>OZ038498.1:77181918-77186918 GCA_964036315.1 Acanthosepion esculentum
TTCTTCAGGTGGTTGGAATGTCGAACTGAACCCTTTATTTTGCTCACTGGGGTAAACTATTCTAGTTCCACGTACCATGTTTAATGGATGTCAGTTACCAGTTATCTCCTGTTAATTCCCCTCTCCAAGCTCTCCACTACCTTAATAGGGTATTGAACTCACACTCTTTGGGTCCTGTCACAGGACCTAACTAACACCTTTATCCACTGTGCCATGTGTCCATTGTAATAAATATAGCGAAAAAGATGAGAACAATAGTTCGAATAATGTAAATAGGGTACATAATACCTCATCTCAGAAATATAGACGGATTCCGAAAAGTTTCTTCAACGCAATTTCACTCATAACGCGTTATATAACTTTTCGGCTTTACCAAACGATACCGCACACTGTTATTGTCTCCCAAGTCGACATTAATATCGTCATCTTCCAGACAAATCAACCATCGACAAAGTCGAACCGCGGTTTCATGGTCGACACTCTAGGGTTATAACCACCGGCCTATTTGCATCTTAACCATTACAAAGGTATTAGTCTACTTGCTATATTTCTGAAAATATCTTCTTGTCATAAGACTTTTAATATTTTTTATAAGACCTAGCAACCACGTCGCCGTAACAAGAGCGCGCACGAACAACGAGGCTAGAAACAACAAAACAGAGACACAACGGCTTAGACTTGAGCTGTGGTCTGGTATTTCTATCGTAGACGCATTAGATTCTTATGAAGACATGAATAATAATAATAATAATAATAATAATAATAATAATAATGAGAAGAAGAAGAAGAAGAAGAAGAAGAAGAAGACATAGCACACGCCCACGCAGACACGTTTAAGCGATGTTCTCAGGCAAGATAATATCTTCGTACAGTGTTGTTCAAGTTCCATCACAGCGGGCTGTGAACTGAGAATTACTACTCGCCTATTCCCCATCAGAATTTACTGCAGACGATGATGTACGCGTAGTATTTGTTTTGACATTTCATTCGCTTGAGCGGACATTCACTGGACTGTGTAGAAAATCGAAAATCGGTAGAACTGGACGTTGAGTCTTGAACTTTTTCGCTAGTGAACGGTTGGAATATTTTCTTTTCGTTTACATTGGAACATCAGCGGTTTACACGCTAAAAGTCAGTTTCATCGATGCAAAGAACAATTTTAAAATCGACATTTACTCTAAAATCAGCAAAACACATTAGGAACACGTACGTATGTATTGGGTTGGAACAAAATTTCGCAGTGTTTTTTCAATAGGTGGCGTTTCAACACGTGATTTAGTGGCACAAATAGATGCCATATATTTATAATCTGAAAGGTGACTTTACAGCGCGACTCCCTATTCGACTTGTGTCTGCGTTATGAATTTTAAATATTTCGACGTTAAAAGGGGAAAATGATAAGCACCTTGGCCATTTAATGCTCTTTTCTTCCGGAAAGGAAAAAAAAGAAATGCTGTAAAAAGTCGTTTATCGAAATCGTAAGTGTTTCGCATCGATCAGAAGTGGAAAAATTTTGGTCCGGAAAACCGAGAACGTGCCGGTAAGTCTGCAGTCTTTCAGGCGGCATTTGGGCTAGCTCCTGCGGAGGACTCTTGATTGAGCCTTCATCACAATAGGTAGGGAGGTGTAGATGCGATAGGCAACAATACTACAGAAGAAACCAAAATTGATAGCTGCATCTAAGTATTGAATTAATATTTAAGATTACATTGTAAAACTTCAATCATAATTCTTCTGCCGCTAATTAATTTAAAGACAATTTTATTATTTCCCTACAAATAATTATTTGATCCTATGGGTGACTTTCGCTGGATGTTGCAATTAATTTCGATTATTCCCATTTTCAAGTTATAAAAATAGTTATCATATAAAAAAAAAAAATTGTCGCAAAAAAAAAATCACATAAAAGAATTGTCCAAAGAATCGCAGTATTGAAAAACTAGGAATCCAAAATGTCAAGAGTGCGTGTCTGGATCCGTGCTGGAATGTTTTTAATTTGAAAAGGTGTGACATGGTGACACACTGACATTCACCTTTATTATATTTTATTTTGAAACACTGTAATTTGAGAACAGTAATTTTCTTTCATTTGAACATGAGCTATTGAAAGTTAGAGAGATTTTTTTTTCATTTTTTTTCTTTTTATTACCCAAGATGGCGGAATCCGAAAACAATCGCAATAATGACATCTTGGGAATCCAAAATTTCAGAAATGCGGGTCCATACCCGGCCCGAATGTTTTTAACTTACTTACGGAGTAGGCCTGATTACAAAATGGTATGATATATTGGGCTACAACCTCTAGGAATAAAGTTGAAAAGGTGTGACATGGTGACACACTGACATTCACATTTATTATATTGTAACAATATTTAACATGGCATACGGACGAAAAGGATAAAAAAATGTTTTTATTTTTTTTATCAGAAAGGGACTTATTTTCCCAGGATATTGAAAACATGTGTACGAATTCTGTGGGAAAAAAAAAACACAATACGATTGTTACTCTTCAGCAAGAGACAGCTGGCAGGTTTAGGGGCCAGAGTTTAAAGTTTACTGTTGAAAGCTGTCAATGTCTATATTACTGGGAAAATTATTAACCAAAATTTCTCTGAGAAAGAAAATGATAATTGTGAAGACAGAATGAGCAATTGAGGGAGACGTCAGGAAGTTTGACGTCATATAATAGCTCCTCCCGCAGGAGGGGGATCTTCAAAAATTGGAAATGTGAAACTGAACGAAAGAAGGAGACTGGTTGAATTTTAGGATATTTACATAAAACCCCTTTTTTGCTCCTTCACCATACCAGTTGGAACGGACACCCATAAGTACAAGTGCCCACGGGGGGTAAAGTAGTTGGAGTTGAAGTTGCGGTGTGGATTTGCAGCGAGTTACGCGGACGGGGAATTAAGATATTTTTTGCCATTACGCTGTTTTGCAAACCTTATGATAATAATAATTATCTGCTGAAGAAAGTCACCGACGATATCCTTGTGCCGTCTTTGAAAGTAAAGCAACAGTCCTTGAAGATAAATCCAATTGTCAAGTCTGGCCAAAGTTAGAGAAGTTAGCCGAAATTTTCGTTCTGTCGCCAAATATTAGAAACGGGATGGGAAAAGAAGAAAAAGAAGAAAAAAAAAAGAACTGTAAATATTTTTTTTTTTATTTTGATATAAATATCATCTAGTTACTTATTCAGGCGTTGTATGTTTTACTTTCAGTTTTGTGTGCGTATTCAACTCCTTGGTTTACCTTGGTTGAGATACCCCAGTGATAATTCAGCTTGACCCTCTTAAGATCAAAAATCACAACGTGTATAAGAGAGGTCATAGTTGAAGAGGTCAACTTAAAGATCACCGCAGTGTCAAGCGCCACCAACGACTGACGAGCGTGAGATGACGGCTTGTTCTTTGATACTAGGATCGATCCTGACCTAAGACAGCAAGCCGCGGCTACGCCACAATATAGATGATTTAAACATAAAAATGACCCATTCGTTAAACATTAACTGAAACATACCTATTCACATAAATTGTTTCGAATTTTGCAAAAGACTTCCTAACATTATTTTGTTTTATTATTTACATTTTAATTAAATATGGCGGCTCAAACCAAACGATGAAATGGTCGCATTGAAAATTGATGATATGACGAATTTTGAGGTGATAAAACAATTAAATATTTGCAGAAACTGTTTGTAATGAGTGGAAAAAAAACAAACAAATGGAGCAAATAGCCTCGCCAAATCCAATTCCAGTACCAGTAAGAAAGCGTTTATTTCGTACCTACAGTGACACCGTCAAAAAGAGAGTGAAGAGAAATCTACGAAGAAGCCCGAGGAAGATGGCAAAAGAGCTGAATATTTTGGATAGGTCTCTAAGGAGCATCATGAAAGAAGATTTAGGGTTAAAACCATAAAAAAAGATTCCAAGACGACAGCTGATCTCAAGTGCCTTCCAGCAAAAATCTTTTCGCCTTGAGAAGAAAATATTGGAGGAGATACAGCATGTCGCAGGAAAGTGATTTTCCAACAAGACAACGCGAGGCAACATGTTGCAAAACGAGTGAAAACCTACTTGAAAAAGCTTAAATAGGAAGTCCTACCCGACCCGCCGTATTCGCCAGACATTGCCCCGTCTGATTATATCTTGTTACGATCGATGACACATGCCCTGGCTGAGCACTTTCATTCTCATGAAGATGCCCCCAAAATTGGTCGACTCGTGGTTAACCCCAAAAGATGTGTCGTTTTTCCGACATGGAATTCAAATAGTGCCGGAAAAATGGGAAAAAGTAGTGACAAGTTTCTTATAAATTTTTGTAAATAAAACATTGCTTTAATAAAAAATCATTTAGAACTTATTCAACGTATTAGCACATCAGTGAATGAAATAGATTCGACTGGAATTCGAACTCGACTCTCCGATTCCTCAATCCAAGCCGGTATTTTCCAAGAGTGCCGCATACTGGGATCGCCTCCCGCAAACCGATAACACATATAACATATCAATATCGTGTTGAATACCCCGGTTCTTCTGTTACCGGTGATAAGTAGCGAAGAATCTGGTCAGTACTTAGATGTCTTACTGGGAATACTCTATCCCGTAAGATTAACTTGAATAGGTGTTTCTTGTCAAACATACTCACCTGGTTTTGGATGTGTTCTCCATGTATATCGTCCAGGCCTCAAACAACATATTCCGTACACTTTGGTTAAATACTATGGAAGGTCCACCATTGGATTTAACCAGCAAATACTCACTGCTAGCACCGGACATTTAAAAGCAGCTTTCTTCTTTTCAAATATCCTCCTCCGTAAACTCCGGTTAAAATACTACGGAAGGTTCATCCTTCGTTTTAACCAGCAACTTTTCAACACTTTCACTGGACATTTGAAGTTGACTTTCGAACTTTGCTATTTCATTCCACTAACTTACCTGGACTCTACTTTTAACATTTAATTACAGCTATATTATCTAGATCTTCTAACCTGGCAGTAT
>OZ038498.1:77191918-77269418 GCA_964036315.1 Acanthosepion esculentum
TGTTTGTTAATTTTTTTCTTTTCCTTTCTTTATACATGTATTGAGCACTTTTTAATCCTACAGGTCTAATTCAACTCTGATAAATAACTCGATGAAGTTTAAGGTAACAGCCACATTAAGCTAGCTTTTAGGGTTGTAGCGTTTGTAGCAAGTATGTGGGGTGGGCATTCATGTTTGCTTAAATTCATACTTTAGAATACCGTAATGCTTTACACATTAACGTATTGATGTGCAAATGTAAGCACAATTTAACCGCGGTTTCGTTGGAGACGTGGAATATTCTTTTTAAATAATGCCATGTCTCTTGAGAATGTAGGCGGACCTGACTCTCCACAGCTTCCTTTGCTTTTTAATATTGTGTCTTTTTGAAAGACAATGTAGTGGTTTCCTTCTGCCTTCTCAACTATTTGATTTTTAGACTGGTATTGCTGCCATCCAAGTTTTGATATCCCAGTCAACCCTGCTATTTAACACATAGTTCTTCATTTTTTTATACCATGTCCCTTCACATCCTAGGCGATGATGTCTTCCCACAGATTCCGTTTTTTTTATTATCTGTAAATTGCTATATGTATGTATAGCTGGCCACTCGTGTTCGAGGATACCGTCTACTAGACGCTTTGCGCATGCGCGTTTGTGTTTATTCAACACCTACTGAGCCCACCTGTGGTTTATACTGCAACTATGCTGAGAAGACCTTAGTTACAGTTTCTGGGCAAGAGCGTGTTATCTAGTGAGATCAACAATTTGAACAAGGCCAGGAAGCTCAAGCCCTCGTTTCCATCTACCCAATTTCAGTTATAACCATGGGATGGTTTTCAGGCACTTTCCAAATGTTCCGCACGCTGGGATCGAGCCCTCCAGCCCGACAACATCAGGTATTCTCCTTCCTGAAAAATCGACCATGGTGAGATTCGAATGGGGGTTTCATGGTCAGAATGCGAACGTTCTAACCACTCGGCCACGTGCCTATGTAAATTGCTATTCTTGGCAAATACATCAGAGAGGATTCTCGTTTCATTCGGCACCGTTAGCAATTGAATTTTATTTTCTCAGTCGAGTTGCGACCCAGAGCTAGAGATCCCACTCCACACTGATATTTAACCCGGAGCTTTTTATTTTATAATACTATGTCTCTTCAGAATGCCGGCAATCACCATTATCTACATATTCCTTTTCTTTAATATTTGTAAATTGTCAAACATTCTTGTAAAATATAGTGAATATTCTTCCAGGTGCCTTCTTCATAGTTTTGAATTTAAACTTTTTATTCTCTTGGCCTGGTTGTTATTTACCCCTAAATAGAGGCATATAGAATGTGTCATGTCTTTCCCAAAGGTATTTAGAGAGATGAATGCAACAGACAAACCTGTGATTCGAACTCGGCTTGCCGATTTCGTATCGATGCCCGTTCCATTTCTCACACATCCATTTAGTGTCGTAGAATCGGTGGGGGGGATTTAATTAAAAAATTAAATTTTAAATTTAGATTCTCTTAATGCGTTCCCGAATATAAAACTTTAATCAAGCATTCTTTTCAGAAATCGACTTTCATCGAATGTTTTGTTCAATTGTGTTTCTTTTTCGAGTAAATTATTAAACTGCAAAATTCGATTTCGATGGCAGGAATCGATTAGAATAAATTACTGAAAATCGTTAATGAGTTATTGGCTCGATTGACTTCATATCAAGATTCAAATCTTTTTGAAACAATGCCCAACTGAAACAAGATCTCGGCGGATGAAAAGTTTTCGCAGGAGTTTAGAGAAATGACGTATTGTTAACGGAGCCTCTTATAAAGGTGCCAATAAAGAAAAAATCGACAAAAGAAAAAGATATTAAAATAAGAAATGTATTACTAATGACTTTATATTTATTTTAGTTTTAAAATGCTTACCGTTCTGTTATTATGTTAATACCCTTAAAGAAGAGAAATATACGTCAAAAGATCATATTACGCAATATTAATTGGAAGTAATAATATGATGAAGATTAATATAGAAATTCAAATTGCGTTAATATTATTAGTCTAATGAAATTTACAATCTTTGTTACAATAGTCATAGTTAGTCTAATGAAATTGTTTCTGTATATCTCAATTTAACACCTAATCCACTCATTATCAAACTATGATGCGCACTACTTCCAATGATAAAGACATCATGTAATTTTGGATTCCTAGCCACACCAGAGTTTAACAATAAAGGGTGACCAAAAAAAACGGGAATTTTTAAAGTGCTTATTGTCAGACATGAGCAAGTGGCAACACTGCGAGACAGTGACCTTTCGCAAGTAAACATTTCGCCATTTTAGTAACGAGAATGAAATTCACAGAATCCTAGCTGAGATGTTGCAGCAGTCAATGAGGAATCTCAACAGCAGATTTCAAGAATGCATTCGTACAGGAGGACGCCATCTACAGGACGTAATTTAAAAAAAATGAAAATTTCCATCATTGTTTCTTAAATGGAATGTTTTAAAGTTTCAATTACTATGAATTAAATATTTTTCTTCCATCACTCTTGGTTTTATTGGATTGTTAAAAAGTTCCCCCTTTTTTGGGGTCACTCTATATCAGCCATCTCCTTTTACTGATGACTATGCATTCTTCCTTCTAGTTGATGCTTAACACTAAAATCAAGCAGGTACCGAAGTATAAATATCTGGGAAGTGTTTTGACAGAGGACGGTAAGATGGCCAAGGACTCATTCCAAAAGATAGACAGAGTTTTGCGAGGCAGGAGGAATTCTTTGGTAACAAAGAAAAGAGTACTAAGCTGTTACATTTCACCTGTATTCCTTTACGGCAGCGAATGATAGTCGGTCTCCTCAAACGTGAAGAAGTGACTTGAGGCGGCGGAGATGCTGTTCTGCAGAAGGATGCTAAGGATATCATGGAACTAGTGTGTGAGCTACGATGAAGTCTTGGAGAGGATGCAAGCAAAGAGAAGCAAGAAGAATGGTTATACTTAACATCAGAGGCAGCTGGGGTTTCTGGGACACGGAATGAGAAAGGAGAGCATGGAGAATCTGATACTCACAGGTCGAATAGAGGGAAAGAGGGACAATATCTGGCGGGCTAAAGCAAGTGGATGACAGAGGGACGAAACGTATTAAGAGCTACCAGGGTAGGGGAAGCCATGATCGCCTACATCCTGAAAGTTGACGGCACATAACAAGAAAAGCCGCCAAATCAGCTTTATATATGGATAGACACAAGGATCAAAATCCCGTACACGGACTTTATGGAGGTAATTAATAAGTATATTCAAAAGGAATGGCGATGGTGCTTGGAGGATAAACCAGACAGTAAACTCTTCGAAATGAGACCTAAATTAGGAGAATGAAAGTCGGATTTCAGAAAATCTCGAAAAGAAAAAGTAGTACCGGCCGGCTTACGCATTGGACACACGAGAATAACCCTCTCGTAATTGCTAAACAAGGAAAATCAGACAGTATCTCAAGCATGTAAAACGACATATATTAACCGAGCGTGCAAACGTTGCTGTCTCCTTACAAAAATACTATAGTCTGTCTATATTTCTGAGATGAGGTATTATGTACAGTATTTACATTATTCGGACTATTGTCCTCATCTTTGTCGCCATATTTGTCACAATGTTTCGGCCGTTGTACGCTCCGGCCTTCTTCAGGTGGTTGGAATTTCGAACCGAACCCTTTATTTCGATCACTGGGGTAGACTGTTCTAGTTCCACGAGCCATGTTTGATGGATGTCAGTTATCAGTTATCTCCTGCTAATTTTCCCTCTGAAAGTTCTCCACTGCCTGAACCGGGTATTGAACTCACACTCTTTGGGTCTGTCACTGGCTCTAACCAACGCCTTTATCCACTGTACCATGTGTCCTCAAGGACACATGGTACAGCGGATAAAGGCTGTTAGTTGTCGTATTTGTTTGTGTATGTCTCTTTTGTTGGTAATACTCACTCTTTCTATTTCTGCACATTTTTCATTTAGCCATTCTTCTTTAGCTTTCCTGCATTTGGTCCTTATTTCAATAGCATGGCCTCTCATAATAACTTTATAACTTGCTGCAATCGTTTTCTAAAGTTTTTGATGTGATTTGAACAAGTCTCTTCCGGGATTTTCTTTCATACTTCAATCGCTACACGTTCTAATTTCTTAAGGTTTTTGTTATGGTCCAGGTTAGGACCAAGGAAAAACAACACGCACACAAGAGTAGAAATAACGAAGATATATTACACGGAATAATATTACAAGATGTGGAAGGTGTTAGTATGACTGTCAGTCTGGTTTGGAGTGAACTACTATCGGCTCGATTCGATTCCGTCTCTCTCTCTCTCTCTCTCTCTCTCTCTCTTGAGAGTCGTAAAATACATAGTGTTAGGAAGAGTTCATTCTGTAGTTATAGTTAAGGACCCATAACAGTTTTTTTGATCACCAACGATTTATTCGAAATTTCAGTTCTTGCCATAGATTTTCAATAGGATCCAAGCTAGGACACATTGAATGCCATGGCAGAACTGTGATTTTTTTCTAACGCCACGTAGTAATTGATTTAGACGTATTTCTAATTTTATTTCGGTTTTCAGGTCCGTCAGTAGTTCTGTGTATTGCTAGTTGTTCTTTTACGTCGTGGAAGAGTTCTCAAATATACTAGCTCAAGCGTTGAAGAATTTTTTCCCTTCTCTAATATGAGCGTTCCTTTGATTTTAGGCAACCTGTTGACGAGCGTGTATTCTGTCCTGTTAGTTGTCGTATTTGTTTGTGTATGTCTCTTTTGTTGGTAATACTCACTCTTTCTATTTCTGCACATTTTTCATTTAGCCATTCTTCTTTAGCTTTCCTGCATTTGGTCCTTATTTCATTGTGTAATTTTCTGTATTCCGTTCCGTATCCTGGCCAAGTTTTCTGTCTCCTTTCCAACATGTCGAGAATCTCATCAGTCATCCATTCTTTTTGCCTTCTTCGACCTGTCTCTTTTGGGATGATATCGTTTGCTGATGTCACTAAAGCCTCTCTTAGTACGTCCTATTTTGAGCTTCTGTTGTGTGTCTTGTATTTTCTTTTCACATTGTTCATATATTTTTTTAAAATTTTAACCTAAACGAAAAATATATGGGAGTCAACTAGCATCTTCCAATTTGATTCATTAGTCTTACCACCCAACCTCATCATTTAGGGTTCAATAGTAACATGACATGAACAATTGGAAGAAACTGATTAGGAAACTGAATAGTAAAAAGTGCATCTAAGTAGCCTCTGCCTGAAATGGAATTTGCTACGCTAATTCGATTATCTGCATTGCTAATCATTAGTCCATCTCACTTAGCAATATACATAATTTAAATGCATTACTGCTTTGTTTTACAGTGGGAATGTTTTATGAATCAAGAAGAAATGTTTTAGAAATCAAGAAGAAATGTTTTAGAAATCAAGAAAAAATATGGCGGTATATACATAACATCCGTTTTACTAACGTTTATTATTTAATCTAATTACACGTAGAGAGAAAATAATGTTTGTTTTTGAAAAAAAAAATATAAAAAACAGTATCTCTGGAAGGTCTCCTATATGAAAGTGAATGATGGAAAATCTTACATATAAAAGAAAGACTTGAAGCAACAGAAATGTGGTTCTACAAAAGGATGCTGTGAATAGCGTAGACCGAACATATGAGTAACAAAGATGAGTATCTTGGAGAAGATAGGAACAATAAGTATATTTATACTTAATATCAAGTAGCGACAGTTTACATCTCTAGAGTATTGTGGCGGGCTTGTAAGTTAGGTGTCGATGTATTATTTACTTCGTTGTTATTGTTTGTTGACTGTAATGAGATTGATATTAATGATAGAAATTAAAATGCATAAACGGACAATGATATAACATAAACAATAAAAAAACTGAGATATGTTTGGACATATATAGTAAGAATTCGTATTTTCTTTTTGTGATGTGAATTGCAGAATATTGGTATGATGTGTGTAAAATGTTCTCAGTGTGTCTTTGTTTAAAAGTCAGTGCTTACTTGTTTTGGTTCCGAAAATTTCGTTTGTGAGGATGACATTAGACATGGTTTGGTTCTGAGAATTTTGTTTGCGAGGATAGTGTTCGACATCGTCTGTTTTCGATCGTCTGGAGTGATGGGAATCGTGTGCTTCTACTGACTACTTGTCTACTTTATTCTACTGACATTCTTTTGGTGGAAGGGTCGTTTTTATAATGATGAGGGTAGGATGAAGAAATGCCTTTCTTTTCTATCATCACTGATGACAAGGTTATTTTTTAGATTGATGAAATAACCTTATTTGTCTGATCATCACTAATGGCAAAGATATTTTTGGAAGGATGAAATATCATCATCATTCTATATCATAATAGAAGTTCACCCATAAGAACGGAGTGTCTTAATCATAAAAATAATTACCTATTTCCATGAAACGATTCTTGCCTGAAGTTGTAACTCTCATTGCCGATTTTTCTTTTCTCCTTATTTATTGTTGCAAATTATTTTGCATTTTATTTTTATTTTGTTTTTCTATGCAAAGCTTTTTTTTTCTTTTGCATAGCTGGTTGGCCTGTCCTCAGAAACGGGTACACCAAGTAGGCTTGTATGTTATCGGAGTGTAATTTATTCGAATCAAATTTGCTTGCTTGTTGGTGACCCTGTGTTTTGGTTTTGGGACTGTTGTTGGTGGAAAAACTTACTTTTTTTCTTGTTTTGGTTTAGGGCAATTGTTTAGATTTTGAAGATCTTTTAGAGCAGTTTTTGGTATCAGTGCTGATTTCTATTCATCTGTAGAATCTGAAGAACTACTTTCTCATGTTTTTTTGTTGTTGTAGGAAATGTGACTTGTTCGTTTTGTAGTATAACTGGTTTTTAATCTCTCAGTGGAGATTCTGAGGGGTTGTTAGGAATTTAGTGTTTTTTTTTAGCTAATTTTCATATCTGGTATAGTGTTCAGATTGAGGATTGCCTAGCTGAATGTAACGGTCCTTCATAGAAGAGTGATACGTTCAGTTTAGTCAACCTTTGGAAAATTGCTTAATCTTTCTTTTGTATTTGTTCATTTTTTGGTTAATGTATAACTGTTAGGTTCTGTTGGAAGTTATATTTGACTTCCAATGACAGTGTTACGTACATTTCTCTTTCAAATTAGTTGGGTGTTTATCAAGTTTTATTTTTTTTTATAGCAGTTGTCAATATTGGTTGTTTTATTTTTTTAAATATCAAGAATTTGTATTTTTTATATGAATTACAGAATATTGGTATTTGTACGGGCAAAATGTTCTCAGTATGTCTTTGTTTAAAAATCAGTGCTTACTTGGTTTATTTCGTTTGTGAGTATGGCGTTTGACATAGTTTACTTCGGAGAATTTGGTTTTTGAGGATGGTGTTTGACATCGTCTATTTTCGCTATTCCGGAGTGTTAGCAAACGTGTTTCTATTGACTAATTGTCTACTCTACCTTACTGATTGTGTTATGGTGGAAGGGTTTTGTTTTGGAGGTGTTAAAATTAACAAGCAATTCTTTAACAACAGACGTTAGGTCCTCTTTTAGATCAGTCAATTTGATCTTATCGACCTGATCAAATTTATTATCGAGACAGGAGTAAATAGTTGTGTCATCAGCTTAGATACAAAATTCAGAAATGATGCCATCATGAATGTAAAAACTTCATTTTTTACGATGAGATCTCAAAAAACACGATAAATATAACAATTATCACAAATGAATAGTAATTTTTTATTTAAGAATTTCAGATCACCATATACTAATCTCCATGAATAACAATGTCAGGTAATAGTTCTGAAGTTTTGGATTATCCTGTAGTCAAAGATATTCCAAAGAATACGCAGACTAAACTATTTGTTTTTATTCTTCGATTTCCAGGCAATTTTGCAGACGACAGATTTGGTAATGATGAAGTCAAAAACAGAAACAAACTTTTTTTTTAATTTAAAAGAGCAGTACTATAATGGGGTCAAATCTCATCAATTTACAGTTGAGCTGGCTAGATGTAGCCGTAAATTCTATGCTAGCCGTTTCTTTTCTCGAATTCCTCGCTTGTGGAACTACCTATCGCTTCTCTGCTTTCCAGCCAACGTTAATCTGCAAAAATTTAAATGCAATGTCAATCGCTATTTACTGCCTTCCGTGTTACCCTTTTATTCTTTCTGTTCATTTATTAATCTTTCTGTTCACAATTCTTTCACACTATGTAACCCCTTGTGTGTTAGTGGTTTTACTGGCTTGCATAGAGTGATGCCAATGAAAACAGAATCTTTTGCAGATAAGTAAAACGTTGTTTTTTTTTCACTCTTCAAACATGTCCCAAAGGTGCCATGAAAGTCTTTAATGTCACCAAGCATTCGCAATTCAACGTAAATGCTCAGTTCTCATGACAGTGAACATTATCAATTCTCTAAGGGAGAACATTTGAAATCCGCAGTTAGAGAAAATATCCACCCTCACGGTATAGGACAAGACATAGGCGTTGTTTGTTTGTTTCCTTTATAAATATAATTCGCTGAACTACTGAGGAAATCATTTGTTGATAGACTATTTCTTTATATTACTTTTTCTCTCTGTTGGCAATAAATATACAGGGAAGGGAATATATGAAAATTGTCAAAGTTTTCAAATAAAAATATATTGCTTCGGTTTCGTAGATTGTTAAAATTCGGGGTGGGGGGGAGACTTCGAATATTCCGTCGATTCAAGAGAGGTGACGAAAAACGATCGAGGTTACTAATGATTAATTACCATTGACTCTATATTCATTTTAAATTATTTGTTAGATAAACTTTTACGACTTAATTTATTCATCTATCACCTGTTAATATCTGTACTTGACTGTAAGACTTCTCTAGAAAACTGGTTCAGCTGTTGAGAAGGAAAGAAACAAAAGAATGGTCTTCCCTCAGGCGGATTTTAGAAAACTTTAGGTCTGGTATCACATCAAGGAAAACAGTAATCCTATATAAACGAACCTAACGAGGCAAAATAGATTCGATTTCGAGTTTGAATCGGAGCGTCATTTTCCCCCTGATCAACGATATTTTGTAAAACTTTCGCCACAAACAAGGAAGTAGAGTCACAAAGACACAGGGGTTTACTAAGTGTGAAATAATAAGAAAAAACAAACATTATTAAGGAGCACAATAAAATAAGAATCAAAAAGACAGTAGATAACGATTGACGTTGCGTTTAAGTTTCTGAATATCAAAATTGGCTGGAAAGCGTACAGCCGGAAGAGAGTTCCTCTGTCGAGAAGTGCGAGAAAAGAACCTGTTAGCGTAAAAATACATCTAGCCAACTCAATTGTAAAGAGATGAAACTCTATTGCCAATCTGGTACTACGCTTAAATTAATAAAGGTTACCATAGAGAGGAAGGTTCATCCGAATAATTACCATGAATGTATTTACAGAAAAAAAGAAGAAAGCTACATTAAGGCAATGTAGAGGATATTGAAGCCGAGATGCCATATGAGGACCAATAAAATTGTGGATTCTGCTTTGTATTTTATCAAGAATCTCCAAATATATAAAAACAGCACCAAACCATATGTGGCAGAAATATTCAAAGCATGGAAGAATGGTAGATTTATAAATATGTAAGAAAGATTCTGCGATAAAAAAATGTTTAACATGACACAGTGAACCAAATTTCCTAGCAGCATAGCTAACAACTGATTCAATATAACCTTTCCACTTCCATTTGATATACTCATGTAGTAGGAATTGATTTCCGTTCCACAGTGTTGATTTGATAATGTAATGATTAAAACACCGTATCAAATCAAACTATCTTACAGTTATTATTCCAAGAACTATCCAGACAGGTATCCTTATCTTTGTTATTTGCATCGCTATATTTCATTTGACGCCTTCTTAAGTTAGTTGAGAATATTATTACGGTTCTTATTCGAACAGGTATCTTTATCATTGTTATTTCGATTACTATTATTCCAGTTGGTGTGTTCTAGACTTCGGTAATGTTGTCATTTCTCCTATTCGGAAATATATGATTTATTTTTATTCATTTATTTCGTTTCTGCCATTTCAATCTAAAGCTGGTTATTGTTACAAATTCGGATATTATTAAGACTAGTACAACTGTTTAGTTTTCAGAATTTGTGATAGATTAGGTATGACTTTAGATTTAATTTATTACGACTTATCAACCATTATTTATTACGACTTATCAACCATTATTTATTACGACTTATCAACCATTATTTAAAACCAGGAAATATTTTAGATTGTAAGAAATGTTTGTAGATAATAATGGTTTACTGATACAAACTCTACTAATCAACTCATAACTGGGGGAGGAGAATAGGTGCATGAGTTGATATCAGTCAGTTAGGTACCATGCTTGATACATGCTTAGGCGATCACGTATCTTTCGATACATGACTGACGAAGCAGAATTTTTTCCTGCAGTAGCTTGCCATTTCTTTCTGCGGTAGACCAGTTGCCATCCAAGGCTACAGAACTTGGCCTGTCCTGCTATTTACCCATAGAGAAGACGAGAATTCATACCTTTCCCAAGGGTATTAGCACGTAAGCATGAGTGGGTAAGGGCTTGGAATTAGAAATTTGAGGGGATCCACTTGGAAGAGACACGGTGGAGTAATGGATAGCGGCTCGGATTGAGGAATCGGAGAGTCAAGTTCGAATTCCAGGCGTATAAATATTTGTTTCAATATTTGAAATGTTAACTCTTACTATTCTGGATTAACGGTTTATGAAAATTTGTCATCTTAATGTATATTCCTTAATCCTTAAATTTACTCCTTCTTTTACGTGCCGTGTCCCTTCAGGACGTTGGCGATCATGGCTCTCCATTCCCTCCTGTCCTTTATAGCCCTTAATATGTTTTAACTTTTTGTTATTTCTCCCAGACCCTGTTTTGCTACCCGCTTGCTTCAGACCGTTAACTATGTCACGCGTTGTTTTCCATTGGCCCTCTTTCCTTCTGTCCGTCCTGTGAGTGTCAGGGTGTCCACGCCCTCCTTTCTCATTACGTATCCCAGGAATTATGGCTGTCTCTTCCTGATGTTAAATATGCGTTTCCTTTTTGGTTGCCAAAACCTCATCGTTGCTCACATGTTCTGTCCATGTTCTCCTTTGCATCCTTCTGTAGAACCACAGCTCTGTTACCTCGAGGCTCTTCTTCATCTTTGAGCAGACCGTCCAACACCCGCTGTCGTAAAAGGGGACAGATATCACGTAGCAATCCAGTACTCTAATCCTTGTTACCAACGAACAAACAGTTGATTATTTCAGAAATTACACCGATAACGATCCTCATCTTTGTTATTTTGAGCATGACATTATGGATGATGTTTTCTTCGACATACGTCGTATTTGTTTTGTTTTTTTTGTTTTTTTTTTAAGCGTATCACCCCAAGCAAGGCTGGAGGCCACTATCACGCAAGGGGTTATAGAAGGGTTGGAGGAAGAGCAGATAGGAGTGGTAAAGGAGAGGATGTGGAGAAAGAAAAAGACAGTGGATCGATCAAGGCAAGGGGGTTACAGAAGATTTGGAGCGAGAGCAGATAGGAATGAAAGGTGAAAGGATGTGGAGAAGGGAAGTGGATAGATCAAGGCAACTGGAGATGTGGATTGACGTTACACTTAAATAGTTGGAGATTGTATTTTTCAGGGGAAACAGGAATAAGGAAAGGAGTTCCACAGGCGAGATGTGCGAGACATGAAGCTATTGGAGTAGAAGAGACGTCTACATCTAACAGTTTCAATGGTGAAGGGGTGGGAATGGGATGCCAGCCTCGTAGGATGTTTAAATTCATGAGGCCTAGGGGCAAGCGAAAGCAGCTCCTCGGAGCAATTACCGTGAAAGTATTTGTTAGAATCTTAAAACTTCTTATCATTAGCCTATGGATTTTTCGGGCCCTTACCCGATTATTTGTTGTCGGCAGCAAAACCTTTCTATTACTGATGCGCTCTCTGGAGTTTGTCACTCTTTCTTAAATGACAAGATGTTAGAATTGCATCAATTATATTTTCACTTCAACCGAAGCCTTCTCAAATCATATTTCCCCCACTCTAATATTTCGGCCGTTGTATGTCGAACTGGGAACTTACAGGCAAATCCAAACTAAACACTTTATTTAATCTACGTGGATAGACTATTCTTGTTCCACTGCCTAGATCAAGGGATATCTCTTCTAGTCATATGTTTTAGTCCTCAGTTTCCACTGAATCCACAACCCAACCGAGGGATTCAACTCGCAATTATTATATTACTAAATTCACGAAATCAACAGTTTAACGTGGGATAAATCTCTGTAGAGAATAAATACACCCTCACCCTATGAATTCAGACAGAAAGTACAATAAAAATGATTCCCTAAATTGCCAGACTACTATTGCCATGTTTTGAGCACTATCTTCTAGCGGAAACTATTTTAACACTTTGCCGAACCCGTCAAGCATTAGGTATATTTCTGTATCGCAGCCGCATATAGTTTCACTACATTTGTGTACTCATAAAATCTATAATAGCTACGTGTTTGAAATATCTCTATTCGTGTATGCTCCATCATTTAAACAATAGTACATTTTCAATCCAGTATTTTCAAAAAGGCGCATATGGAAAATATTCTAACCCCCCGCTGCGGCTTAACAAGGTATATTCCCATTTTAACAAGCTATCATCTTCCCCGGAAACATTAGTGGGTTGTTTATTAGACGAAACATTGAGAGTATCAGAGCCAAATATTTGCATTCAAGAGAAAAATAAAAAGAAAGACGAAAACAAAGTTGATTACGTGTTTCACAGGCGAGAAAGGCGCACAATGAAGCGTATAAGATTTTGCCAAATCCTGTTCCAAGGCAATGCGCGGAGCAAAATAATAATCATGCACGAAATAATTGCAAACTCAAGGCCAAGGTGGAATAAAAATGAATAAATAAAAAGCTTAAGTGTTTAATGAGTTTTCGAATAATTATTCAACGGAACGCAGATAAAAATTGAAGAATACGACCGCCTACGCAGAAAGATTCCTTATTCAAATCGATCGCAAAGCCGAACGTTTTCAGGTCTATCAAATTGAACTCATTATTTATAATAATAATAATAATAATAATAATAATAATAATAATAATAATGAAGATGATGATGATGATGATGGAATGGGTCGCTGATGATGATGATGATGATGATGATGATGATGATGATGATGATGATGATGATGATGATGATGATGATGATGATGATAGAGTGCAGGTGGTGTTAGTTGTGATGATGATGGTGTAGAACTCCCAGAAAGCTAATTCGGAAGATAATAATTTTATTATTATGCTGCTACTACTACTACTACTACTACTACTACTACTACTACTACTACTACTAATAATAATAATAATAAATATAATAATAATAATAATAATAATTACAATAATAATAATAATAATGACAATAATAATAATAATGATGATGACAATAATAACAATAATAATAATAATGAGAACAATAATAATAATAATGATGACAATAATAATAATAATGACAATAATAATAATAATAATAATAATAATAATAATAATAATAATAATAATAATAATATACGGTCATGTGACTATTATTCACAAATCTACTTCTGTCTCTTGCTTATTAATCCACGGTCTTCAATATAACAGTTAAAAAAGAACAGTCTCGAGTCCTAAAGAAAACAAATGAATAACATAATGATACAAAGCGCTCACCAAAAAATTTCAGAAATATATATCAGCGAAATAATACATTTTATATCTTGAAAGATAAGCAAAGATCTTCCTTGTTTTTAAAAGACGACAATCGTTATTATGAGTTTGCTTGATTCGAACTTGAACAATTATTATAATGTCTGCGTTAAACAAGTCAGTAAGAATCGTTTTATTCTTTTTCTTTTATGTGCCGTGTCTCTTCAGGGCGTAGGCGATCATGGCTCTCCACTTCCTTCTGTCCCTTGTAGCTCTCAATAAGCTTTGACTTGTTATTTATCCCAGACGCCGTTCTGCCTTCCACTTGCTTAAGCCCGCTAGGTATGTCACGTGTTGCTTTCACTTGTCTCTCTTTCCCTCTATCCGCCCTGTGAATATCAGATTTTCCAAGCCCTCCTTTCTCATTACGTGTCCCAGAAATTTCAGCTGCCTCTTCCTGATGTTAAGTATGAGCTTCCTCCTTGTTTGCATCCTCTCCAAGGAGGAAGCTTAATTTAATTTTAAAGCCGATATCTGAGTGCAAGTTGAAATGTTATATTATTTGTGGCTAGAACCAAGAGTCACAGAAATGGCTTAGTTAAGCTTCTAACACATGAAGGGAAGCAAACTGTTCTAAATTCTTCTCCAGTTTAGAAAGTGAACAGTAAAGTAGAAGATAACACAATTTGTACAGAATTGTTCTTTCATGGAATTTATATTAACAAAATTTCTTGCCGACGATTTCCTTAGATTTCATTTTTGGGCTACCAAATTAAAACATTTTTATTGGCTAAAAATAAATCGAAAATAGACACGATTGCTCTCTATCACTTACCTAGGGTCTAATATAATTTTATATAATATAAAAGTATTAAAAAATACTGATTCTACAAAGTATATTCAATAAAAAGAAGATCGGCAAACTTGGATCTTCGTGCCCGAAAACAAAACGGAATGTCAAAAGGACGTTTTCTTTTACATTGACGCCGCTATCATTTTAACTACCTTCCATCCTCAGTAATATTTGTTTTTTTTAAAGCGATGATAGTTGCAAGTATAATTTTATATTTACAACCTTCTAAAAACTGATACAATTGTATTAAAACTAATGCAATTTATCATTTACCAATTTATAAAGAAATAAATATAAAAAAAAAAATTTATTCATAAATTTACAAATCTTCACTAAATTATTAAAATATGTGAACCAAGTGTAAGGAAAACGTTATTATTTACAATTTTATAAAGTTTAAATCAAGTGGCAATTCGCTGATGTTTCAAATGAGCAATCTAATAAATAAATCGTGTAAATAAACAATCTAATAAATAAATAAATCGTGTAAATAAATAATCTAGTAAATAAATCGTGTAAATAAACAATCTAATAAATAAATCGTGTAAATAAACAATCTAATAAATAAATCGTGTAAATAAACAATCGAATAAATAAATCGTCTAAATAAATAATCTAGTAAATAAATCGTGTAAATAAACAATCTGTATAAATAAATAAATCGTGTAAATAAACAAACTAATAAATAAATCGTGTAAATAAACAATCGAATAAATAAATCGTGTAAATAAATAATCTAGTAAATAAATCATGTAAATAAACAATCTAATAAATAAATAAATCGTGTAAATAAACAATCTAATAAATAAATCGTGTAAATAAACAATCTAATAAATAAATCGTGTAAATAAACAATCGAATAAATAAATCGTGTAAATAAATAATCTAGTAAATAAATCGTGTAAATAAACAATCTAATAAATAAATAAATCGTGTAAATAAACAATCAAATAAATCGTGTAAATAAACAATCTAATAAATAAATCGTGTAAATAAACAATCTAATAAATAAATCGTGTAAATAAACAATCGAATAAATAAATCGTATAAATAAATAATCTAGTAAATAAATCGTGTAAATAAACAATCTAATAAATAAATCGTGTAAATAAACAATCGAATAAATAAATCGTGTAAATAAATAATCTAGTAAATAAATCGTGTAAATAAACAATCTAATAAATAAATTGTAGTCTACGTAGTGAATTATCAAGAACAAAAAAATGACTTTCATATGTTTAGGTTTTATTAAAATTGTAATAATTGCTTTTTTTAAACAATAAGCATTGCCCAGGAGTGTAGGTAGTTAAAATAAGAACGCTGTCAACTAAAAAAGAAAAAAATCATCCTTTTGACACTCCGTTGTTTTCGGGCATGAAGACCCAAGTTGTCTGAAAGATCTTCATTCAGACTTTTTAAGCCAAGATTACATTATTGCAAAAAAAAAAAAAAAAAATTACAGCACCCCCTCCAAAAACATTGGCGATTTGAATGTCCCTCTACCATTTTCTGACTTTTTTCCAAATAAGCTAAACAAACATTCCAGGCATATCTACCATCGTTATTTACTTTTATTTTATTCCGAATTTTGTCCTCATCTTCATTATTATTATTGCAACGCTTCGGCTTCACAGGCCTTTTTCAAGTGCTTGTTGGTAACTTTTAGATTATTTCGACTTGAACCCTTTATTTAACCTAACCAACGGAGTGTAGGTTTAAGAGGCCAAGTTAAAGGCACATGATTTTCCATAGGAAAATAGCATAATGGGATAACGCGTTAGTTCGAAAATTTAGAGACATAGTAATTGTGAGTTCAATCCATGGAACGAGCAGTGCAGGCATAAACGCAGTGGAAATTGGCGAGCAATAATTAAGCTGTGCTAAATAACAACAATGAAGATATTCCTTAACGGAATTCCTTGGAGAGTGGAATGAGAACAGTCACTTATTGTTATAAAGCTCGTATCAACTCGTAGCTCGGGTTAATAATATTCCAAAGGAAAACCTTGGAACCCAAGCTTAACGAAAGAACTGTTTAATCATGTGGATTAATCTTACAATATCCTAGTGTGACTCACTTTGCGACTACTGTACGAAAAGTATGTGTCTGCGTCCCTGGTGTGACTACTTCTATAGTTAGTGGAATAGTCCATGTTCAGCACTTTAGTGTAACGATGGTCAGTCGTCTTTCTACGCAATATTTATATGAAGGGCCCTTGATGAGAACAACAAAGTCCGAAAGTAAATTATATAAATAATTGTTAACTTCTCATCCTAGAAATCGTGACAGAAATCTTCAAAGAGAAGATCTCTTTTAAATTTCTAAAGTGTCTGGGATTGTAAGTTCAAAACAGAAACACTGACTTTCTCTTTGCGATTTAATAATTTAAAAGAACGAAAAGAATAAAAAAAGACGCAGAGAAACATGATATCTTAATGGTCAAAAGTAAATGTCATCGATTTTCTTCAGTTGCCAATCCAATGTCTAACGACTCCATCAACGCCCGCAATATTTGCTGACAAGACGGTTGTGCGGTTCCAGCAGCGATTCTCCCTCGGATATCCATCAGCCTTGAAGCTATCAATGTTGGCCGTCTGTCTACAGGAGCGAGTCAGCCACCAGTAAAGGCTGTCAATCTTAGACGCATGCGAATGAGAAAACGCCAAAGTTCGATTCTGCGAAACAAGACATTATGAGACAACTCTATCTTGTATGACGAGGAAATGAAAGCAGATTTATTCGAGAGAAATCGAAGAATGCCGTCAGAATGGAATCAGAAGTCATAGAATTCCGAACTCTATGCAATAAACATATTAAATGGATTCTTAGATACTTCTATCATTGGAATGGAGTGAAGCAGTGGTCTAGAGGATATATGTCTGTGAGTAAAGACAATGTGATTATGTTAAACACGAAGAAACTACAAAATAATGAGTTTTGCACTAAAAATAAAGAGTAAAGAGTCGTTAAAATGAATAAGAATAAAAGAAAATAATGCATTGGATAAGTACGTTTTCATTTAAATTTAATTAGAACAATCTACCCCCGTGGACTAAATAAAGAGTTCGTTTCGAAATTCCAACGTATATCACCTGAAGAACGCCGGAGCGTACAACGGCTGAAACATCGTGAATATGGCAATAAAGATAAGGACAACAGTCCGAACGATGAAAATAGTGTAAATAGTTACAATACCTCATTTCAGAAATATAGACAGCTCCTGAAGAAAGCCGGCGCATACAATTTCCGAAACCTCGTGAATATGGCAATAGAGATGAGGACAACAATCTGAACCATGTAAATAGTCAAAATAGATGCAATACCTCATATATAAACTCGCAAATATATACATCTACTTTTTCAGGTCGGTCGTTAAAAATAGCTTCGAATGAGGGAAACACGTAGGTTTTAGCTAGAACCAGCCTTCTTCAAACCTCATAATCTGGCGCTACAGGATCTTAAAACAAACGTCAAACAGGATACAGTGAACCAAATTTCCTAACAGCAGACCTAGTAATTGATTCAATATAATCTTTCCACTTCATGTCAGTGGAAAATGTTAGCCTGAGAAGGTTTCTGGGGGTTAACATCAGTCATTCTGATCGGAGGGGAAAAGGGTCCTCACAGATGATTGATGGAGAGCAGCATTACAATTTCTGAAAAAGAAATTACCAGTATCTGTCTATATTTCTGAGATGAGGTATTATGTACACTATTTACATTATTCGAACTATTGTTCTCATCTTAGAAATTACCAGCAATACATTTTTGAAAAAAAAAATATATTACCAGCAATAGAATTTTGGGAAAAAAATATTACATAAAAGAATAAAAATCTTGTCGACATTAAATAGCCCATTGAGGTTGATATGCCGTAAAACAAAAACAAACAAACAAACGAATCAAAACAATAGGACTGTTCCAAAAATTTTAAGACAAATGAGAATGTCAATTACTCTACAAACCGTTTATCCGAAAAGAATCCATCAATGAAAGCAGACTCTCGACAACAGCCCTCTTTACAAAAGTATATTATTGAAACGACCTCTACAAACAGTTTCCTTACAAATACAAATAACAGAAATAAATACAGAAAAAAAATTAGTTGGGCAAATAGCTGATATCTGAAATGAAAACTTATCTATTACAAATGTATTTTGTCAAGATTTGAAACCGCTTCTTTGAAAAATGGAATATCTACACAGGCTTGGTTTTTGAGCAGAGTATTGTATCCGTCAATGATGCACTTCAGGACCTCCCGAAAGAAGGTACGTTTTCTAGAAGGCATATCGGCGTTGGATTCGACAACGGATGTAATTTGATGAATTCATTCACTGACTATTGACTAAGTATAGCCGGCACTGTGGGATATTTGAAAGGGAGAGAAACGGACAACGTTTTTTTCTCTCCTTCGAAAATAGGAAGTTTTTTGTTTTTCCAAGTGACCATTTCGACCGCTCCTATGAATCGAGGTCGTTTCGAGTTCAAATATAACAAGGGATTATTTGGTACGAGGAAAGGACGTGGCTGTTTTCAAAGGTCAACAGGGGAAATCATTTATAAATCGAAACTAAAAGAAATTATTTATAGCTTTAAAAATTATTTTGCCCATTTAGGAAGAGTGCTAAAAATAGCAATAATTTTTTACAATATTATTATTATTATTATTTTATTTCCTTTTTTCTGGTGTGTACTCATTTCTTTCCGGGTCCAAGCAAGCGACCTAAGGCCAGAAATGGCATCATAACTTTTTCCACTGAGCAGTTTTGAATAAAGAATCACACGTATTTTACATGGATAAAGCCCTTTATAAGGTGTGGCCTGTACTTGTGAGAACATTTTTTGTATTTTTTTAATGCATGGGCTACCGGGAATCTATTCAATGAATCGATTGGAAACTTTCTCAATCAATCCGAGGTCTCCAAATATCACTGGAATTATTGATGTCCACTTGTGCCACATTTTTGAGATTTTGATTTCAAGGTCCTTATATTTTAATAGTTTTTTGAAGATATTGAAAGATACATTACAGTCTGCAGGGAATAACATGTTAATAAGAAGAGACATTTTCTCTTTGACGTCTCTAATCACGATGTGTGGATTATTATTATTATTATTATTATTATTATTATTATTATTATTATTTCCTTTGATTCTTTGGTGTACTCATTTCCTACCGGGTCCTAACCAGAGACTTAATGTTAGTCATGGCACGATGAGACGTCTTGCAACATTTTCTCGACATAAAAATGCACACACACACACACACACACACACACACACACACACACACACACACACACACACACACACACATATATATATATATATATATATATATGACAATCCTCACCAAGCCGTCACTTGCCCTTTCCAAAATCTCAAAAACCTTTTTTCATTTCTTGTAATAAAGCCATTTAAAAATTTAACCATCACTTCTACATTTGTCGGTCAATATAATTCGAATTAATACCTGTAACCTCTTGCTGACTTTTAAATCACTTATCACGTAATGAATCTTCAGATGTAATAAAACTGGATAGTATGAATTAAGTTTAGGACTATATTTCTGCTTCGAGTGAAAGGAAGGGTCCGTCTACGAAACTGTAGTTGAATGTTAGGGTAACATCAATCAGCTAAGTGACAAACGTTTTACTTATATGAATTTCTTCCTTTCTCTCTCTACCTCCCTCTTTCTTTCTCTTTCTCTCTCTCTCTTTATATATATATATATATATATATATATATATATATATATATATATATATATATATATATATAATACAGAAAAAAAAACTGAAAAGTTGCAAATTTAAAAAAATTTAATGTTTTTTTTGTGAAAGTATTTATTTATATTTATATACATATATATATATATATATATATATATATATATATATATATATATATATTTGATATTTCAGATCTGCCCCGATCTTTAGTCAGAAATGCATTCCATATCACATGACGTCCGCGTCTCGCGACGGACGCTACTTAATGTAAACAAACTTTCTGATGAAATATCGGGGTCGATCTGAAATATCAAATATATATATATATATATATATATATATATATATATATATATATAAAATATAAATAAATACTTTCACAAAAACATTCAATTTTTTTTAATTTGCAACTTTTCAGTTGTTTTTTCTATATTATATACATATTAAGAAAGGATACGTGGCTTCTCATTATGCTATATATATATATATATATATATATATATATATATATATATATATATATATATATATATATATATATATATATATATAATATTTGGATGCCCCTTTTGAGAAAATCGTAATTGAAATTTATATAAAAATAAAAATGAGCTCCCCCTCTTCAAAGCAAACAAAACAAACACAGCGAACGCAGTAAATCTACGTTTGAAGATATGGGCTCCCAAGGGTCTTCGAGAGACTGATATGTTACTGTTTAAAAACATAGATGTCTGCTCAAACATGTTTAGTTTAGGCCATAGCTTCCAATCGAAAAATAGTTAACGAAAAATTAATTAGTTATCACTTATTTCTATAGAGACTAGATATTGTGGCTCATACAAGAACTGCTGACCTCTTTTGAGAATGTAGCCTAAGTCATTCTTGTTGTCATATTACTAATGTGTTGTACACAGAGTAATATTTAAATAGATTGATTTAAATTTGGGTCTTGTGAACACGCAAATAGATATTTTATTTGACAAATCTTTTGCATGCGTTTTGTGGAAAGAACACTTGTGCGACAGATACAATTTACCGATGATAAATTAAAATTTAGAGTTTTTTTTAATTATTTCCAAGGCCATAGGTGTTACGCCGATTTGAGAATTGGTTTAATTCTCCCATATCCTTTTCTTATAAAATTCAATATTTTATGTTTTGTTTCGTTTCATCTCTCCGTACAATTTTGATAATCGGAATAGAGGAATAAAGACATGAGGATAAATTTATTTAGAATATTCAAATTAGGAGAGTACTAACTGAAATTCTCCAGAGAAGTTAATCACATTTCTTTTACAATTCGCAACACATGACTATGACTACTCGATTATTATATATTCAAAAACGAAATAAAAGAAACAATGAACTATCTTTTCCGGTTTTAGTCAATTTTGTTGATTTTTTTCTCCTGAAGAATCAAGGATTGATAAGCATTTGAAAGTGTCAAATTTTACATTCATTTTATCTACTTACTTGACAAATTGAAAGAGAGATAAGAAAGACTTATAGAAAAAGAACATCCGTTTAAGTGAATATAGTAAACAAGTTTTCAAAGATTTCAAGAATTGAGGCTCAAAGACGAAACTTAGAAATTAGTACGAACATCGATCACAGTTTATTTATATAAATCTACTGAGTTGCTATCTATCTATCTATCTATCTATCTATCTATCTATCTATCTATCTATCTATCTATCTATCTATCTCAGACTGTTCATATCTATCTATCTATCTATCTATCTATCTATCTATCTATCTATCTATCTCAGACTGTTCATATCTATCTATCTATCTATCTATCTATCTATCTATCTATCTATCTATCTATCTATCTATCTATCCATCTCAGACTGTTCATATCTATCTATCTATCTATCTATCTATCTATCTATCTATCTATCTATCTATCTATCTATCTCAGACTGTTCATATCTATCTATCTATCTATCTATCTATCTATCTATCTATCTATCACAGACTGTTCATATCTATCTATCTATCTATCTATCTCAGACTCTTCATATCTATCTATCTATCTCAGACTGTTCATATCTATCTATCTATCTATCTATCTATCTATCTATCTATCTATCTATCTATCTATCTCAGACTGTTCATATCTATCTATCTATCTATCTATCTATCTATCTATATATCTATCTATCTCAGACTGTTCATATCTATCTATCTATCTATTTATCTATCTATCTCAGACTGTTCATATCTATCTATCTATCTATCTATCTCAGACTGTTCATATCTATCTATCTATCTATCTATCTATCTATCTATCTATCTATCTATCTATCTCAGACTATTCATATCTATCTATCTATCTATCTATCTATCTATCTATCTATCTCAGACTGTTCATATCTATCTATCTATCTATCTATCTATCTATCTATCTATCTATCTATCTATCTATCTATCTATCTATCTATCTCAGACTGTTCATATCTATCTATCTATCTATCTATCTATCTATCTATCTATCTATCTATCTATCTATCTATCTATCTATCTCAGACTGTTCATATCTATCTATCTATCTATCTATCTATCTATCTATCTATCTATCTATCTATCTATCTATCTATCTATCTCAGACTCTTCATATCTATCTATCTATCTATCTATCTATCTATCTATCTCAGACTCTTCATATCTATCTATCTATCTATCTATCTATCTATCTATCTATCTATCTATCTATCTATCTATCGCAGGCTGTTCATATATTTCTATGTTCATATCTATCTATCTATCTATCTATCGCAGGCTGTTCATATATTTCTATGTTCATATCTATCTATCTATCTATCTATCTATCTATCTATCTATCTATCTATCTGGCTTTCCAAGACGTGGGCGATGATAACTCTCCATTGATTAATTTTCTTTATTATCTGGGAAATTGCCATTATTATTTGGAAAATTCGTGGAGAAGTTTCCTGTTGACATCTCCACAGTTTAGAAATCAAAGCTCTCCTTTAATAGACTGGTTTACACCCAATGCTTGAGTCTACTGTGTTATTTTTTGTTGATAATTCCAGAAAAGAAGAGACAGATGCATGCCTTTTCCAAATGCATTTTTAGTCCAGAGTTTGAACACATCTTGCAGACACTACCTTTGGCCCAATATACTAAACCCCACATCCCCTATGTCTAAAAACATGTATCTCGGAATTCTTCATGTTGACAGTAAAAGTAATAAACTTTACAGGGTACCCGAGATATCGGGTACCCTGTAAAGTTTATTTCTGTCAACTGTAAAGGAAATGAACTCTCTCAATTTATTCAGTGTTTGAAAACTTCTATTTGGAAAAATTCGTATGAAGTAAAAAAGAAAATAAGAGAAATATTTTTCTTTTTTGGGTTTTTACTTTCATTAACTTTAAATATGACACTTCAATCTTTGTCAATGTTCGCAACCCATTTTGTGTGCTTACACAAATTAAGAGAATGAAAAGGCAGCAAGAAATGTGACACGTTCTTTAGACAGAAATTTGCCACTAGGACATTAACATCATTCTTCAGCGGAACGTTTGCTTTTAATTCATGTTAAAGAAATAACGGCAAAAATATACAACACAAAGAAAATGTATTAAGTTTGAATGATTTATGCCAATTGTCTCAATTGTAACCAATCGCTTTTTACTTTCACTTTCACTTTCCCTTTCAAATGCTTTATAATTTTCATTGATATTGAATATTCTTTATAAAATAATACATCCTGCTTTTTACCTTTTGGGAGATGTAGGCGTTCGTTCGGATACAATTGGTGCTAATGGGTGAGTGGGGAAAGACATAGAAACTGGTTTTATTTTTTGTACATGGTAAAAGAAAATCAAAATTGGAAGTTATAAAACTTTTTATTTTCTCTTATTTTCCCCTTGCATATTTATTTTTTAAAAATTGAAAACTAGTTCTCTTCAGAGCTACATTATTTAGTGTCATCATCTCTGACCGTTACGATGAAAACCAACCTAGCTATGTCCAAAGTGCTGAATCATCTTACATATAAATTTAACAAGATAGGCGTTCCACTCCTAAAAATCTTCCCAAGTGCGGTTAATTTATAGAAAAGATTCGTGGATGCTACTCCAAACGCTACAGTCTGAACCTCTTCAAAGTTACGATCAGTCATTATCTAACCACTATATCCTCATAGTCTTACGTTCATATCACAATGTTCTCACTTGAGTATCCCCTGCGTTTGGTATTGGATTAACTTTAATATAAAAATAGGGTATCCTGAAAATGATCTATTAGTCTCATCGACTATTTCTACGGGTAGAACATTTTATAAATGTAAAATGTAGCGATTGAAATTTTTTACAGAAAAAGTAGAAATTATTGGAAAATTTAAAAGTACACATAGTCGACCACAGATAGACTGTCGCGCCGTATTACGTTCCCTCACTCTGGCTAGACGTCTGATTGCTTCAAGCCGCTATCGAAACCCGACTGATGTAAAAGCAGTCGAATAAATTACATCTAGACCATCGTCGCACGGCGGAAAAGAAGGGAATTTTAACTTTTTTTCTCTATACTAAATACGCCAGTGCTTCGGAGAACTGAATTCAATTTACTTGCGGAGTAATGCTTAATAGCAGTAGAAGCCGCTCTTTTTAAAGCCCCCTTTTCCCTAGAGAGCTTAACCGGATTTCCGGCAGCATATATAGTCATCCACAGACAGACTGTTTCGCTGTATCACAGCTCCTTAGTGTGGCTAGACGTCCGATTGCTTCAGTAGGATACCTTACCTCTAGGCCATTGTCGCACGGCAGAAAGTAAGGAAATGTTAACGTTATATATATATATATATATATATATATATATATATATATATATATATATATATACGGTGAGTATATATATATATATATATATATATATATATATATATATATATATATATATATATATATATATGAAACAAAAGAAGGGAGGAAAAAGAGAGAAAAATATTACTCACCGTAAAGTGGTGGATCGAAAATATATAGCAAAAGAAAAGGAATAACAAGAGACTAACCAGTTATCGATCTTTATTCTTCGGAATCAACCGAGGACAACAGATATGTGTACAACGACAAAAAAGTAATAGAAAAATACTGCCAGAGAATCTGCTGTGCATATCACAGATTGCATTTAGCCTCATTAGCCATTTCTTCTGCTTGTACAGGGAAAGTTGCTTAGACTTAATATAAATGGCCTCAATAATTCTCAAATGGTAATTCGTAAGCGGTCTGCTGAATTCTGTAAAAAGAATCCCCGTTGAAAGACGTGCCAAAAATTGGATTATTTATAAAGTCTTCTGCAAGCACACACCCGGAAGTATTTACAAGTGTATGCAAATTTTCACACTGTCCTCGACTAATTATAGTTGGTATGTGCTGATGAATCTTAGCTCCAACCTCTGATTAGTTCTTCCCACATATTCAGCATCACCCTGATATTTCTAATTATAGATGTGTTATTATGCGAGGGTCATTCAATAAATAAGGTGAATTTTTCGGTATAAGGACTTCTAATATAGATAGAATCTTTTAAAATTTCCCAGCACTGTCACACACTTTTCCCATCTGTGCACAAACTTCCGTATTCCCTCAGCGTAAAAATATTAGAACTGATGTCACAGCCAGTTGCTCACAACACTTTTGACTTCATCATCACTTTTAAACTTCGTGCCTCTCGTGAACGCTTTGAAGGGACCAAACAGGTGAAAGTCTGAAGGGACAAGGTCTGGGCTGTAAGGGGGATGAGGGAGCAGTTCCCAGCCCAGCTCGTTGATGGTCTGCACCGTTTGGGCTGCTGTGTGGGTCATGATGCAAGATGACTCCTTCTGACTGATGACCCCTGCGTTTGCCCCAACAGATAATCTCAAAGTCCTTGTACATGTCAGACTGAATGAGGTCATTAACTGATTCGATCACCTCAGGAGACCTTACTTCTGTAGGCCTCTCAGGCCTGTCTTCCTCCTCAACGCTGCCCTCTTCTTCTTTAAGCAATTTAGCCCACTTGTAGACATTTTTGGGCTGAATCATGTGGCACCATACACATTCTCCTATGAATTTCAACTGGTTTGCACCCTTCAGCAACCAAAAGGTTGATAACTGACCGCTGTTCAATCCTGGAGCATGCTTCTTGGTCGGCCATCTTTGTTGATCGCCAAAACTCTCAAAGTGTTTTTTTTAATCTGCAAAAGAAATTAAATCCATGTGAAAAAGAAGTAAAACAAAAAATAAAAAATAAAAAAGAGTATGCTTCTATCTGCATTAGAAGTCCTTCACCTTATTTATTGAATGACCCTCGTATATTAACATAATGTCGCGGAGAGGGATGACAGGGTATATTTACAGATTGTTGTCAGGGAAACTTCTCAGTAAAAATTTAAATTAGGTAAAACCTGATGTTCAATAAAAAATAATACACATTTTATTTTTCATGACATTCCCTGAAATTTAAATGCAACCTCAATCGTCATCTTCATCCTTGAATTCCGTTCTTTTTATTATTGTTTCTACTCAGTAACGTTTTCACAGTTTCTTTCGTTCTTGCCTTGCTACACGTGTAATAATTAAAGAATAATCAAGCCAGGATCTTGAGTTAGGGATATTGACGTAAAACTTGTTATGATCAGAAGAGCTCCATTTTGTCCGATGAAGCAGGGACTCCGGGTTTTATCCCACATGTTCCCATTTCCTTTTCCATGACATTTAATCGAACCAGAGAAACATCCCTGCCTCTCTTCAGCACGATTAATGCTCTACCCACTCCAGTGGAACAACTATATTGAATCAATAGCTGCATCTACTGCAAGGAAAGTCGGTACACTGTGTCATGCAAGAAGGTTTTCTTCGTGTCAGAGTCCATCTTAGACAAATCTACCATTCGTCCATGCATTGAATATTGTCGCTATTTTGGGCCGGTGCCCCTGCTGTTCATCCCAAGTGTTTCGACAACATCCAAAGAAGGATTTGCAATGTTATCGTTCCTGATTTGACATTTCAATTTCAATTATTTTCTATAGACGTGACGTGGATTTCCTCTGTCTTTTCTTTTTCATGTCAACTGTTCTGGCGAGCTATTTCCCTGATTCCCTGACTACCAGAATTTAAGCGGGCTACTAGATTGGAATCTAAATCCAACTGTTGAAATGTAACCGCTACTTCTACTCCAGAAGTTCATTTTCTTGTGCTTCCCGACAACGGAACTTCCTCTCTCTTACTACCTTCTCTGATAACTACAATGTTTCAAAAATGTATTGCTGGTTAAAATTTTTTTCAAAAATGTATTACTGGTATTAAAAACCATTTTTAGATATTCATAGTGTTTTGACCCCAGTTTGGGTGTTAACTATTTGCCCATAGCTGCGTCCCTAACATATGCTACCAAGCCGGATCAAGATGAACCTGGGAACATCATAAATAAAGAGGTGGTTCACGCTCCTCAAAACCTTCCGATCAGAGGCCTTGCTAACACGTGAAGTTATCGTCATACCCAGGACGAAATAAATGTTTAGTCAAAACCTCAGAAATATATTCCGATATTTAAAGCTTTGGTAATATAAGGGGAAGCACTCAAGCCTAAAGAAATTTAAAAATCATCACCGTATAATTTCTAATAATTGAAGGATACGGTTGTAGAATGGAGGTATGAGGAGAAGTCTCTGCATGGTTGATCACCTTGGCGTAAATCGGAACTTTGTTTCAGAATAATTTTAACAATTCAAATAACGACTCATTTAGGCCTCCACACAACATTATCGAGCCTGGTACTTATTCTGCAAGCAAGAGAACCAAATCTCCAATCTGAATTGGCCATTTAAAATTTTTATTCAAAAATATATTCAGTTTAAATACACAAGGAATTATGAACGACATCTAACAGCAGAGTTAAAAACTTTTCCAGATACCCAGATGCTATTGCCGGACAGAAGGGGAAATTATGATTCACATGACATTTCCACGTCAATTTCCCTCAAGAAAAGTGCGGTAATGAAATCCGAAGACACATTGTGGTAGAGAAAAGTGCTTTCCAAAAGCTAAGCAAAGTATTAAGAAACAGGAAAATTTCGAAAGAAACAGTAAGTTAGAAACTGTTACATAATATCAGTCCTTCTATATGAAAGTGAATGTTGGATAATCTCCTCACAGATTAAGAAAAGCCTTGAAACGACAGAAATGGACTGAACATGTGAGCAACGACGAAGATTTAGATAAGCTGTAACCAAAAAAGAGCATTTATATTTAACATCAGGAGGAGAGAGCTGAAATATCTAGGGTAAATAATGAGGTAAGTGGGCTTGGAAAATTTGATACTCATCAGACAAGAGAGATGGGGGGGGGGGAACAAAGCATAACCTATTTAGCGAGCATGAGTAAATAGATGGCAGAACAGGGTTTAGGAGAGCTGACAAATTGACAAAATTTAATAAGAGCAACAAAGGACAGGAAATTGTGGAGAGCCATGATCACTAACGTCCTGAAGAGACAGGACACATAAAATAAAATCAGCGTTTTCATGTATATTTTACTTCAATGACAAAGCTAAAAATATTTCGAGTAATTTAAAAAAGAAATGTAAAATGTAATTCTATTTTCACCGTTCGGACTGTTGCCCTTATCTTCATTGGTAGTGGGTAGATTGTTCTAGTTCCACGTGCCATGCCTTTTTCCAGATATCTCAGTTTCAGTTAATTCCCTTTAGTAACCCAACTTCTCCAAGTTGTGGATCTCTGTGCTGTAGCAAGGTATTGAACACACAACCAACGTATTTATCCACTTGGGGATTATTACTCAATAGTTCCCGACATGTTCAATAAAACCTTAAATATTATTTGATTTTCTTATTGTTGAAATAATTAAATTTTCCTTTTTTTCTTTCCCCAAATCAGATTCCTTAGTGTTTGTCCAGACGGACTGGGAGAGGAAAGTATCATTTTCAATGTCTTATTTAAAACCTAGTCAAATTCTGTGTGTGTGTGTGTGTGTGTGTGTGTGTGTGTGTGTGTGTGTGTGTGTGTGTGTGTGTGTGTGTGTGTGTGTGTGTGTGTGTGTGTGTGTGTGTGTGTATATATATATATATATATATGTGTGTGTGTGTGTGTGTGTGTGTGTATCCAGCCGCTGTTGTTTAAAATAAATGTCACCTACACATGATATAAGCATACGCAGAAACATTACATTAAAAAAGTCACAGTGACGGACAAAGCATCAGACCTTCTTCCTTATATAGATTTGGCATTTCATTTTGAATCGACAAGGAAGTGATTAAGTTTTAGCTGATCGAGAGATTTTTAACAAACGTTTGGCGATTATAATTTTTCGAATATCCTGTAACTGGGGAGATGGTTTTGAAAATTTCGTAATTATCTATTCACATATATGCTAATGTAGCTACGAATGTTTTTATAGGAGCAGAAAATAGAAATTTAGAAAAGAGAGAGAGAGACACACACACATAGAGAGAGTGGGAGGGGGAGAGAGAGGAACAGAGACAATGTTTGTTTACAACAAATACTGCGTAGAATTGATAGACAGGAGAAGATGAAAGAAGAAGAAAAAGAAAAAGAATCGATATACATGAGAAGAATAAGAAGAGTTGACAGACAAGAGAAGACAAAATAAGAAGAAGAAGAAGAAGAAGAAGAAAGGTAATAAAAAGCAAAGAAGAAGTAAAAGAAGAAATAAAATCGATAGACAAGAGAAAAGGAAAAAGAAGAAAAAGAATCGATGTACATGAGAAAAGAATGGATAGACAAGACGAAGAAGAAGAGGAAGAAAAGAATCGATATAAAAGAATATTTGATAGATAAGAGAAGAAGAGGATAGAAGATAATGAAGAAAAAGAAAATTGATATTGAAGGGGAAAGAATAAGTAAAACAAAAAAGAATTGCTAGACAAGAGGAGAGGAAAGAAGAAGAAGAAGGAAAAAGAAGAGAAAGAAGAAAAAAATCGATATAGAAGAAGATATATAAGAGAAGAAAGGTACAGAAGAAGAAGAGGAAGAAGAAGAAGAAAATTGATAGAGAAGTAGAAAGAATAAGAACAAATAAAGAATTGATAGACAAGAGAAGAGAAAAGAAGAAGAAAGATAAGAAGAAAAGAAGAAGCAGAAGAGGAAGGAAAAGAACTGACAGACAAGAGAAGATGAAAGAAGAAAAAGAATCGATGAGAAAAAGAATTGATAGACAAGAGAAGAAGAAGAAGAAGGAGAAGAAGAAGAAGAAGAAGAAGAAGAAGAAGAAGAAGAAGAAGAAGAAGAAGAGTATATACAGAAAACAAACGATTGATCAAAGACATTTAAACTACAAAGGAAGAAGATGAAGCGAAACCGTTGGGGAAAATATCCTTTATTATTTATGGATTTTATTTCCTTCGCCATTTAAGATATTCGCAAACGGCAATCCTTGAATGAGAAACGGTGAGCAACAAGCGATGGCAGGAAAGAAAGTCGCCAGTATTTCTAATTCTGCTACTGTAGAATCTTTAGGAGCAACAACTGACGTCATGATGACGTAACCAAGACGTCATCTTCAACTCTCGGACACCGCTGGGCGCCATTCGCTGTTTCAGATAGAGAGCGCCGGCCTTTTACGTCATAGCGAGCCTAGAAAAGACGCAGAAGAGGCATTCGGCGGATGGGACTGCAATTAAATAGGAAATTTTACACACACGCAACAGATGCATGCACCCATATACACTGGGTCACATTTTCATTTTTAAACAAACATACAAACACTCACACATACACACACATACACACACACACATATAAATATATATAGAGAGAGGGAGAGAAAGAGCGTGTGAGAGAGAGAGGGGGAGGGAGAGGGAGAGAGGGAAGTTGGGAAGTGGAGAGAAGACTCAACAGAACAATTATATATATATATATATATATATATATATATATATATACACGTCAGTCTATGTTTGTAGATTTGTCTTTCGTTTTTGTCTCTCTCGATATGTTTCTCTCTCTCTCTCTCTCTCTCTATATATATATATATTTATTTATTATAATTTTATCATATAGACAAAACCATTTTACTCACAACAAAGTTGCAACTTGGTTTCAGTGCATTTTAACTCCACATCTACGGGTGAGGGTCGAAAATGATTATGAACGATCCTGTTTGTAGGCAAGCCCGGATGTAAAACGTCACTTCCTATTTTCCATTTTTTGAGAAGAAAAATGTACTTACAAAATATACATAAAGTATCTAAGTGAAACAATAGTGGTTGTTGATAGCAGTTTGGTGTTGGGTGGACCGGGTAGTTAATGTTGAATGGTGTTTGGACATTTTTTCGTTGATAAACATCGGTCAAAGTTTAGGTACGTCAACTCATATATATATATATATATATATATATATATATATATATATATATATATATATATATATATATATGAATACAATCTATCGCACGTTCAGTGCTGGTGTTAATAAAATAGTGCTCGATGTAATATAGCAGAGCTATTAAGTATATATTAATAAATATGCATATTATCCCTCATCGGTAGCACGACTCGGAGTGGACACTGAATTCAACTGCCAGGAGAAAAAGTTCCATGCTAAACTCAATCAACAGTCCTGACGATTGCAACATGAAACAGACTGAAACCGCTGACTTTAGTGTCCACTTTTATATTTACATACTCTATCCCTGATATTGAGCACATTAACCCATAAATATAACATGCCTGAAAACTATATTTCATCATATATATATATATATATATATATGGATAAACTTGTTGAAGTACTTTCGACCGTCTCATTCATTTTCAAGAAACAATGAGGTGTCTCTGTTTTCTTTTATACAAATGTTCATCCAATACACGGCACAAGACCCACTCAAGATAGGCTTACTGTCTAGTGTTGTATGAGCGTAAGTATAAGAAAGAAGTGAAGGTTGTGATGTTATCCAGAAAATATAACATTTAACCTCAAATATGAAGAGGTCAAGATTCTGGTATTGGGAAAATATCCTGGGGGGACCCTATTCAAGTAATCAGCATTTCTTAGGAAGAAGTTATTTGAATGAAACTTACGAATACAAAGGGCATGTGGATGATTCACCTTTGTGTACGGGGCATGGTGCGTCCCAGCTGAAAAGGTTAGGGTTGGTGGAACCAATGTAGGAATATAGCTCGTCCGAACACTTGCCATGGAAGTAGCGATTGAGAAACGTTTAGAGCTGTATGGTGGAAAATAATTTATCACCTATAAGGTCGGATCTGCAATGTAATTGGCCCTGATCTGTCATCTCGTCTGCAGTCGCTCTCTCACAGATGCGCAATTGCCTCTCTCTGTCTTTTTTACAAATACTTTAACGGTAATTGCTCCGATGAGTTGCTCATGAATTTAAGCGTCCTACGAGGCTGGCATCCCGTTCCCACCTCTTCACCGTTGAAACTGTTAGATGTAGACGTCTCTTCTACTCCAATAGCTTCATGTCTCGCACGTCTCGCCTGTGGAACTCCCTTCCTTATTCCTGTTTCCCTGACAAATATAATCTCCAACTATTTAAGTGTAACGTTAATCGACATCTCCAGTTGCCTTGATCTATCCATTTCCCTTCTCCACATCCTTTCCCCTTTCATTCCTATCTACTCTCGCTCCACATCTTCTGTAACCCCCTTGACTGGATCGATCCACTATCTTTCTCCACATCCTCTCCTATCTGCTCTTCCTCCAACCCTTCTTTAACCCCTTGCGTTCTAGTGGCTTCCAGCCTTGCTTGGGGTGAAAAGCTTAAAAAAGAAAAGAAAAAAGAAACAGAAAAAAGGTCGCGTTGAATCTTTTGAACTCTATCAAGACAGGAAAGTCAGGACTTGGCACCCCCAGTGCGGATATCGCAGCAATACTCTATTTTAGGTTTGATCTGGTTCTTGTAATGATAGAGTAGTGCAGGGTGTCGTCGGATATTCACTAGTTTGGTACAACGAACCAATAATTTTTTCCATCATCTTTAGCAAGAGTTTGGTTATATGAATTTCACTGCTAAGAGAACTTGATACCCAATAGACGTTTAATCAATGACCCTTCCTTAAGGAAAGATCCACCCATCATGTTAGGTGCAATTTCGTGGTCTGCTCGGTGGTGGAACTATTGAGCCACATGCAATTACAAAAATAAAATAAGCGTTTCCACATCTTCATCATTTCATCTCGATCCATAATGATAGCCAATACTAGGGTTTATAACTCGACCTCCCCACACATATACATAATTCCATCGATTAAAACAATACTTTAATCTGATAAAGTCCTTCTAGATGACGAAAGATGGTATGCAGCATGTTTTCACTTCGCCATTCAATTGCTTAGCATTACTCTGATATATAGAACTTTATATATCATATACTCTCATATATTTAACCAATATTCTTTACGAATTTGCATATCCCTTAAGAAGCTGTGTTCCTGACCAATCCACATTTGTAAATAATTATATTGGATATACTACAAGACTCAAGTTACAAGTTGTTAGGTCTCATTTAAATGCAAATGGAGATCTAACAAACTCTATCCACAAGATACTTGTTGTTAATGCAAATATAATAGCCTCATCCACATGTACAAAAGGTTAAAAATAATGGAAGCATTATTAATAAAAAAATAAAAAAACAACACTCAGTAATATCAACTATGGACACGGCCACAATGTGCTGACCATGTTTGGAAAATGAAACATTCCAATCACTGTAGATACATTCATATAACAATCCATATATTCAGTTAAAAGTAAAATAATAATATATGATAATGGCAAAAAGTATAGCCGAAAGCGCTCGGAAAACTTTCGAACAATTTTTACATAATTTGTCTTGTAAAGAAAAATAAATTTGACCAACACATGAGAAATTATATAAAAAAAAACTCAACCACAGCAACCTGAAACCTGCATAAAAGTGGGATTGCTGCCCAAATACACAATATGTATATATATATATATATATATATAATGATTCATCGATTCTGAAACCTCTACAGAATGTAATGGACGGCCGTTACGACCTATATTTGGGACTCATCAGCAGCGTGCATCCACTACCGAGAATTGAAACCCTGACAGTGAGGTTGTGAAGCAAGCACCATACCAACTGCTCCAGCAGGCCTCGGTGACGCAGACTCAATATAGCGCCGCTCACTCACAAATTCCTTGGTGGAACTCTACTGAGATTCACTTTAACCATAGGACGGTGTCTCCCGGAGCCACGACTACTATCACCAAGCCGCTCACTCCAGAGCATTAAAAGCCGGTTCAAGCAATGATATACGATTTGAAATTATTAGGAGAAATTGATAATTATATTTAATGATTCATCGAGTCTGAAACCTCTACAGAATGCAGAAAGCACTGGACGGCCGTTTCGTCCTATATTTGGGACTCATCAGCAGTGCGCATCCACTACCGAGAATTGAAGCAAGCACCATACCAACTGCTCCAACAGGAAATTATTAATAAACGCTATATTGTTTTTAAAATAAATAAACAAAGACGTTGGGTATGATAGGAATGGTGGTGGAGGATGCGTAGAAGAAGGAGGAGGAGGAAAGTGTATGGTAAATGTATTGTGGAGGGGAGTATTTGAAAGTATATATTCTTTTTATCCAGCCACATATTAAATCAGGAGGATTTTTTTGGAATGGATGCAACTTTTTATATCTTCGGGTCTTTGATTATAAATGTTGTTTTTTTTTATCTGGAAGTATCATTATTGCTAACTTTTCTTGTTGCATGTGTTAATATGGTTGTTGTAGACTCTCGCTTTAAAAAAAATGTCCAGTTTATAATTGAATCTTTATTTATTTTTTAATTTCCAAACGTGTAGCTAGTTTATATGTAATGTAGACATCTGGATCCGTGTCGTATGCTGTCACTTTCACGCTTCAGTACTATCTACAGACTTGTCTGAAATCGCACTGGTGCATGAAACTGACAGTCGTCATGCAGGGTTCATCCCTATGTCCACACAGTGTATATTTTTGAACGCCCCATACCTGAAACACTGTCTCCGTTATCAGACCTGCCATGTTCTTTACATACATGTGCGTTGATTATTAAATACGTTTTTACATTAGATTCTCTTACTTGTTTATCGGGGAGGAAACGCTAACATTCCGATCGGCGTGACGTTTATCATCAACAAAAGCAGAAACGAACGTATCACTTTCTAACACATGGCTAGCCGGTGTTTTTACGCGTTACACCTATTCTTCTTTTACTTGTCAAACCCTCCACAACTTCTTGTCTTTTAAGTAAGATTTTCTCTTTAACATTCCTTCTCGCCGTTTTTTTTTTCTCTTTTTTTGCAGGATCTCATTCTTCATTATTGGGGTCAGAGATTATAGCTATCTCGTCCGATTCTAAGTACCAGTTTTCCCGTAGTTTCTTTTCTTAAATCTTCTATCGACGGTATTCTCAGAATTCGTCCGTGGACCATTTATTATTTTTGCATTTATCTAGTAATCATGGCCAATAGGAGACTAGTCATTATATAGTCGTTCAGCACAATTTTCTTTCTGAATTCTCGCAGGTAAGGTCAATGTCTCGAACGTCTATTGGTAGATGGACTCACACGAGACCTCAAATGGAATACGAGTTTCTATTTAATCGGTTCCTCGTGTCGCTCATGTAGATGCTTGACTTCTTCTTCTGTCGTCTTTTACAAGTATCAGATCAGGTTGAAAATGAAGTCCTGATGTTATATATGGGCAAGGATAACCCAATCTTCACTTTCCACATTTTCCTACCTACAAAACCATTCCCCCAGAAGAAACATTGCAGGCCTCTCGTTTATCTAACGCTATTTCCACGGTAAGTGTTGAGACGAAATTCCTAGGTTCCATTAGTTGTAACATTCAGAGCATGGACACGCCATGCCGAGCACAATATAGCGAGCCAGCCTCATTTCCTTCGTATTTCGTTGGTGAGGAGTTCCTTCCAGCGATACTTGATGGAACTGACTCACAAAAGGATCATCGATCACTACAATCTCAACTTGTCAAGTCTAGGTTCCAGCCTTATATTCGCCATATATAGCCATAAACTCTGTCCATTATCGTTTCATCTGTAAAACTCTAACTAGAGTGACTCTTGAGCATAATAAAGGATTAAGATTACTGAACATATAAAATGTTCATATCTCTCCTAATATTTTACTTATTTTCAGTAAGGCATCTTTTCGTTATGCCTGTGTGCCTTCAGATTTCTTTTATTGCTTCACTCGGATAATTAGATTTCTTTATTTTAACTTGATATTAACGCATCTAATACATAGCTTACACTGTGTGCTGTTTCTTTGTTTGATAAACATGCAATATGTTTTTTTACACTTATGAGTGTTTTCTCCTTGCTTCATTCAGTAGCAATTCTACCTTAAATGACTTTTGGGCCTTGTACTGAGTGAATAAGTAATAAAGAATAATTATACACCGAGAGTATAACATAATCATGTATAACTTCCTCAACTGCCCGCTAAAAATTTGCATCCTCTGATTTGAATTTTGAGAAAGAGGAAGTTAGAAAAAATTCGGACGTGTGATTCCAGGAATTAAATTGTCACACTTCATTCTGCAAATAAAGATAAGAATTAGTTAAAGAGTTATCTTTTTATTCAGATAATTAAATTTATGTATCAGCTTGATATTAACCTACACAACTCACACCTTGTGCTGTTCCTTTATCTTATAACCATGCAATCTATCTTTTTACAGTTAATACCCCTTTCTTACTTTTCCTTACTATATTGGTTCTGGTTTCATTCTGCGTCTGTCATCAGCTCAAATCCATCTGCTTATCTTGCGTTGTTATAACTATGTCTACAAATAATACAAGGGACGATGGGTAAATTATTGCCATTTTGTATTTTTAATTTCGCGCATGCATGTTTTTTGTGTTTTTTTATTTATTTTGTCGACTGCATAGTATGGTAGGGTCAGTTGGGCATCGTCTGCGAGAAAAATGAGCACCATGACGCAATACAATCTACCAGAAATTTGGAAACAGCATGCTTTACTGCTTGACATTCGCTCCGGAACCTCCAATACGAACATTTCCAAGTGTCAATTTGAGGACAGTGCACAGGACTTGGAAAAAGTTAGATGAGTCTACGAAGGTACAGCAGCTCGGAAAACTCACTTTGATCGTTCTGATTAGAAAAGAAATGCCGAATGTTCTGGTGATGAGCTCGGGCTCTACTTACATCAAGTGGCTTAATGAGGTAGCGCTACCCTGGATCAAGAGGGTGACTGTTGAAAGACGCTATGTCTGGCAACAAGAATCTACACCATGCCACACAAACAGGGGTATCCAGTCAGTTATCTGATAATTTCTGCAACCACATCACCCCCTAACATCTGGCCACCTAACTCCACAGACTGGAACTCTACTGATTATTATGCGTGAGGCGCAGTTGAGGAAATGACCAACAAAATTCCTTGTAAGGCCAAAGTTGAACTGAAGGCAAGGGTTATGTCAGCATTCACCAACTTAAACAAGGAGATGCAGAAGAGACACAGGAAATTCCGAAGTCATCTCGAGGCCGTGGTTGAAGCCATTGATGATTTTATTTGACGAATTTACTCTTTAGTATTTGAAGATATGTTTGTGTAATTTTGGTAAATATATCTGTTAAAATGAGATGTCAGTGTTATTTTCAGTTTCGCGCCATTTACACGACAATTTATCACTCGCACTCTCTATATCTCGGCCGTTATTCTTCTCTTAAAATCGTATCTCTGTATGCGTTATATAAATCTAGCCGGAAAACACTTGCTTGTCACATAACCCTTTCTATTTTTTGCGGGTATTTACTGATGGAATACTTTTCCTATGTTCTATGACATCGTTAAATATCTTGAAACACTGGCCTACGAAAATGACTCGTATGAGTATCGCCTATGTCAATCCATACACGTATAAGGCCCGCAGTAGCAGTTATAGAAACAAACACTTACTGTCATTATCACCTTTGAAATGTAATAATAAATTGTTTCGGCGTGTGGTTTTAATGTTAATTTTATGTTAATTGTTGGTAGTTAATAACTGAACACGACGATACTTGATGTTACTTTTCTTACAGTGTTTTCTAAATAGCAATATGCATCAATAGAAATTACTATTATATAAGTAACATCAATTATCAAAATCCTGTTTATGTCGTCCAGCTCGTCATCGTCCGACACTATAACCATCTCCAGTAGGCCTCCAGCTACAGGGGTCTCCAGCTAAACGATCCTTGCCCGATAACGATTAAACTATCCATTTCAAGACTACGCGCTCCAGCGACTACAAAACTGTCTTTTCTGGGACTACACTCCCCAGCGACTAGAAAACTGTCCTTTTCAGGACTACGCTCTCTAGCGACTACAAAACTATTTTTTAGGACTAAGCTCTCCAGCGACTAGAAAACTGTCTTTTCTGGGACTACACTCTGCATCAACTAGAAAACTGTCCTTTTCAGAACTACGCTCTCTAGCGACTACAAAACTGACTTTTTTAGGACTACGCTCTCCAGCGACTACAAAACTGTCCTTTTCAGAACTGCGCTCTCTAGCGACTATAAAACAGTCTTTTTTAGGACTACGCTCTCCAGCGACTACAAAACTGTCTTTTCTGGGACTACACTCTGCATCAACTAGAAAACTGTCCTTTTCAGGACTACGCTCTCGAGCGATTACAAAACAGCAATTTGTAGGACTACGCTCTCCAGCGACTACAAAATTGTCCTTTTCAGGACTACGCTCTCAAGCGACGAGAAAACTGCCCTTTTCAGGACTACACTCTCTAGCGACTACAAAACTGTATTCTTTTAGGACTACGCTCTCCAGCGACTAGAAAACTGTCCTTTTCAGAACTACGCTCTCTAGCGACTATAAAACTGTCTTTTTTTAGGACTACGCTCTCCAACGACTAGAAAACTGTCCTTTTCAGGACTACGCTCTCAAGCGACTACAAAACTGCCTTTTCTAGGACTACGCTCTCCAGCGACTACAAAATTGTCCTTTTCAGGACTACGCTCTCTAGCGACTACAAAACGACGCTCTTCTCACCCACTACTTGATCTTGCAGAGATATTTTTTGTACACTGTAACATTACTTTTTTATGTGTTTTCTTTAACAAAAATAAATTTGGCAATATATTTTTTACTCCAGTATTCCTTTCATTTATTGATGTCTTCCGGCATTTAATATCTGCTTGCGGGACAATATACCGCCTGCTACTAAATTATCGGAGTGGTAACTGCTACAAATTTTCGGAGTGTTTACTGCTTAGTTAATGAGCCTCGATATCAAAGATTTTTTTATTTATTTATCTCTGTTGATTGTTGTTAAAGTTATTCCGATGTAATCAAGAGACACAAAGGAAACAATCGAACAAACGTAGTTCATTGTAGAAACTTAGGAAACGGAAAAAAGGTTGCCAGACTTCTAGGTCGTGTCTTCTCTCGTATTAAACAACTGAAGTTGAATAATTTTGTCACAAATAAAAAAAAAAATTCTTGAAATAACCACGATCTGCTACGACGGAGGAATGCTAAGAAGAACGGTCGCAGAGCATAAACAATTTCCAATGATTAAAGTTTAATCGGAACTACAAAACAACTGTTACTAACAAAACAAATTACTAACAAAAACTCTTACTAACAATACAAAAATAACAGGATTGTTTAGTGCGCATAAAGAAAAAAAAAGATGGCTTGCAAAATGTAACACTCCTGGGACACATCAAAGGCGTCTTGTCGAGAAAAGCAGCGATGAATCTAGCTGTTGTCCTAATGGAACAACAATTTCCCCAAAGCGACAGTAAGATACTGAATAATACTGAGAATTCTATGAACAGATGATTTGAGAATTAATGAAGTTTCAAGAACACGAGCAACTGCAAAGTCACTGGCACTTAATATCAGAAAGAGACTGTTGACATTTTGCAAAGACATAATAAGAAAAGAAAGTTTGCTAAATGAAAAGTTCGCAGTTATTTTGAAGTTAGTAATTTCTTGAGTGATGGCGGTTATTAAAAATTTGAAAGATAGTAATTTTTATTTCTTTTGATATTTCATTTCTTAATCATTTCGCTCCGAGGAAGAGGATGATGCCACTAAGTATCCAGGGTGTTACCGAGAGAGAAAATTAAAAAAAAAGATATGAGAATAGTTTAGTGAGGGACAATAAAAGAAGAGGATTCTGGAAGAAGCAATGTGATAGGTCCTGACCTGGCATCTCGTCTATAGTCTTACAGACGTGCCGTGGCTTCCCTCTGTCTTTTCTACAAGTATTTTCACGGCAACTGTTTCCGACGAGCTACTTTTGCTTGTTCCCAGACTGCATCAAATTAAGCGAGCTCCCAGGCTGGCATCTCGGTCCCACCCTTTCACTGTCAAAACGGTTAAATGTAACCGTCTCTTCTACTAAAACAGCTTTTCGTACACTTCCCGTCTGTGGAACTCCCTTCCCCTTACTTGCTTCCCCAATGACTATAATCAAATATTCAAGTGTAATGTCAATCGACATCTGATACCTTGATCTTGATCCCCGTCCTTCACTCTAGACTTTCCTTAAACACGCTTCTTTACTCTTGTACGCAACCCTCTGTAACCCCTTGCGTTCTAGTGGCACTCCCGCCTTGCTTGGGGTGAATTGCTTAAAACAAAAAAAAAACAGAAGATAGAGATTGACGTTGCAGTTACATTTTTGAAGATCATAGTTGAGAGGGAATCAAGAAGCTGGAAAAGAGTTCCACAGGCGAGAAGTGAGAGACAAGAAACTATTAGAATGGAACTTACGGTTGCATCTCGCTATTTCAACCTTGAAAGGATGGGACCTAATTGTCAATCTAGTACTACGCTTAAATTCATACAGCCGTCATACCAAAGAGGTAAAAGCATTAGAACAATTACCACGAAAATATTTATAGAATAGACAAGTTACGTCACGCATGTTGGAAAGTAACTGAAGTCGTGAGGCCAGGTCAGGAACGATAACATTACAGACCCTTCTTTGGATTTTGTGAAGAAACCCGAGATATATAGCAGGAGCACAAGACCATATATGGCAGCACTTTGTAATGGATGCGCGATGAAATACTTAAGTGTTCACTGTTAAGGGTTGAGATTCTAGTCAATACGTAGATATTTTATTGCCATTTAGAAAATAATAGGAACCCAATAATAGAATTATAATAAGAAAAAAATATAGATTTATTTACTTATACCTTTTGCTACAGACAGAACTAGACATAAAGAAGAGTTGTGATGTGTTCACGGTATTCTAAAATTCACTGTAAGTTCTGTGATGATATTCCCTAACCTCCCCACTCGGCCAGATGTGGCACAAGGACGATTTTAATGTGGCGTGAACCGAGCCCGTAGGCTCTGGCAAAAAATTCTCCATAGACCCCGTATACAAGGAGTCGGGTAGCTGTCTACAATCCCCAGACGAAACTCTGCCTTTTGACATAGCCTTGTCTGAAACCCTCTTTGTCCGGAGGCAGAGAGTTTGACAAGCGCACCGGGAAGTGAATGCCACAGTGAATTGTAAGTTCTGTGATGCAAAGGTGAGCTAATGGGTGGCGTCTATGTGTCGTTTCTGATTCTTAGTCGGCTGAGTTCTGGTATTGGTAAACTATCCTGATTTTTTTATTTATTGTTGCGTTCTGTGTCGTCTCGCGATGCCAACTCTACTACATGAAACGGTATCAACGAAAAGGGACTTTTACTTTTGCTATTCGTTTTTATTACGAATGGCGGCTTGGAATCTATGAGGCAGTAGGGGGAATGACGCCACAGGAACGCATGTCGCGTGTCGGCTCAGCGTCCCTCCGCGGGTGGTATTAGCCGGTCGTAAACTTGTGTGTGGGAGGCATATCTGTTCAATTCGCGCCGTTTTGAACTTGTATTCAAAACACAGACAAAGGCAATCCATCACTGTCAGAATGTCCTGCCCACGAAGCACTCCGGCCAATCGGTGAGCATTCTGCCCCTGCGCTTTGCGTTCTGTAACATTATAAGCTTTATGGTAGAAAGTGCTGCGCTGACGAGAAAGGATGATTTGAAAATATATTTTTGATTTGAATCTGTGTCAGGAAATGCTACAAATGCTACGGTTAAATAGAGCCAAGAGGTTATTTGTGCTATTTGAGCATCCTGGATGATTTTCAGTTCAATTATGAAATTGAGTTGTTTATACTTAGGAGGAAGATTAAAACATTTATACCTATACTTAAAAATATTAATGGTTTAAGTCTACAAACTTTGGTGTACAGGGAAGAGACAACACTAAAGAAAAGCGATAACATATTGCATTTTCACACGTATAGATTTTTTTGTGGGGAGAGGGGAACGCAAAGCTCAGGGGCAGAATGCTCACCGATTGGGCGGAGTGCTTTGTGGGCAGGACATTCTGAAAGTGATGGATTGCCTTTGTCTGTGTTTTGAATACAAGTTCAAAACGGCGCGAATGCCTCCCACACACAAGTTTACGACCGGCTAATACCACCCGCGGAGGCACGCTGAGCCGACACGCGACATGCGTTCCTCTGGTGTCATTCCTCCTACTGCCTCATAGATTCCAAGCCGTAATTCGTAATAAGACGAATAGCAAAAGTAAAAGACCCTTTTCGTTGATACCGTTTCATGTACTAGAGTTGGCATCGCGAGACGACACAGAACGCAACAATAAATAAAAAAATCAGGATAGACGCAAATTCTACCAGAACTCAGCCGACTCAGAATCAGAAACGACACATATACGCCACACATCAGCTCACCTTTGCATCACAGATCACTGTTTATATTGAGAAATGTTGTCATTTGCAAACAAATTAAGGGAACAAATTCAATGAACCTGTTACTAATAAGTAACAAAATTGATTATTTCGCTACAGTACTTACAATACTTTTGTAAGAGGAAACAGTGGAGCGCCACGATCTTTCAGGTTTTACATCTAACCTTCATAGAGAGAATGAGAGCGAGCGAGCGAGAGAGAGAGAGAGAGAGAGAGAGATAAAATGGAGAGAAACAGATGTGCAAATCTTTTCCCTTGTTTTAGCTTACAAAGTTGTTCATTGCCTTTCAATTCCCCCCTCCCCACCGTGGATGTTTTAGCATCTAGGACGATTTATCTCCCTTTTGTTAACCAGACCATAGCTGCACGGTATTTTGTATAGACAGTTCTTCGTCTTTGTGAGCTTTTGAACGAAAAACATGTAACTATTGCATTTCATTAAAAAATTATTTGATGGTTAGGTGGAAAATACTTCCTACTGTATCTAAGATGTCAAGTCTGTGGCTAGTTCAGAACAAACATAGGCGTAATGGAGTGATGGTAGTCATAGGGAACGAATCCTACCTTTCAGTCACTCTTGGTAGTCTCAAACCGAAATAATTCGAGATAATATCTGAGACAGGGCATAGTTTCACGCGCATTCAAGGAACGCCCGGCTGCCTTTGTTTCACCTCGGACCGAAACGTAGAGACGAAAACAGACGAACCAACAGATATTTGTGCTCACGTTTTGTGATACGCAAATGCATAGCGTCGTCCTTAACTTAAAAGACCTCCAGTCAGTGGTTAAAGAAATGGCATGTAAATTTTAACGCCTCCAAAGCGAAATAGCTTTAACAACTATAGAGAACCTTTTCTGTATCTGTCTATATTTCTGAGATGAGGTATTATGTACACTATTTATATTATTCGGACTATTGTCCTCAACTTTGTCGCCATATTTATCACAACGTTTCGGTCGTTGTACGCTCCGGCCTTCTTCAGGCGGTTGGAATGTCGAACTGAACCCTTTATTTCGCTCACTGGGGTAGACTGTTCTAGTTCCACGTGCCATGTTTAATGGATGTAAGTTATCAGTTATCTCCTGTTAATTCCCCTCACCAAGTGCTCCAGTGCTTTAACTCACACTCTTTGGGTCCTGTCACTGGATCTAACGAATGCCTTTATCCACTGTGCCATGTGTCCTCGAGGACACATGGCACAGTGGCTTGAAGTGGATGAACTACATCGAATCAATAGCTGCTTCTACTACAAGAAAATTTGCGCCACTGTGTTATACCAGCATTTTTTTAAAGTCTAAATATATCTTGCACAAATCTTCCATACGTCCGTGCGTTGAATACTGTTACCATATCTTGTCTGGTGCTCCTGCTGTACATCTCAGGACTCTTGACAAAATCCAAAGAAGGATTTGTAATGTAATCGATCCTGACCAGGCATCTCGACTTTATTCATTTTCTCATCGACGTGATGTGGCTTCCCTCTGTCTCTTCTACTAATATTTTCATGCCAATTACACGAGTTTTTCCTGGTGCTACGACTACATGAATGTAATCGTGTTACAAGATTGGCATCTATGTTCCACGCTTTTACTGTTGAAATATCTAAAGGCAACCGCCACATCTACTCCAACAGTTTCTTTTTTCGCACATCTTACCTGTGGACCACCCTTCCGTTTACCTCCTTCCCTGCTCACTATAATCTTAAAAATTTTAAATGCAACATCAGTTGCCTTCTTTTGTTTTCTTGAATCCCGTTCATTTTTTGGCTGAACCCTGAATCTCAGTTTTATTTTTCAATTTCACCCCTTGTAACCTCCTGCGCACTAGTGGCATTTCCACCTTGCTTGGCGCAAATAACAAAAAGAAAATGATAATGGTGATATCCTCGTTTTTTACGAGGTGCCTGGCCGCTTTTCTCCTTCTCTAGGAACTCTTTTGCAAATACATTTTCTTCTTTTTTGGTGGCCCATACATCTGAGAGTAAAGTAAGCTAGCATGGAGACATCAGCCGAGAACGTAAATCATGGAAATACCGGCTGGAAATAAATACAGAAGGAACTGAAGGCACATATGACTATCGAGAGAGGCTGATCATCAGTTTCAACCCAGAACAATGCCAAGAATCGTAGCCAGAAAGAATCAATTGCTGCCACTGTCAACAGAACTGTGACCAGACGTGTTTGTGTAATTAACAAACCAGCACGTTACAGAATCACATAAGCATATGGCCGTAATAATACCAACCAAACACGAGGGTAGTCTACCCCTGCGATTGTTCTGAAAAATGAAATCCCATGAAGTTAATTAGTAATACTAACTTTTTCAAGAGGGGAGATGTGATACATTGAGCGAATAAAAACTTCATTATCTCCCTTAGTTTATTCCTTTATTAACCAATCGCAGTAAAGAGTCACAATGTTCATAATGGCGCCCGGCAGATTAAAATGTTAATCGTGTTAGACTTATTTCTTTACATATGTACAACAACATCATAACAATTTCTGTAGCACCCCTTCCCCTGATGCCCTAAGCACGTGCTTATTTTGCGCAATGGTTAATCCATCCCTGCGTTCCTCAGATTTAACTAGGACAAAAGTCCATATAAACATACGTCCGCAAAACATTTCGTTTTGGAGTTATAAAGTTTAAAGTTTACGGTAGACGCTGTTAAATGTACAGTCGGCCTTCCTCGATCCATAGATTGTGGAGCCACGAATCCTGTTTCAGCAATGTGACGATAAACAGCAGCAAACGGTAGATAATGACACTGTTTTCGGTCTGGAAACGCAATCTAATACAAACTTTCTGCCTTGCGTCAAAAAAATCATATGTGCTTGCTCACGATATGAATATCCAGACATTGTTAAACGGAATACTTCTCAGCCAACTCACTACTACACAAGTTAAACGTTGAAGACAGACTAAATGTAAATGTACACGAATAACAAATGTAACCTCATCTACATAGCAATACAGCGTCATCTACCGTAAACGCTATTTCAACTTAATAACTCAAAAACGATGGATTTGCAGACATATGTTTATATGGACTTTTGTTGTTTAAGTGTGATGAAACCGCTCACACAATGTTTGTAAAAGTAATTTTGATACACTCTGTATATGCTGAATTGGAATTTACTTATCAGCAATGGAACTAGTCACCCTGATTTTCTTTGTTAATTCCTTCCTTGTTATATTTAACTTGCAATGTGAAAGGTTCTTTAGTAAATTTTCCTTCAGCTTAATAAGCAGGATATTCCTCTGAAGCAGACAGGTGTGTGGCTCATTTGTCAAAGAGAGCAATTAGCAACGAAGGTGCAGTCTTCTATTGCTATAACGGAAAATGTGCTTTCAGTTAGTGTTCTGCTATTTATAGCCAATCTTATCTGATAAATGCTACGTTTTCTCCAGCGAGAAATCTGTAAAGTTTGAAGAGGGGAAATTACATTACTGTTTATTTATAAATATCGGTTTTTGCTAGTTAAACTAAGTTTAATTGGAACATCGTTTCACAGCATCAAGGGCCGAATTTTTTCCAAGTGCATTGTTTATTATATATATATATATATATATATATATATATATATATATATATATATATGTGTCTGTGGGTGTGTGTATGTGTATATATATATATATATATATATATATATATATATATATATATATATATATATATGGTAAAAAATAAAGAACAGTAAGTTATATAATCTGGTGTTATTGATATTTTTATTTTTGCAAAACAGTGCTCAATGTAAATTTACAGACAATAAATATTATAAATTAACTGATTTAAAAATACGGTTCGATCGCTACACAGGAATTACTATGTTTCAAAAACTAACAATCATATTCAATTATATAATTAAATTAAATGCATTTGTACTTTTTCATTTTCAAGCGAATTTTGAAATTTACCGAGTTTTAAGTGCACGTATATTCATGATACTTGTTTCCAAGGATACAGAGAAATCCAATCATTTAGACAGGGACGGTAATATCTTCATTTTTATTAACAACTATTGTATCAAATACGAGTTATATATATATATAATAATATAGCACACCTTCAAACTATATATATATTATATATATATATATATATATATATATATATATATATATATATATATAAATATATATATATATATATATATATATATAGTTTGAAGGTGTGCTATATTTATGGAATAAAGAGCAGAGTATCAGGGATAGAGCGTATGTAAATATAAATATAAAAGTGAACATTGAAGTCAACACTCAGAGGCGACAGGCTGCTTCATGCTGGACGCAATCGTCAGGCCGCGAGTGAAGACTTTTTCTCGGCTATTTAAATATATATGTGTTTGTGGTGCATTGTGGGTAATCTATTCTGGCGGTTATTTTTGCGGGAGTGGCTTCTTTGTTTATTTATTTATTTGGGTTAACTTATTTTACTTGTTTTTCATTTTCATTTTGTATTATTTATTCTTTTTGTTTTTTCATGTTTTATTAACGTAGTATAATTTTTTTTCGGGGGGGATTTGCTCATATATATATATATATATATATATATATATATATATATATATATATATATAAATATATTAAGCATACAGGGTGCAATTGGTAAATTGTCGCAACTTAAATTTTTAATTTCGCGCATGTAATTTGTTTTTGTTTTTTCGAATTGTTGCAGAATAATGGGGTCAGTTGGGCGCCGTCTGTGAGAAAAAGAGGACAATGACGCAATTCACTTCTCCAGAAATTTGGAAACATCATGCTTGAGATTCTCGACGGAAGTTCCAATACGAACATTTCAGAGAGTTTTTGTGCCAATCTGGGGACAGTGCAGAAGATTTGAAATGATTCCAATGAATCTATTGGTGATTCCGAAATTACACCAGTTCTGAAATCTCATTCTGAATGTTCTGATATAAAAATATAACTCCGGACACAATACGGAGGCCTATGTCATGTATCCCGAGCTTGTATCAAGAATATGGCTTCTGGATGACTCTATATCTGAGAAAAGCAGCCTGTACCATGCCACACAAGCAGGAGATCCCTGTTATGATTGTCAGACCATTTCTGCGACCAAATCACCCCTTACGTATGGCCACCTAACTCCCCACTAGATTATTATGTCTGGGGCGCAGTGGAGCGAGAGACCCCCCCCCAAAAAAATACTCCTTGAAACACCGAATATTAATTGAAGGCAAGGATCATGGCAGCATTCACCAACTAAAGAGACCGTCTAGAAAGCATGCGAGTGATTCTGAAATCATCGCGGTCTCTGGTTGAAGACAATGGCGATTTTATTGAATAAATATACTTTTTAGTATTTCAAGATATTTTTGTGTCATTTTAGAAACTATATCTGTTAAAATGAGATTTCAGTGTAATTTTATTTATTTTTTTATTTATTTTCATTTTTATTTTATTTTTTTATTTTATTTATTTATTTATTTTATCTTTGCGTAATTTAGACGACAATATATCCATCGCACCTGTGTGTGCGTATCTGTTTGTGTATATATATATATATATATATATATATATATATGTATATATATATATATATATATATATGTATATATATATATATATATATATATATATATATATTTTGAACAAGATTAGAGGTTTATTTCATGTTAGGATTGGGTTTTCAGTTCATTCTAAAGTCTACTGCAACTCTATACTTCTAACATATTCACCTAACCTCTGAAATTTCATTTACTATTTACTTATTTATTTATTTCTCCACAACAGGAATTGACAGATTCACCTTTTGCCCGGTTCCCACCTCTTCCAAGGTCTTCTGAACAGGAGTAAAGGTTTATTCTCGTTTCCTGTATAGGGTTGAGTTTCTTATTCCTTCTAAAGTCCTCTCATCCTCTTTTTACTCCTTGTATTCCCTTCTGTCTAAGTGACATTAACGCCTTGCTTGGGGGAACTGATTAAATAAAAAATGAAGCATCGTCTGCTATTATGAATTTTCGGTTAGTATATTCTTCATCTTAATTTAAGATGCTTTTTGATTGACTTATCTAAACCGACAAACTACTGTATTTATTAAAGAAGCAGTAAAGATTATTTCGTCTTATTATGTGAAACATTCGTCCACCATGATTGCTATTGTTTTTCATCGTAATTATTTTGACTTTCTTTAGCCATTAGTAAATAATTTATAGCTTGAAAGTTTATTCGATGACGCATTTTCTATGCTCAAGAATTTTCACTAGTATTCATTTAATCTTAATTTCAGTTGCTTTTCATCGCATCTATTCAGACCAAAACTACTCAAACTATAAAATTAGAAAATAAGTTATGATATTATCTTTAATTTTTATATAACGTAGCATGAAGAGACACGGTGGAGTAATAGATAGCGGCTCGGATTGAGGAATCGGAGAGCCGAGTTCGAATTCCTGTCGAACCCATTACATACTTGGGAAAGGTATGAAACCTCTTCTCCCCCCAGGTATGGGTAAATAGTGGGACAAACAGCACTTGGATGGCAACTCGTTTACCACAGAAAGAAATGGCACCGTACTGCAGGGAAAAAAAATCTGCCTCGTCAGTCGTGTATTACGCATAGCAGATAACTAACTGACTGATTAAATCTTAACAAATATTTTATCTTAAATTCACTTAATTTTTATCACAACTATATATATAATAATTTTATATGCAGTCGTAAGATTATTTTGGTTTTTAAAATAACCACAGAAATAACGCTTACAGAATCTGAAAAGACAGCAAACATCTTTTGGAACACATAATGAGGAAAGAGGTCTTCTTTGTGCATATTGAGGGCAACAGAGATAGGGGAAAGCGGCTAACCACTTACCTGACCATCTTTCGTAAATGGAATGCATATGTGGGGGCTTGTCGAAGGTAGCCACAAAGGATAGGAAATTTTAGAGAGCTATGGTCGCCTATGTCCTGAAAGACGCGTTACATACAAGAAGTTTGCCAAGCATTATTAATTTTCTGGGTCGTATTCTTTTATCTTAACTTCACTTGATTTATTTTCACTGGTAGTGTTAGTAGTAGCAATATTTTCATGAATTTTTATTTGATGAAGCATTTTCAACCATGATTTCCGGAATCGATCCTCCAAGTCTATAAATCGACCATTCGCCCTTGCATGGAGTATTGCTGCCATATATGGTCTGGGGCCCCTGCTGTTTGCCTCAGGGTTCTTGATAAGATCCAGAGACGGATAGGCAACGTGATTGGCCCTGATCTGTCATCTCGTCTGCAGTCGCTCTCTCACAGACGCGATGTTGCCTCGCTCTGCCTTTTTTACAAGTACTTTCACGGTAATTGCTCTGAGGAGCTGCTTTCGCTTGTCCCTAGGCCTCGTGAAGTTAAACGTCCCACGAGGCTGGCATCCCGCTCCCACCCCTACACCGTTGAAACTGTCAGATGTAGACGTCTCTTCTACTCCAATAGCTTCATGTCTCGCACATCTCGCCTATGGAACTCCCTTCCCTATTACTGTTTCCCTGACAAATACAATCTCCAACGGTTTAAGTGTAGCGTCAATCGACATCTCCAGTTGCCTTGATCTATCCACTTCCCTTCTCCACATCCTTTCACCTTTCATTCCTATCTGCTCTCGCTCCAAATCTTCTGTAAACCCCTTGCCTTTCTCTTTCTCCACATCCTCTCCTTTACCACTCCTATCTGCTCTTCCTCCAACCCTTCTTTAACCCCTTGCGTGATAGTGGCCTCCAGCCTTGCTTGGGGTGATACGCTTAAAAAAAAAAAAAAATAGTTTATCTTGATTTCACTTGATTTTTAGCGCAACTATTCAGACTATAATTCTACAGCCAGTAGTAATATTATTTTGAGCTCTGCTATTCTTAGCTGAAGCATTGTCATGCATTATTCATTTTTTAATAGGATTTCTTTCATCTTCAATTGCTTTATTTTCACTAGCAGTATTATAAGTAGTAACTATTTTGATTTTTTATTAGGTGAAGCCTCGTCAGGCTTTCTTCTTTTTCGATTAGGATTTCTTTCATCTTCATTTTATTGCTTTATCTCCAGTTTGATTAGTAGAAATATTAACTGGACTTTAAGTTGGATGAAGCATTGTTAAGAATTATTATTTTTTAATTAGAATTTCTTTCATCTTTATTTCAATGGCTTTATTTCCATGTTTAATATGGTTACTGTTAAGGAGTCTCCCCTTTTCACAAAAATGGACTCACCCAAGGTATACATATACTACTACCAGTGAATATCCGGACAGTCTGCAACAGAGCAGACGGCGACGTCTTCTCTGTTGGACGGTCGAACTCTCTGCCACTGAGCAGAGAGGAACCCGGACGAGGCTCCGCCGAAGAGTAGAGTCTCGTTCGGGGTGGTTGACCAACCCGATCCCGTTTATACGGGATCTACGAGCATTTTTTGGCCGAGCCTACGGGCTCGGGAATACCCCACAATAAACCGGCCTTGTGCCACATCTATCCCTCGTGGTGGGACAGTAAATACTGTCTGCAACAGAGCAGACGGCGACGTCTTCTCTGTTAGACGGTCGAACTATCTGCCTCTGAGCAGAGAGGAACCCGGACGAGGCTCCGCCGAAGGGCAGAGTATCGTTCCGGGTGGTTGACCAACCCGATCCCGTTTATACGGGATCTACGGGCATTTTGGGGCCGAGCCAACGGGCTCGGGAATACCCCACAATAAACCCGGCCTTGTGCCACATCTATACCTCGTGGGGGGGACAGTAAATACTGTCTGTAATAGAGAAGGGTAGCGCAAGAGTCACAGTTAACGAGCACGTAGACTCAGTAAGGAGTCATACCGCGATACTTCAATACCAAGACTGTATATATATTATTGCTACTAACCCGCATTCCTGGGTCTACTAACCCGTATTACCAGTTTGTATTATTACGTTAATACATTTATTTTCCTTATCCATTCCTGGCGTTTATTATTCATTGATATCGGATTCATCCCGAAATCCTCAACAGTTACTACTAATATTATCTATGACTACTTATTTGATAAAGCATTTTCAAATTTGTACTCGTATTTTATCTTAATTTTATTTACATTTGACTCACAACTTTTTCTGTCTACAGCCGGGTAAAATTGGAAATAAATCAACGCTGCTTAAAAATGGCTGACAATATTTCAGGTGATAATAATAAAACCCAAGATAACATTGCTACTTGTTTAGTATGGAACATAAACAGACGGTTTGAATGTATTCGCTGAAAACCAACTGAAATTAAAATAAAACACTAATCCAAAATTAATAATGGCTGACAAGGTTTCATCTAATAAAGATAAAATAAAGGTAGTTATTTTTACCTAAATATGAAACTTCCTATTGACCTATCAACAGACGATGTCTTATGAGAAAAAGTCCAGGTGATAAGAGAATTGAGATAATTAATAAGATCCAGGCTCTGCTACTTTCTCCTTTGATTCCCACTATTAAACGTAATTAGTCAGTAGTTTATTTATTAGTCAACATTTTTTCAAACTAAATGAAAAAAGAGAGAAAAATACCGGCCGGAATAAAAGGCAAAATATAAAACGTACAATGAATTTCTATGATCATGTTCTTTGATAGTTCTCTCTCGTTAATAACGTTTTTATTTTTCTCATATTCTTTCATGCTCAATAACACATTGTGGCTTAGTGGCTTTATGGCCTTGCTTAGATTGGAATAATTTTTAAAAAATGGTTATAGTTTTATCAATATCCTGTACAAGACTACAGTACAACGGCGCCTATTTTAGAGGAAACTCTCTACGAGTTTCTTCTAAAATAAGCGCACTGTTTAGTGTTAGATGCTCAATGACATAGATATTTACTTAGCTTAGCCAGTCTTTTCTTTTTGACATATTCTTTCATACCCAGTAGCATTTTGCGTCTTACCGACTTTATTGCCTGAGGGTGAAATGATTAAAAATAAAATTATTGTCAAACCTCTTTTATGTTTATTCTCCGCCGTTACTGTTCTCGATTCCAGGTCGTTTTTTCTACGGTGAATGTAAAAGAAAATGCATCCCCTCTAGCATTTCCTGAATTTATTAATATAAATGTTTACGTATTCCATTATTTTCTATTAGGCCGGAGTATCCATTCAGGATACAAAATGGTTGCTGTAATTTGTAGCATAGAGATCTCGAACGTCCATCTAACCATTAGAGTCACTGTCATTACAATTAGTGACTCCAGACTCAACACATCATCGCTTCGACACGAAAGTCTATTATCAACGGATTCACGCACCTTTTAGCCATTAAGTGGACATTAAGATCTGATTTCCTTCACCAAATTCTGGATAGAGTTAATTTATGACATCTCTCTGTTTACGCCTAAAATAATCGCTGAATCTGGGGAAGTCATCGTCAGGAAGTGAAATTTGTTTACAATTTTTTTTTGAGTGTATGAAAAGATCAAGTAACTAATCTGCAAGTTTCTGTAATGAAGCATTGTCATTATGCATTTCTGACATGTCTTCTCTTGTTTGCAACCTTTTTCTGCAAGTATTAAATCATTCTATGACTGCTAAAGAAATTGGAAAACGATTGGAAATAATGAATAAATTTAATCTTTATAAAAATAACTAAAACATTATAAGTAGAATATTTCCAATATCTCGAAATGATACATATATACAAATACTAGGTGTAAATAAGGGAGATAAATAAAATGAAATTAGAATGAATCAAAGTTAAAAATATATCTGAAACTACTTGGTGTAAACAAACAAGAGAAATAAGATAAATAAAAGCCTTGTTTAAACTGCAAAAATTCCAAACCCTCTCTCTTAGGGAACATAGTGAGGAAAGAGCGTTTGAAAAACTGGGTACTCACAAGACAGGGGCAAGAGCTTCAGAGGAAAACAACGTTTAACCTAAAGAGTAAATGGATGACGGAACATGATTTACGAGAGATAACAAAATGACTACATTTAATAAGAGCTACTTAGGACAGTAAATGGGGAGAGCCATGATCACCAATGCTCTGAACGAAGAGGACACATAGAAGAAGATGAAGTAGTAGAAGATGAAGGAGAAGAAGAAAAAAAGCAGCGTAGTAAAACCTGAAAGTATAAGACCTACCGCAATAAAACTTATTTCAACGACATATACTGACGAAAGATTCGTACATTTTAGATAGGTTTCCAATGATAAAGAATGTGAGTTCAAATCTAAGTAACGCTTTGTTTCTTTTCGTTTTGCTATGCCTATGTTGCGATAAAAAGAAAGAACGAAAAAAGAATTTTTAAAAAATAGCATTTGTAAAAATTTAATAATAATTATTGATCTGAATTGTCTTGAAATTCGGAGATAAGGTCTTTCTATTATATAGTAAATATATAAAGTGCGGCAAAAATAAAGCCCTTTTGTACTTTTTAACGTTTACCGTGTGGAGTTAACCCCACTTACTTTCCTAAAAAAACTGCCGCTAAAGGACGCTCCTAAGCCTATGAATAGGCAGTAATATTGTCATTCTCTATTTTTTCCCCTTTTCACTCAGGGACGGTAAGATGTAGGTCGAACGAGGAAAACACTTTTCCCATTGGGGAACGAACACACACACACGCACATGCACGCACGTACGCACATTTCATTTAATTTTATCTCGGACTTTCTCCTACGCACACGCAAGCAATTCATTAGTTGTAATACGCAACAATTTTCTATTGTCTATGTATACTTTTGTTTCGTTAATACATACGTTTTCGTTTATATATATATATATATATATATATAAATATATATATATATATATAATTTTGTTGTTACTTTGACACACACACACACACACACGCACACACACACACACATATATATATATATATATATATATATATATATATATACATATATATATATATAGATAGATAGATAGATAGTTTTGTTGTTACTTTAAAATTTTATTACCCGGACTCACATAACGAGTCCGTCATTTTTGTTGTCGGTTAATTATACCAGGAGAAACGTGTTTTCGACCTAAACACTCCTCCAGCAAATACACCCGCAACAATTGTACAGCCAGAAATTACAGTTGTTTAACAAAATTTATAAGTATTGTTACATCTAATCAACGTGATGTGTTATGGGAATTTTCGAAGCGTAGAGAGATTAGCTCGTTAACCATTACACCACAACGAATATCCTTGAAAAGATTTTCTAAACATGGCGCAAGGACGAAAGTGTGGAGCACACAGTGATGTCAAACTCACTACTCAGTCGTAATTGATGTAGCAAGATAAGCTTGCTATCACACCATATCGAAGTGCTTCAACATGAGTTAATAAACTATTTAACATGTTCAAAATGCCCCACTTCATGTTCCATACAATACTGAACCCTATCAGCAACACTTCTACAAACCATTTGACACATTTCTTCATTATTTTCAGAAAATTTATCAGAAATCTTTTAATTCATAAATTTGGGCCTCTAAACAAAATCTTTTAGTACACCACATAAAATCTTTTTTCTTAAACTTCTGTATTTTTTTGTTCAATAACAGTTAATAAATAAATAAATAAAATGACATTACTTATGTGGCACCTAGTATATTACTTAATAATATTGACTATTTTAATAGTATTTTAATAGTACTGAATATTTTAATAGTATTTTGATAGTATTGACTATTTCAATAATATTTTAATAGTATTGACAATTTTAATAATGGAAGTCGACTGATTTATATATACTTTTATAAGTTCACCTATGAAATGTGAAGTATTTTAAAGATTATGAATAGAAACACATCTTTCTGCAACAAAACAGTTTTTCCCGTCCGAGACCATCGTTCAAATGTACAAATTAACCATTCGTCCTTGAATGGAATACTGTTGCCATATACGGTCTGGAGCTCCCGCTGTTCATCTCGAGATCCTCTAGAAAACCCAGGGTTGGATATGTAACGTGATCGGTCCTGATCTGGCATCTCTGTCTTTTCTAGAAGTATTTTCATGGCAACTGCTCTGACGAGGTGCTATCACTGGTTCTCAAACTGCATGAATTTAAGCGTGCTACTAGGTTGTCATCTCAGTCCAACTGTCGAAACGACTAAATGTAGCGATCTCTTCTACTCCAAGAGCTTCTTATCTCACACTTTCCATCAGTGGAACCCCCTTCATATCACTTCCTTCCCAGATAGCTCTAATCGTCAAATATTCAAATGTAATGTCAATCGACATCTTCGGATGCCTTGGCTTTGATCCCTGTCCTTCTCTTTATTCTTTTCCTAAACACTCCTCTTTACTGTTATTCTCACTCTCTGTAACCCCTTGCTTGGGGCGATTTGCTTATATATATATATATATATATATATATATATATATATATATATATATATATATATATATATCCATTTCATAACACTTTCTCCGATTTTTTCTTTTATTTTTTTCCTTGTTTTTATTCCCAACTTTTCTCTTATTACCAATACTTTGGTCGCCACTGGTTGATCTCTGTTTTTTCTTTTCTCAAGAGAAACTACGCTGTAAGAAACTAACTAAAGTCCGACATACGATGCGAGTAAATTGAAATATATAAGTTGAAATATATTTCATTTGATCATGCCGCTAGAGACCCCTAAGTGCTTATGACAAGCTGCCATGATGATTTGAATATAGGCAGAAGGAATCTGTAGACACTATCGGCTTGGTAAATGCCCTCTTTGTTGAAACAGAAAGCGTTGAAAGTAAGTAATAAATGTGTTTGAAGACATGATCTTTTGGCTGAGCAGGCTGAAGAGCAGAAGAGAGAAGTAAAGAAAATGAAAGCATTGATATAATGCAAAGGGACTTCGAGAAGATATGGATTTTTGAAAATGAGAATGGAGTGGAAAAATTAGATGTGATCATAAGGAAAATATCCTAAAATGTGGGAATACTGCAATTCCCATTCTTGGTCTGTTGTTGTTAATTCTAATCTATCTATCTATCTATCTATCTATCTATCTATCTATCTATCTATCTATCTATCTATCTAATACCGCGTATCCCATTTTCTATGGTTATCTTATACTCTTTTTAGTTTTATACATAATCTCACTATTTGCCATGCTATATCTCGTTTTTCTATTTCGCGCGCATTTTTTCTCACTTCACTGCCCTCTCTTTCTCCTCCCCGCTCTCTCTCCCTTCTCTCTCTCCCTCCCTCTCTCTCTCTCTCTCTCTCTCTCTCTATATATATATATATATATATATATAGCCATGATTTTCACGCCCTTGCGATCGTCAGACAAAGAGTCAGTTTGTTTGACGATCGTAAGGGCGTGAAACCCAGGGTTGCAAACTCATATCGTTACAACTAACTATGTTAGCTCTATCACTGATATTGAACACTTTTCAGTAAGTACCGCGCATACATAATATATATAGAAATCACACACACACACACACACACACACACACACACACACGTGTGTGTGTCTATATATATATTAGTAAATAAATTATTGGTTTTCTCCATATTATTAGAAACTAATATTATGAATGTATGTGCTTATAAAGCTCCGTAAATTTCAAAACAAGTTATTCCAAATTTCTCTTGAAAATTAAACAGAACTAGGTACTTTATTTTAATTTAATTTCTATAATTGAATTGTAAGTTTTTAGCTTCTGTTTTTGAAACATGGTAATTCCTGTGTAGCCATGGAATTATATTTTTTTAAATAATTTATATATATATATATATATATATATATATATATATATATATATATATATATATATATATATATAAGTATGCGCCTATGTGTAATATATTGTTCAAAATCTATGAGGGAAGTGCTCAATATCAAGGCTAAGTCGTATGTAGATATAAAAAGTGTAGATAAAAAAAAATAAAAGCTGCTTGGTGGCTGTTAGAATGTGAGAAACTGCTACTAACCAGGCGATGTAATATCACATCTAATCTGATGCTTCTGCTATGTATTTACAGATGCTTGATAATATACAAAAACGAATCTGCGATGTTATCTTTAGTCACTTTCTTACCGCTATAACAGGGCACTGGCCTTGGTCAAACGTTTAATTGCATGAAATCGCTGGATGGTGATCTGGAGGGAATAATAATTATCAAAATTACGAGAATCGTAGATTGAATAGACGAGAGAAAAATAGAAAAGAAAACGAGTTAATAATTATGTTTTAAACAAAAATATGAAGTTAAGAAATGTGTCCAAAGATGATCGAACCCAGAATTGCCAAGATAAGATTGAGTATAATTGCGCATCTTAGGGGCCCCACCCGATTTACTTCTCGCCTTTGGGAAGAAGACATAATTAATGCATCGTCAGAGATTTGCTCCGGTCGCATGTACAGCCGCCGTCTCACAGGAATCACACATAACAAGCAGGCATACTTCAACTATTTTATAGCAGTTACTCCTAGATTTCTCAACTCAACATTCAGCGAGGTGAGATCTTAACTCTTCGGTAGAGACATTTTAATCACCAGTTTTTTTTTTAATATTCAATAAACCTTGTTATCAACAAATTTTCTCATTTTATTGAATGAATTCTTAATCCAGCCCTGATTCCCGACGTTTTCCCTGGATGCAAAGTAATAACTATTACAGTGATCAATCCAGGGTCGAATCCTGTGGTCACGGCATCAAGCTGTGTCACCTACTGGGGGCGTCTGGATTCGACTCTTAGTCACTGCCACCAATATGTGACCAGGTCAATCGGCTGTTGTCGCTACCCGGCGCGATCTTTTGGTCTGCGTACCAAATGGGATGGTCGGCCGATTCTAACGGCACGAATACGTAACGGATTCACACCAGATGCAACCGGTTCGACACCAGCTCCGCCGTTCTCAGCTCGATTCCAATGACTGGTTACTGAAGTAACTATCTTGATCTCAAGCCTAATCTACCCACATTGTGATTTTGATTTTAGGTTGACAAGATCAATCCGGCACCGGGGCCGTAGTGAAAGGTGAGTCTAAACTGGAGGTGACGTCGCACAAGCAAAAAGATATGAATGAAAACCAAAAGGTTCGGGTATGTTTAAAGAAAGCAAATCAATTTTTATCAATCTGTTCTATACAGGGGTGTGTTTCACTCCCAACCCATTTCTTCTGAGAGTGACACGTTTATATTTCTAGATTCTAAGTTCCGGTTTTCTAAGTCAAGTGGTTTAGATTTTTAAGTGCTGGCTAAGCTTCGTTCGTCAGTATAACTTGCTGTTTGTAGGTAGGTAAAGTTGGAGGTATGAATCGTGGAATGTCTCGGTCAGCTCTGCGCGGTATCTCTCTGGCTCCTGCGTGCGAACTGCTGACTCGAACTGAACAGAACTGGAACTGGCGAACTGCCCGAGGGCATATATAGACTTCGACCATTTTACATCCAAATATCACCACTGCTACAGCCCGACCAGTGGTGTCTCTATCATGCTGGTGTGGATAAGCTTGCTTCATTAATTAACTCTGTGACACCATTGCTTATTCAGGATTTCTCAATCAGAATTTTCAACTGGAAATTTGTTTACGCAATTCCCTTTTCGCCTGCCAAAATTCTTACAATTAACACATGGTCCTCTCGCCTGACAACTTCCTTATTGGTGTACTTAATATATTATGCACTTTCGAACGGTATCTTTGTCAATTCCGATTATTTTGTGTTATCTTACCCAGCACTTTTAGCGACCAGTGTTAATCAATTGTCAAAGATCGCCACATAGCCTTTCTGTGAAATTATCGTTGACGCAATTCTTCGGTTTCTTGAGAAAAATAGATTTTTGGGGGGAAAAGAAAAGAAAATCTTTTTATGTCGAACAGTATACTCTTCGGGTTAATGTTTAATCCTTCTTCCCTGTTTTCGGTATTTTCTCGTTCAATTCTTATGGTTAATTAGTTAATTAATTACTGTAGATAAATAGTGTCACGCAGCTACAGACAGGAATGAGAGAATATTGTCTGCGATACACAACGCACAAACTAAACTTCGCCGTCAATATGAATATCATTATATTTTGAGAAACCCGAATCAACCCTATCGAGACGACACACCGGGACAATCGAGCAGGAAAAAGAAAGCTGAATGATCCGTAAGATCGGCGTTGTGGAACAATGGAACAGGATCTAGCGAGTGAGAAATCTGGAACAGGAGAAAAGAGATTGATAAGGCCTGGCTGACACAGCAGTAATGTAGCTTCTCAGTACCTTTTCTATAAATATTTTCATGGTAATTGTTCTGATAAACATTCCTCTTTGGTACCTATTGTTTATGAGACATACTAGATTGGCGGTAAGGTCTCATAAGTTTACAGTTGATGCAATAGATTTTGGTTATTGCATTAATCATTATTCAGTTGAGATGGAACCGTAAATTCTATGCTAAGCTTTTCTTTTCTTGCACTTACTTCTTCCGACTTCTTGCTTTTCAGTCAAATTTCATCTTCAAAAATTTATATACACTGCCAATCATTATAATCTGTCTTCTTAATTCTTGTTCTTTTATTGTTCTCTCGTCTTAATAATGCTTTCTTTTCTCATGCTCCCACAGATGAGGATTAAAAGAAAACCAGGTTAACTGTGACTTACTTTCGCAATATATATATATATATATATTGTCAGAAAAATCTAAGATTTTTTCAATTGTCTTTTTATACTATATATATATATATATATATATATATATATATATATATTTGTGTCATCCAAAGACAGACTGTTTCGCTGTTTCACAGCTCATCAGTGTGGCTAGACGTCCGGTTACCTCTAGCTAGGATCGAAACCCGACTGAATTTGCGTCAGTTCGAACTTCTCCCACTAAGCCGTCAGCGTACGGTACGGGATGAGGGTGACTTTTAGCGTGTTTATTTTTAGATTCAGATAAACACAGTGACTGAGAGTGACTCAATTCTGTCGAAGAGTCGTGCAGTATTATATTAAATAGTCACTGTTTATAGATAGATAGATAGATAGATAGATAGATAGATAGATAGATAGCCGCGTAGTTAAAACGTTCGCTTTCTCACAATGACTCCCAGGTTCTGATCAGACCATGGTCGAGTTGTCCTGTCAAATTGGATCGAGATCGATCTCAGCGTGCGGCACCTTTGGAAAGTGCCTGGCAAACCATACCACGGGTTGACCCAAGCCAATTTGAGTGAAATTGTGGGCCGTCGATAGCTGTGTTAGCACGATGTCATTGTGGCCGAGGACTTGAGTGTGCTGACCTTGTCCAAATTGTTGATCACGCTAGATAACACGCTCTTTCCGAGATTTTTAAATGTGTCCAGACGAAATAAATCTCAGGTGACTACAGTCTCACATTGCAATATTTAATAACAAAGATAATGGAAACAAAAAGAAAAAAGAATCTAAATTAAATTAGCTAGAATATCTACCCAAGACAGAGAAACGAAATTAAATTTAAAATTGGCAGTCTCTCATTCGCGCGCATGTTTAGTCGCATCAGCGTAAACAACTTTGTGAGATGAACGTTTCACACGAAAAATTTTTGCTCCAAAATTGTTCTTGATATACAAACATATGTACATTTTTTAATTGGACAGAGTCCGAGAATTTATTTAAATACATTTTTGTTATGTTTAACATTCTTTTTATAGATACATGTATTTAAGTAAATGCTCTGTTTATAATAAACAGTATTAAATAATATTTACCAGCCTGAATGTCCGAGAAATTTTCATAGAAAATTTTCGTTCTCCGACAGGAACCGAACCTGTATCCTATACGGAACCGTCATTTCGCGTGACGTGCCTTAACCGTTCGGCCACAGAGAAGCGTCCGGTTGGCAAGGTCGATTTTACTATCTTTAAACTTAAATCTATACAAACATTTATGTATCGTTATCCAATATACAGGGTATAAAACTTGTGCAGTGTTATAGCATAATTGTCTATTCCTCAAAAATGTTTAATATCTAAAAATCCACTTCATTAATTGTGCTTTTTTCCCAGGGTTTCAGATAAGACGTTTAGTCATCTTGATACCATTTGTAGAAAAAAAATCACTGAAAAACCGTTTGAGTTAATCAGCTAGAAACAGAAGACGTTAAAATCGTTTTGTGTCACCCCCACTGTCTTCCTAACTGGGCAATGATGAAGGGAAAAAGATCATTCAGGCTGTCAGTAATGGTACCAACATTCATACCCTGGATTCCATCTTCAAAGTTTATTCAAGAAGTATCAAGAGAACGGTAAATAAGTATTAAAAGAGGAATCCGTAGAGAGAAAAACTGGATCAGGAGGTCACAATAGGAAGAGAGATTATCATTTCAACTTAGAGGTAAATAGTGGAACTAAAAAAAAAATCATCAAAATCCATAAAAGGTTTGCCACTTGAGAGAAGAGTTCCTGTTATAACAGTCCAAAGGGCAGTGAAAAAAAGGCTTGAAAAGGAAATCGCACGTGAAACCTGTGAGGCACATTGTTACCCTAGGACAGAAAGTTAGAAGAAGAGAGAGGGAGAAGATCATCTTTAAGTTGGAAAATTATCCTGGAGTAATTTATATATATTTGAACTTTATTTCAATCCTGCATGATGTTCCGATACTTAGCTATGATTAATTAATGATGACCATGTCACTTTCGTTTTCATCACGATACTTCAGTTAAGCTTGGAGAGTAATTATACATCCTTATTGTTCAAAGTAGTGTCCAATAGTGTTATGAAAATCTCAGGGGATTTCAGTAGGAGATCGTTAATCATTTCTAAGATGCAATAAGGCTTAATCTAACAATTGGACAATTTTGCATACGCGGGGTCGGGTTTCTGTCTACCTCCCCAGATGTTTCTCTGTCCTTCAGCATAGCCTGGACTGGGTTCCTCTCAGCCCGAATGCTGAGGTTCGACAAGCAGAGTTAACTACCCAAAGACAAAATCTGGTGTCTTTTATGTGTACCTCAGTCAGTTATGAAGATTTGTTAACGCCCACCTAAGGCACTAATTTACATGACCGTGTATGGCAGGGACGATTTTGTGCCTCTTTCGTCGGGACGATAGGCCAAGTCCATTACATCTTTCTTTTATTATTTTTCTTTCTTTTCTTTTTTTATTTAAATGATGATTCTCTATTAGTATTTGATTTGTTATCTTCTTCGACTTCTCGATCGGATTCTGATGACCATATTCCGGCTTAGAGACGCAAATACTTTCCTCAGCACATGAGCAGTCCTAAGCAGTGATGTCATTCCAACACTCCCAATGATGTCGGAATGACTCCGGGATTGAGATTGTCCCAAGTACGCCAACCACAAAAGGGACAACTTGAACTGCTTCTCGACATGTTTCTCCGATATTTACTGTCAGGTCTTAGTATCTCAGTTTTTTCTTTCGCTTGCTCTACCCTCGTAGATGTTTTTATCCCAAGGCACCGCCATGTCTCTTGCCCATCCTCTGATACTGTTGTTGTTGTTATATATTTTCAAAGTTGATGCATCTAAGAAGATAATTTGATATATGTTAGACTTACTTGATGCTTTTTATTAATACAAGGCATACAGGGTTAAATTCCACCCCAACTACCTTTTTATCCATGGGTAATTCGCATCTTACTGTTTTGGAAAAAAGTACCTCCAGACGATGTATACTGTGTTCAATATAAGCCCCCTCTTATTGGCCAAAATCTTTCGCGTCCCTCTTACATGTGAATGTGTAGTATCTACGCAGCTAAAGCTTACCCAGTCGCCAGAATATAAAACAGCTCGTACCTATCATTAAGTATATACTATGATAATACCTGTCTAGCTCTCATCGGCTACCTGGGATTGTAGCAAGTCTGACTGCATTAATAAAATAGAAATAAAAGAAGTCTAAAATGTTAATTTATTGCATGGTTTTCTTTAATCTTTACCCAGACGTTGTAAACTACCTGTGCTCATATATCGCCTTGTCTGATATCTTAAGAAACCTTTAAATGTCATGTGACATCCGGTCGAAGAAAATAGCCAGCTACTGTTTATTTCATGGCAATGGAGGCGGATATGGGAGCCGGTTACGATTTTAACTGGTCGAGGACGACGGTGCAATTTCCCTGATACTAAATAAGTACTAAAACCTCACAATGACAGTACCGTGCCCCTCTTAGGGAGGTTACAAATAAGACCTACTTTTTTATTCTCCCCCTTCACATAGATTTTTTTTGTTTTATATGCGTTTTAATTTCTATCTGTGGTCAATTTGTAACTTACACACACACACACACACACACACACACACACACACACACACACACATATATATATATATATATATATATATATATATATATATATATATATATATATATATATATTAAAAGGCATTGTCTGAAATAAATTTATTCCAATGAATATAGGCATAATGAAGTCGGTCCGATAAGATGAATATGCCTATATTCATAAAAAAAAAAAATTATTACCGATTATGGATTTTTATTGTTTTTTCTAATTCTTATGATTTGCTCTGTATCCCACACTGAGCTCTCATATGGATTAAAAGTCCTCTTTGGAATAATTCCTAAAAATTTCATTTTATTATATACACTGCGTGCCAAATTATTATCGAGATAACTTTTTTCTAATTTTCACTCAATATTAGCAACACTGACCTGCGTAATTTTCGTACTGATCTGCGCAATGTAAACAAAATGGCGCCATATTTATTCTCAGCATGGTGATTTGAGCGTGCCAAATTATTAGAAAGGTTTAGTAAAATTCCCAGAATTGAGCAAACAAAGCGTTTATTAATGCTGCACGTGAATGTTTATGATCAAAAGAAGCTAATAAATATGATAATAAAACACATAATAACAGATACAAACAAAAGCACAGTTTTAAACAAATTAATAGGGAATGTGCTTTCCCTGTTTTGAAATTACTTGAAGAAGTCGACGATCCATAGAATTTGTTAATTGTAGGATGTCATCTGCTGTAATGCCGCGAGATATGACAAGAATTGCTTCCCACAACTCAGCGTTGCTTTTGAATTGTCGTCCGTTGGCATACAGTCTTCGCTTCATGATGCTCCAAAGGTTTTCAAAGAAAGGTTTTCGGAGAATTTGCTGGCCACTTCATTTTTTGAGGTCCATCGAAGCCTAACTGTTTCAAATATTCAGTAGTCTTGCGAGCAGCATGTGAGGGAGCATTATCTTGCATAAAAACAATGGCCCTTCTGAAGGCAACTCTTTGCCTTTTCATACACGGTTCAAGATGCTCCTTCATAAACGCTATGTATGCATCAGCAGTCATTTTGACGCCATCTGGTACTCTCCATGGGCCCACTAATGTTTTTCCAATAATACCACCCCAGATCATTATGCCACCACCGCCTTGTTGGCGTCTCAAACGTTGATGGCGATTCTGTCCGTTCATTACCCAGCCTTTGCACCATCTATCTGGCCCATCAAGTGTTGCTTGAGTTTCATCTGTGAACAAAACTTTAGAGAAGTCAATCTTCATATTGTCCTCGGCCCATTTCAATCGATTTTGAATGTGATTTCTCGTCAACGGAGGCTTCGATACAGGTTTGACTGTTGTTGCTATTTCCCTGATATACCGACACCGAGTACTTTTAGACACAGTAGGCTCCCCAATGCAACTGAAAAGCTCTTGACTGGTAAGTCCAGCGTCCTTCGAGGCCTCTCGTTTAAGTCGTATCATGAGACGACGTGAAATAACCCTCGGCTTGCCTTTATCTGCCCTTTCGCGTACTTGTGTTGGGTCGGCGGTGAACTTTTTCACTGTTTGATGATACCTCCCTATCGTTTAAGAAATTTCTAGGGTAGATTTACCTTTTGAGAGTTCTGAGGTGATGAGGTTTCTTTTCAGCATCACTTAAACTGCTTTTACGGCCCATATTTCACTAAATTCTTACACTTTTCTAATAATTTGGCACGCTCAAATCACCGTGCTGATAGTTTGTTTACATTGCGCAAATCAGTACGAAGATTTCAGTGATTGCGCAAGTCAGTGTTGCCAACATTTATGTGAATTGATTGGACAGTTTTTGAAATATTAAAAAAAAAGTTATCTCGCTAATAATTTGGCACGTAGTGTGTATATATATATATATATATATATATATATATATATATACAACCACTAAATTTAATTAAATGTAAGTAGTGGCGTAGTGTGTGTATATATATATATATATATATATATATATATATATATATATATATATATATATATATATATATATATACAAGCACCCCTTTAAATTAAATGCGTCTTATATATAAATTTGAGAAGTCCCGTCGGATAATATTTATTTACATGTAATCGGCTACCTGGAATTATAGCAATATTAATTACTGTAATATTAAATGGAAACACGGACGTCTCATATGTGAACTTGCGGCATCTAGTTTATATAGAAACGACTACAAGCTCATATACCAATTCATAATTATCGTCTAATAAATGCAACAACGGCATAATGCAGAGCATCAAATAGCGTAGTCAAACGTTAATAATGACAATTCTTTATTTCAGAATCTCAAACAACATCAGGTAACAAAAAGACTCCGAGTTGATTGTAAAGAAAATAAAATAAACGGATATTGTCACAATGTTAAATATATGGACATAAGGAAAAGACGCCAAGTATGAAAGCGGAACTAAAGCAAAAAAAAAAAGGCCCGTCCTATGTTTAGAAACTCTTCTGTCAGTTCTATTTTGAATCCACAATAAACTCGAGTCTGATTTGTGCCAATTCCACAATGTCTGCCTGTCGAAAATGGAATCGGCATGAGTCATTGTCAGTTCTTCTATTTCCGGGTTTGTCGTTCGTCAACGGAAATTCTGGAAGAGTATTTTTGGTCAATAATGGAAAATTACCGCATGTAATATGTCTTATTTCTTTTGCATGACCAACGCTTGACGTCAATTCACTTGTGACACGGGACTCGGTAATCTCGAACGATCTTCTGTCTCGGTTACAATCACTCTGTTGCTAAATATGGCTTTCCTATCAGATTGTCTTTTCTAGCGCGATAATATGCGGCAGGCCTACAAATTGGCTACAAATTGTTTTAGTCAATTCATGGGATTATTTCATGATAAGATATTTTATGTAAAAATTAATATCATCTGATAAATCATCTCTCCCCCTCCCCATCTCTCTCTCTCTCACTCTCTCTCTCTCTCTCTCTCTCTCTCTCTCTATATATATATATATATATATATATATATATATATATATACATGTCTGTATGTCTATCATTTTTTATATCGATATGGTCTTATTTTTATATAACTATCCATCGATCACGTTCTTTTCATATCTAACTATCTATCTATCCATCTATCTAATATATATATATATATATATATCTTTGTTCATATCTATCTATCGCTTTCGTTTCTTATCTTAGAAATGTTTTATTTTATCTTCTTAAGATATCCACCTACCCACCTATCTATCTATTCCTTTTCATAACGATCTATCTCTTTCTGTTCATACCTATCTATCTATCTATCTATCTATTCCGTTCCATATCGATCTATTTCTTTCTGTTCACATCTATCTATCTATCTATCTATCTATCTATCTATCTATCTATCTATCTATCTATCTACTCCGTTTTATATCGATCTATCTATTTCTGTTCACATCTATCTATCTATGTTAATATCAGCATAGTTTGGTTGGGTTGTTTGGGGTTTTATTTAATACCAGATCCAGTATTTAATAAATATATCAAAAACGTATAGCTGGCAACATCATTGTTTCAAAAAACCTATAGCTGGCAGCATCATTGTTTCAAAAAACGTATAGCGGGCAACATCATTGTTTCAATGTGCTGAAAAAGACCTGGAAGTTCACTATTTTCCGATAGCTGGGACCCCAACAGGTGCTACCACCCAGGGTCAGGGTTGACCTGGGAACACCTGCAATTAAGAGGTGGTTCCACGCTTCCTCAAAACCTCCTGATCTTTCTGTTGGATGCAGTTTAACGTCGTACCCAGGAAGATAATATTGGTATAGTTATATATCTTACTTTATTTTTTGTTAATCTCTCTAGATCTCTTTCTTTACAAAAATATATATTTATATACGGTAATTGCTCCGTGGAGCTGCTTTCGCTTGTCCCTAGGCCTCGTGAATTTAAACGTCCTACGAGGCTGGCATCCCGTTCCCACACCTACACCGTTGAAACTGTTAGATGTAGACGTCTCTTCTACTCCAATAGCTTCATGTCTCGCACATCTCGCCTATGGAACTCCCTTCCCTATTACTGTTTCCCTGACAAATACAACGGTTTAAGTGTAGCGTCAATCGACATTTCCAGTTGCCTTGATCTATCCACTTCCCTTCTCCACATCCTTTCATCTTTCATTCCTATCTGCTCTCGCTCCAAATCTTCTGTAACCCCCTTGCCTTGATCGCCTCACTGTCTTTCTCTTTCTCCACATCCTCTCCTTTACCACTCCTATCTGCTCTTCCTCCAACCCTTCTATAACCCATTGCGTGATAGTGGCCTCCAGCCTTGCTTGGGGTGATACGCTTAAAAAAAAAAATATATATGTATTATATATATATATATCCTTAGTTTCACATTTATCAATATAACTGCCTAACCCTTAACTGTTAATATCTATCTATCTATCTATCTATCTATCTATCTATCTATCTATCTATCTATCTATCTATCTATCTATCTCTGTTAGCCCATTATATTATATTCTGACAGCCAATGAAATATTTATTAGTTAAAATAGTTCCTAAGTTCTAATGTCTTGCGCAATTAACAGATAAAGAAATACATTTCTTGAGAGACTGAAATGTTTTAGATACTTTCTATCGAGGGAATCTGTGATATCATGAGTAGTATTTCTTAAGCAAATATCTTTGGATACTAATTCACGATATTGCTTACGTAAGTCGAGACAGTTTGAAATTTGGAGTTCGAGACATTAATGAAATTCTTTTTCTTGAACTTAATCAAAATTTTGATTTTTTTTTTCGCTTCAGCTAAAATTATCGCTAATCTGTCATTCGCCCGGGTAACTTTAGTTATTTCCATTCGTAATAAAAAAAAAATAATTTTTCAATTTTTATCTTCGGATTTTGAACAGATTTCAGTATTTAGTCATTATGCACTCAATTCTTCTTTATGTCGTCTTCCTTCAGGATGTAGGTGATTATGACTCTCCACAGCCTCTTATATCTTGTAGCTATTAGGTTGGTGCAAAAATAATGTCGTTTTGTGACGTTCAACAACTTCATGTGGGAAAACGACATTATTTTTGCACCAACCTAATATTAGCAACATTTATCCCTTTGCCATCCCTTCTATCTCCGTACCGCGATCCATACACTCAATCTCGTCAGTTAGGCGACCATTGCCACGCCCTGTTCCATTTTTATTTGTATGTCCTTTGTATGTGTTAAATTCTCCAAACCCTCATTCCTCATTGTCTCCTAGTAATTCTAACTGTTACTTTCTTATTCTGAGTATTAGTATTCGTTTTCCTTAAAACTTGTTCGTTGCTTACAGGCTCCTTCCGTTGCAATCTCATCATCCTTCTGTAGAACCATATTTCTGTTTCCTGAAGTCTTCTCTTCAGATTGTCCAGCATTCACTGCCATACAAGAGGATTTATATCACATATTCACTAGTCTTTTCATTTTTTTTTTCTAACGAAATTTTTTGTTTCGTAATACTTTGCTTAGATTTGGGAAGGCATGATTTGCTATCTCATTGAATGATCATGTTCCGGTGTCGTATTTTCGAGCCTTTGTTAAAACACGTCCCAGCTATTTAAACTTCTGAACTTGTTTAATGTTGACATCTCCAGTTTGCCTTTCCCATTTTGAATTCTTCTCTTGCTGACAATCTTACATTCTGTCTTCTCACAATTGATAGTAAATCCTTTCTTTTCGCTTTCTTCTTCTTCTTTTTTTTTACCTTTTCTAGGTGGTCCTTTAGTTTTCCATCGGTGTCTACTATCAACGCAGTGCTAATTGCGCAGCTCATATACTTAAAGTTGCGCTCAGCGGTAATAAAATCCTGGAAGGGATTTCAACTCGTTTGGCATCTACTCGCTGTAGAGGTTGAAAAAATCCAGTGAGAGTAGACACGCTTGTTTTATGCCGCTTCATAGGAAAACCCTAAAAAACAATCTGATTTTCACGCGTCGAAAATTAAAAAGAAAACGGTTCTAAGTTCCAAAGCTATTTATGTTCCTCGCAAACGTCTTACGCAAAGTCTAAACAATATACAGTGCTCCGCCGCCTATTCATGTGTCAGCATTCGCGGTTTCACACATTCGCGGATTTTTCTTTAGAACAGAAGTACTTGTTATTCGCGGAAACCCCGAATATTCGCGTGTTTTTCTAAAGAACATATGTACAAATTATCCGCTGAGAACTCCCTCGATTCGCGTATGTTTTCGATAGAACATATTTAAAATATTCTTGTATTATTTTCCTGTTATTTAAGTGACTTAAAACATATAACAGCACATTTTTATGGTAAAAATTGAAGAATTGTACATCTTCATTGTAAAAAACATGCGTAGTGATTGGGCTTTGTTTTTTGTTAGGGGCTGTGTCTGGAGTCATAAAAGTTGTTTGCTAAGTCTGTGGGGACCATCACAGTTTTGTTATTAGAAAATGTTTAAAACTTTATATTTTATGTCTTGTTACACATATTTTATAGCCTATTTTTAATGGTTGTATCGATCTATGCGTAATTTAAAAAAAAACGGTTATTGTACGTATGAAAGAAAATTTACACTAAGTGTATGGTCAGCAATACTATTTTTCAAAAATGTTTCAAAAAGGATCTGAAATGATTCCAAAGTGTTTAGAATGAAAGTTTAAGGCATATGGGTTTTAAGGATCAAAATAAGTACATATAAACACTTTTAGTGGGGTTACAACTATTCGCGGATTCTAACTATTCGCGACCGGTTCTAGTCCCTAACCACCAGAAATACGGGGGACTCACTGTACTATTCATGCAATGTATTATATAGTTCATACCTTAACTAAACTTGAGCACCAAACGCTTTGAAATACCTCCCTTGGGAAAGTAAACAACAAGGCTAGTGGGATTATTTTAGATCGAATTTCAACAGAAGAAAACTTCGCAGAAACACGATATATTCTGAGAGTAGTTCTATGACGACAAACTACATCCGGCAGCAAGTTTGGAGTTTGGAAGGTTTGATGAACGTGGAACCATCTCATAATTGCTGTTGGCCACAGATCCGGAGTGGTAGCACTTGTAATGGTCCCAGCTATGCCCAAATAGCGAACTTTCAAAAAACAAAAAAATAAAAAAATCTTTAAAAAAAAAAAAACTGTGACAGTATAAAAATAGATTTTTGTAGTAAAAATACCAGGAATACATTTTATAGTAGAATTAACAATATATGGTATAGCAAAATGACCAGAAATACATTTTATCTGTAGTTGAAGGCAAACAATTTTCGTTCAAAATGTATTTAGTTGAAGGCGTACAGGCGCGTTGAAAATGTCTTTAGTTGTAGCCATACAGTTGTGTTTAAAATATTTACAATTTGGCTTTAAGTAATCCATAGAGATTGAAATTGTTGCTAAACAAAATCGACCAACCAAACAATCAACATGAAATAACTTTTTCGTGGCATTAATTCATATAATATCCTACATTTTTTGTAGGAATGAAACTGTAAAATATAAGTTAAAGGAAATTCAAACATAAAACACATATTTCACCGCCAGTCCAACATGCTAGCTTTCTAAGCGTAGCTTAGATGTGGCACAAGGCCTAAATATGGGGCACCCAGTGAAGATCGAACTCACTACTCAGTTGTAATTGTTATAACAAGATAACCTCGCTAACAGTTACACCAGGCCGATGTACCCCACACACCAACATGTATATCCACAAAAGCTGAGTATCATCTACTAAGTAGTGAAAACTGTGAAACTGTGAAAGCAAAATAACATATATAATATTTTTATTACTTCAAAGCTCCTTAGGAAATTAAATTTTGGCATTAAATGACCCATAACTTGTTGATAGGCTGTTTGTTAAATAAACAAATTAATCAATATTCTCAGTGTTTCTGGTAAAAATCATAAGCCAAAACGCATAATCGATTCGAGTCAGGTAAAAGTACCTAGGAATTTATTTGGAAACTGTCAAGACTTTGTACACGAATTTTTGTCCACATTTTCTGATGTTTTATGTTTAACTAATCGCCTTGAATGACCATCACATCGAAGCGATACTCAACCGGCCTTAAAACGCGCATTCTACTAACAAATCTGTATTCAACGGCATAAAGTTCACAGAACCGTTCCAGCACAACGTCTAAATATCGTGTAATATCTAAATACGATGAGATAGCACAGAATCTATCAGTGGACTGGTTCAATATGCTGGATACCAATGATTTTTATCTGTGTGGAATTTCCAGTTGAACTGTAATATCACAGCACGTAGTGACCGAGAATCTACCAATAGCAAACCGTACATGAATGTGCAGAAAAGTTCTCAGCCCGAAAAAAGAAGGGTCTTCAAAATAAATACGGATGTTTGATTATTGTTTATATCTTGGTAGAAGGCGCGGGCGGTGTAATAGAGAGAGGCTCAAGAGAAAAGGGTGAGCCAAGTTCGAATTACAGTTTGTTACATTCACTAACGAGCAAATATCCTTTGGGAAATGAATGAATCCATCTCTTGCCCCTCGCTCTGGGTTAATTAGAATTATATCTGGGAAAATCATTGTTAATCTTTAAAAAATATGCAATATTCCCTCAGAAAATAGAAGAATTATTCTTTCAATTCACAATATGTTTCGGTTTTAAAACCCACAAAGCTATCAATAATCAATCAGCAATACATGTTCGCAAATGGGTCGGAACGAGAACTTTTCTGTAGTCATGCGCACCAATTAAATTATTTCATTCAACTCTCCTCCACGGTACGGTGATTATTTGGTACGACACGCTTATTATCTTTTAAAATAATCCCCGGCACTATTATCGGACCCAACTTTATATGAAAATTCCTTTCGGAATTAAATTGTAAGATATAACTTTCCAACTACCACAAACGGAACTTGTATAATTTTATAGTATTGTTCGCCCAATACAATGCGTAAGAACCACTCAAGGTACAGCGTTAGTGAATAGAGCTTTTTGTAAGGTCGTCAAGAGAAGCAGAACTTTATATTATGGGGATATGTAGCGTAGATAAAAACTGACACAAAACTTGAAGATTGTCGTTAAGAAACATCCTCTTGGGAGTCTGTATGGCAGTATAGTCGTCCTCTAGAAGACGCTGACTCGGTACAGCTTACTACTAATCAATGGATTACGAAGGAAATGACAGTGACAGGCAAGCTCCGGAGGATGAAAGAAAACAAATGTATAATATAAAAACCTTCTCGGCAACTGGTTCCGTAGCTCAGCTGGTTACAGCGCCAGTCTAGTAAACTGGAGGTCAAGTGTTAGACCCTCTCAGGAATCTACCAGTCATTCTCATTTTGCTATCGCTACGATTGATGAAAGGAAAATAAACTAAAATATTAAGACATCGCCTGATTTGTAGCTCAGCTGGTTACAGCGCCAGTCTTGGAAATTGGAGGTCAAGGGTTGGAATCTCTCCGGAGGCTGTCGGTCATTCTCTTTTCGCTATCGCTACGATTGATGAAGGAAAAAATCAAGTAAGATATTAAGACCTATCCTGCATTTGACTCTAGCTCCGCTGATTAGAGAGTCAGTTTTCTAAAATGGAGGTCGAGACTGTGTACACGGCATGTCGATTGTCCTAGCTTTGAAGACCTGAACTGATGGAACATTTGCCATGAAAATAGTGATAGAGTTGCGAGATGCTAGCAACGTTTCGGTGGGTAACGGGTTGCAGCGCGGGGAATAATTTATTCCTGTTAGAAGAGAATGGACTCTCATATACAATAAAAATAGAGAAAACTTACTCAGGCCCGTAATAGAAGGATGGGTTCTAATTACTAGTGGGGTGGAATTTTCTCAATATGCAATCAACAAGGAGGGTGTCTTCGTAAAGAAGGGGTGGGGAAATCCTTCAAATATAATATGCGAGTCACTAATAAAGAAAGAAAGAAAGTCATGTGACAGCAAGTCATCAACCTCAGCGCCAATCAAAATACATGGGCACCAGCACGCAGAACACGACAGCTAGCAACAACAGTGACAGCAGAAATGGGTGTGACTGTGGCAGCCCAACTCAGCAGAGAGGGTTAGAATTAAAGCCCTAAGTTTACTCCAGAAAAGTGATCTACTGACAACGGCCTAGTGGGTAACAGCGGTGATTTGTGGTTGTGAGTTCAATCCCTGAAAGATTCCAACCTTGACCTCTAGTTTACAAGACTGGCGCTCCAATCAGCCGGAGACGTCTTAATATTTTATCTTTTTTTTCTCCTTTCATCAGTAAGAGCGATGGCAAAAAGAGAATCAGAAAAAATGGGCGAGCAATAATTGAACAGTACTAGATAAGAACTAGACACAATATCCCTGCACATGAATAGTGGAACGAAAAGAGTGTACCAGAGTAGTAGGAATTTTCAGATTGATATACACCCGAGGAAAGCACAACGGCCAAATATTTGTGATAAAAACAACAAATATGAGGGCAATAGTCCGAATATGAATAGAGTGAATATTTAGTCCTTTGAAGTGTTAAAAAGTACGAAATTAATAAACGATGTGGTCTTAGTGATTAAAACCCTTCCTTCTATTTGGGGGATGTCCAAATATGAACGTTCCGTCTCTTCTGTTAGGAAGCAAGGAGAAGTAGATTAAATTCTAGGATAGAAAGTTCATTCATTTTCATTCGTGTCATGTACAATTGTTCTGCAGAGTAATGATTATTTATATTACTCCTCATACTGACAGAGTGAAGAGGGACTACGTTCGTAAGAGAAGTGAAGAGAGGTCACCAGGGGAGTGTTTTCGGAAGGAACCAGGCCGGAAACTCTGTGTGTGTGTGTGTGTGTGTGTGTGTGTGTGTGTGAGAGAGAGAGAGAGAGAGAGAGAGAGAGAGGATCATTGAATTTGTGCGTCTGTGTGCGAGTGTGCGTGTGCAACTGGGTGTGAGTGTGTTTGTAGGTATATGTATGTGTGAGTGTGTGTGCAAGAGTGTGTGTGTTAGTGTTTTCCTGTGATAGTGAATATGTGTGTGTTTGTGAGTGTGTGTGCGAGTGTGTGTGTGTGAGAGAGTGTGTGTGTGTGTGTGTGTGTGTGTGCGCGTGCGCATGAATGTATGTGTGCGTGTGTCTTAGACGCGAATAGTGGGCCTAGTTAAAATTCCAGCAAAAGCGCAAACTTACCCTTGAAATGGTATGCATCCATCTGTTGATCCGCCCAGCCTCTGCATAATATTAAGGCACACTGTGCTTTTTAGCCTTGATTGGCAACCATTGTAGAAGAAGGACAACTCAGAATTTTAAACTCGGTGGAATAATTATTTATTACTCCTTTTGGCAGCTTTTTTTCAGTTTAAGCTCAGAGAAGGAGTTTCAAATATTACAGAAAGCGCTCGAAACACCCATGAATTTTCTACCCATGTATATTCTCATCATAGGAACTCATTCTGTAAACGCTTCATGTTTTGTTAGTTCTTTCTCCAAATATTACATCTTATCTGTTCAAAGTTCAAGTCTAAACTCATACAAAGTTTTTAACCTTGTTTGTTCTATACAAAACATCGTTTGCTGGATAAACAAAAAAAAACTTCTGCTGAAGGTCTGTCTGAGGACTCTATCGCAAACGATGTAATAATAGAGGCATTCAGAAACTCGTTTTCATAGTGCCAAATCATTAATCGATGTGACACACATATGGTACATCCTGAATATTTGTGAATGCTGGAAACAAACATACTATTGTTATTGACATTTTGGACCTTGTCTTTGAACAGGATCAATTAAGCACGGCTGTAACCTAGAGGCTTAGTTTCCAAATTAGTTTTCTCTTGATTAATAAAAAGCAATGGGAAATTGTTTTCTTCTGAAGTGATGAAATTTTCAGCCAATATTGTACAACAGCAATCGAAATGTCGATATCGACCCTGAAGTCAGGTGACTTGTAATACATGTAAACGTCGTACTTCCAATGGAACTTTCACTTTTACTCGAATTATTAAAACCTGCGGGATGTTTCCACACAAAAGTGTTTAGTTTCCGACAGACCTGTTAATATTATTTGTTATGAGTTTTTTTTTCTTCTTTAACAGAAGACTTTCTGAATTCTAGTGTCGCTTTCTCACATATTTATTTAGATCATCAGGTCTTTTGTCGAATCGGACGAAAACAAATTTCGGTGAAATCTCAAACTCCAAGCTTGCTTTAAACACTTGATTTGGGCATAGCGACATTTGCTAGTTTTCAAGTGGTTTTCATCGATTTTCATTATGTATTCTAGTAGTGTGCACTATACAAATTGTGCGCTTAAAACATTTCCTTATTTTCGAAGAATTTGAGTGTGGATTCATTGCTGGAGAAATTGGAAGCACTTGACCATCTTGAAAATTTGATAGTTGGCTAGAGAATTTTCTTAACCTCAAGGAGGTTAAAAATAATGCTGATATAATTAAGGCTGGTGAATGGTAAGAATTGACAGAAATTTTAAAAGAGAACAAAATATATTTAGATTCCGGGAGTTGCAATATATATAAAACTACAATAAATATCTGATAGAGAAAAAATAGAAATCTAGAATTTGATAGAAATTCTTGATAGAAGTTGGGTTTGAAAATCTGCAGTTTTATTAAGTTTCACTTTCTAAATATGAAGACGAGAAATAAGAAAATAATACAATTATGAATACCGAAACAAAAAGGAATATATAAATCTTTCGGAAATCATAGAAATTAAACAAAATATTTAATAGAAACAGAATAAAATTGAGTAACTGCTGAATGGGTAATATTGAACAAATAACAAAAATCATAAGAGCAAAATGCGAAAGACACACAACGCAAGAACACTAACAAAATGTAATTGCAGCAATAAAACAAAATTCCTACTGTAGGGAACCTACAGGGAGACAACAATATTATATAAGTCGAATACAACAACAAAGGAGAAATTCTAGAAGGTTTATATTGAAGCACGTGTTAAATAATTTAAAGAAAGATACACAAATGTATTTTTCTGTCATATGGAATTGTTGTGGATTCCGAGATGAAATCCGATATCAATAAATAACAAACGCCAGGAATAGATCAGGAAAATAAATGTATTAACGTAATAATACACACACACACACACACACACACACACACACACACACACACACACACACACACACACACATACATATATATATATATATATATATATATATATATATATATATATCATCGACTCTCCCGTCGAATTCGACGTATGAGGATCGAGCAGATCAGTTCCTAGAAACTGAGAGCCCGACGCCGACACATGAGATTTGATTATAGTGGTGAAGGTTTCGTGCAGGACC
>OZ038498.1:77271918-77316918 GCA_964036315.1 Acanthosepion esculentum
ATAATTAATAAAAGCGTCACGTTGACCATCCACGTGAAGACGCGAAGATATAATATTTGAAAATATTGAAACCGACATAACCCAGTTTAATAATAATGGCTTATGAAGACAAAAATAGTCAAAAATTGGTAACATTTATAATTAAATAGGTACCGGAAATCAGGATAATTGCAAAAAATGATATCCAAAAAATTAAAAAACCTGAAAGAAGTTTTATTTGCCTTTAGCCAAACATGTGTAAAAGAAAAAATATACATATATTTAACATGTCACAACTTGGGTGCTGATACTTGTAAAGCATTGCTCGATGTATGATAATGCAAACGATTATATTAATTAATAATAAATATACATTTTTTTTTTCTCACCGGAAGCACAATTTTGTAATGATAGTGGCGCATTTATTCCAGGAAAAAAATTGCGCCCTGGAGATGGCAATTTGAAATTGTCGAAAGTACTTGGCATGTATCTTCCTTCTGACAACATCTTGAATATAAGGATCTTATTCAAGGAATTGACAGTAAGTTAATGACTCATTAAGTTATGTTAGCGAAGTTATTTTGCCATTAATCACATTAACATTGCCATTTAATTCTTTGTATAAATTATTTCTTTGTAATTTATATATAATTAAAAGAAGATTTTCCTCTACCTGTTCACAAAATTATAAAACTCTGTAAACTATTCTCTAACCATATTCTACCCTTTCAATAATAATCTCCATAAACAAAAAATTTGGGTTACCTAAAGGGTCACCAATCAGAGTTGTTCTTGCTTGTGTCTTTCTAAATTTTTTAGAATCCGCTCCATTAAAACACACCATACCTAAAAACTTTACTTTCCTAAGATATATAGATGACGTTCTTTTTTTATATCCTCCTTATATAAACCTAATAGTCATAATAATGAATCTTAATAAAGTTGAACCTACGACTGAATTCATACATGAATGTGGAATACACAAATCTTTACTTGACTCTACATCTCATTAATACGTAACAATAAGAAATTAGACTTTATATTTCACCGTAAAACACCAACAAAATGATCTAATTAATTCCTATTCTCACCACAATAAAATAATAAAATCAGGATTAGTTATAGGATTCTACCTCAGAGCCCTTATGATATGTAACCTTAAATACCCCCGCCATTTCATCCTCAACGCTGGAGTTTACAAAATCTCCAAAGCCAAAAAAACTCGATACCACCTAGCACTTCTAAGAAAATAAAGACAAATTTCATAACCCTACCCTCAAATCCTATCTTTTAATAAATGAGTTATCACTAATACTAGAATCTTTAACACCACTTCCAAGACTGTTGGGGATATAATTAGGAAGAAAAATAAATTCGACATTAATCTAAATGCCGTTTTGTATCGAATGAATTGTTTACAATGTAAAATATTCATATAGAGCAGACATCACATGCCCCCACCTCACAAAAAAAAAACCAAAAGCAAAAAAAAACGTATCTACGAACACAAAAAATTACGTTTAGTCAATCATTCAAATTCTTTCGTTATACACGAGAACAAATTTGGTCATCGAATATATAAAATATAAATGGCCTCCAACACTTTCAAGTGGTAATTCGAGTGGGACTTGCTAAGAATGATAAATGAGTCCACACTGAAACTAGAGGCACAATTATGGATATTTATTAGGTGCATCTGCAATGGAAGACGCATACGTATTGGTCAGAATGTCTGAAGGAGTGTACTTAAGATTTCGGATTTTCGTTTGAACGTGTTGCTTTATTCTGATATCCAGCCTTTAAGTCGTTCTCCCTATGTAGTGTGAACCACAACTACATTTAAAAGAATAAATTAAAGAACAATTCTGATGTGGAGGGAGAACAACATACTTACGTAGTGACGTAAGGACAAGCTTGGCAGTGAAAACCACACGAGTGTTAGCGGTAAAAGTAACAATGTCGAACTGTCACAGAAACCTGCTTAGCATATCTATCACTGATATTACCCAGCCAAGGAAGGTGCAGGTACACAGGACATCTTTGTACTACACATTTATATTTTATCGTTGAAGCCGTCTCTGTGTAAACAGAAGGACTTCCTATTGGGCCTCCAACTAATTTTCATTTAAGCAATATTATTTCTTTTCAATACATTTTGTCCGTCTTTTTTAGTGATAATTCCGTTTAATTTATTAACCTCGATTTAGCTCTGTTGAGCGAGGTTCGAAACTGGTTAGCCTAGCCCGTTTTTCAGTTTTACCTTTTATCTATTATCATCATGAGTGGTAATAAAAATAAAATTTGTCATATATATATATATATATATATATATATATATAGATGACAATATATATATATATATATATATATATATATATATATATATATATTGTCATCTACAGACAGACTGTTTCGCTGTATCACAGCTCATCAGTGTGGCTAGACGTCCGGTTGCCTCTGGCTAGAATCGAAAACAGGCTGAATTCGCGTGAGTCGGAAATTTTACCCTGAAGCCGTTGGCGCACGGCAGAGAAGAAGGTGAATTTAAGCGTATTTATTTTTAGATGAACTACAATGACTGAGAGAACTCGATTCGATTTACCGAAGAGTCTTGCATTATTAGCCGTAATAGTCACTGTTTACAAACCCACACATCCTCCCCAGAGAGCTCAACCGAAATAAATATATATATATATATAATTGCATAATACATTTTTAGATGCATCAAGGGTGGTATTCAGTGATGCACTATCCTCATCGCTGATTTCGGGTTTTGCATCATATCGGGCCAAACAGCAACCGCAGTCTGACTCCGAACGTATCAGGCCGCCTCCTTGAAAGCGTCGTGCTAAGCACCTCGACATAGCAAAATCATACGTTAATTATAGTTGATACGGCTGTTTCATATAGACATCTCGGTTTTACTTTAAAGACTATGTATTTATCCTATCGTCTTAAACCCTCTTGAAATATTAATAGAGAAAATATGTTCTCCAGCAGTTTTCAAACCTGTATCTTCCTTTGTAACAGAAACCATCGTTTGACTCAGCTAGCTTTAGATGGAATGTCGGTATTGTCCCTATGACTATCTTCCCTTTCTTCAATATTAAAAGCCGCGCTTATTCAATTCAAACATCATAATAATGTCCTCATTAAAAATGTGTGCTATATTCAGTGAGGACTTTTAAAAATTATTTCAGGTTAATCCATTAATAATACTAAAAAAACATTCTTTGACCAGTTTTAAACCAAGTTTCCATCCAACTTTGACTTTTCGCATGATAATCAGGGTAATAAGGAGCCCAAAAGGACATAGATCATCTCTTTGAAAAATTACACGTTTTCTTCTCACTTTAACATGAATTTCTTCTGCAGCTGTCAATAAATGTTTGTTCGCTTGTCTCCCAATTCTCGGTAATATTCTTGCGAAATAATATGATGCCACTAGTGATTCCAAATGTATCAGAACATTTTCAAAGTGTTTTCACTTGTTGCTCGCGATCATTTTCTTTAAACCTTTTGTTTTTCATATTTAGATAGAGAAAAAATTCTTCTGAAATTATACTGGTAAAAAGTTTCCAGATAACATGTTATGGGTCTATAGTTGTTCATTTTTATATTTGGTTTTCTCTTTCATAATATGTATAGATTTTTGTTCATTTTTTCCCCAACCAGGTGGCTACTCCACTCCGGATAAGACTAAGCATTGTTGATATTTTAAGATGTAAGGACTTTTAAGTTCTTAATCAAGTGACCTTGCACTCCGTTTTGAACAAGCCAATACTAATTTGAATGTTTGTTCGCTTGTTCCCTTAAAGTTTTGTTGTTAGACATTTCTGTTGTTTGTTTGTTTGTTTGTGGTTCTCATATAACGCTCTCAAATTTACCAATCCGACAGGCTTCAGAATTTTGTTTGATATCATTTTGTTTTGTAACTTTTGAAAAATATCATGATAATCCTTTCTATGGTGGTTCATCGTTATCTCTTTCTAAGCTTTGCACGTGTTCGAAAAAATAATTAGTAGTCGTTTTCATTGTATCTATTTTCAGTGTATCTATTTTCTGTGTGTCGCTTTTGTACATATTGATGTATACTACTCTAGTATCTTTTTTTATTTTCCAGTCCTTTGTAGTCATTTTTTGTTTGTTTTAGCGTTTCAATGATAACGTTGCATCGCCTTTGTTTGATGTTATACTGTGCCTATAATCTTTCTTTTCAACCGTTATTTGTCATAGAGTTTTTTTTTTCTACAAGGTTTTCAACATCCGGAATGTTTTTCAACTTCGCAGTTTATTTAATTGTTTAGCGTGCCGTCTTTTTCATCAAGGATCTGTTTACCCCTGTTTTCCATCTTCAGCCGCCGTTCCGCTACGCATCCAATCGCCTTCAAGATCTTGTTACATTGGTAGAGATTATTAACTTCTAGATAGGGCACGTTTTTATCAAGCTGTGTTATTTTTCTTTTCAGTGCCTTCCTGTCAATGATCGTAACACCCACTGGCTGCAGTAGTTCTTCTTGTGATAATCATATTGCATAAATCTCATAATGTTTATTTTTGCCTCAACTAATCCACCTGCTATCATCGTTTCTTTCGATATCTTCAAGGTTATCATCTTAATCCACTGGATCACAGCTCTCCCCTATTTCTATTCACACATCATTCACTTCCTCTGCAGAAACTATTTCCTTCCCACTGAAGATTCTTTAAATTGTACCTTGTTTTCCTCTAACTCGATTATCTTACGACTCTAATTGCCTTCGCAGTTTCACAATTACAGTATCAGCACTCCAGTCCTTATTTTTTTAATAAGAAATGCTTAGTATACCACCTTTACCTCACTTAATTCAAAAATTTCAAGTACATTCCAGATATTAATTTTGTAAACCCTCACTTCTTTGCATTTGTTATTGATGTGGGACACAGCAGGTAGGAAGGTGAAAGCCAGACTCCTGCCGGTCGTTATCCTGTTATTTGTATATCACAGTATAATCAAGTTCGTTTCTATTTGTACATATCAACAATAAATAATTATTATGATGTTGTTCTCGCACACTGACGTAGTCAATAGAAATTGTGTTCTTAAGGCCTTGATCCCAACAAGACACAAGAACTTTTCACATATTTACTCGCAGATTAAATGATAGCAGTTACGTGGAGTTCTACAATGTTGGTCTCAATTTCAGTTCTCACTAAGAGATTTTTCTGTTTTCTCTGTGGTGTTCCAAGAGTATCATTTAATACAGGAATTAGTACTCTATTCATAATCCATACCTTCTTCATTCCCATAACTAGATCCTGGTATTTGTCAATCTTTCCAATTTCTCAGGGGTTCATTCTTGTATTATATAGATCACTAAAGTCAATAATTTGACATTTGCTATTATCCATATCTCTATAAGTTTGGGTCTTCATTATTTAATGACACCATCTGTCTAGACTGAGAAATCTGATATTTTACGACTTTGACATTATTCTACTGCCTCTGGCAAATGTTCATGGCACTTCTCTTTTACAGTCGAACCAAACTGACGGTAGACTTTCCAGTTGGTTCTCCTACCAATCCAATCATGTCGTCGCTTATATTCCTTCTTTTCCAACTTGAGACATTCAACGAATATGTGGTTCACGTCAGATTGTCCACACATCCTGCATTTGCTTTCTCTTTGTGAGCTGTCTATCTTGACCTTGGTTGCATTAATTCTAATGGCAAAGCTCATGTGCTGCAAGTATGAATGACTGTTTCTCGTTTACCCATCTTTTATTCAAAGCCACCCGCCACGTCCAGCAATTGTCCCTCTCAACTGATAAAAACTGACGCTGAAGCTTCTTTTCCTTTAACGTTTAAGAAATTATTATTATTATTGTTATTGTTATTATTATTATTATTATTATTATTATTATTATTATTATTATTATTATTATTATTATTATTTCCTTTGATTTATCTTGTATGCACATTTCCTTCCGGGTCCAAACCGGTGACCTAAGCTTAGAAATGTCTTCATGACATTTTCCACTGATCAATTTTATAAAAAAAAACAAAAAAAAACAACCGCATTTACATAGGTAAATCTCTTTGTAATTGTTATAGGTCCTTACCTATAACTACAGAATGAACTCTTCCTAACACTATGTATACTACGCCTCTCAAGAAAGAGGGACGAATCGAGTCGAGCCGATAGTAGTTCACTCCAAACCAGACTGACAGTCATACTAACACCTTCCACATCTTGTATTATTATTCTGTGTAATATATCTTCGTTATTTCTACTCTTGTGTTCATGTTGTTCTTGGTCCTAACCTGGACCATAACAATTTCTTTCTTTCTTTCTTTCTTTCTCAGCCTTCTTGCTTTCTTTCTTTCTTTCTTTCTGTTATGGGTCCTTACCTATAACTACAGAATGAACTCTCCCTAACACTATGTATACTAAGCCTCTCAAAAGAGAGAGAGAGGGAGAGAGAGAGAGAGAGAGAGAGAGAGAGACGAATCGAGTCGAGTCGAGTCGAGCCGATAGTAGTTCACTCCACACCAGACTGACAGTCATACTAACACCTTCCACATCTTGTAGTATTATTACATGTAATATATCTTCGTTATTTCTTCTCTTGTGTTCGTGTTGTTCTTCCTTGGTCCTAATGTAAAAAAACAAACGCATTTTACATAGGTAAAACTCTTTGTAATGTGTGAGCTGTACTTGTGAGTACAATTTTTTGCATTTCTTTAAGGCTTGGGCAACCAGGGATCCCTTCAATGAGTCTGCCGGAATCTTTTCGAATCAATCCGCGGGCTCCAACTAAAAGTGGAATTATTGATGTCCTCGTGTGCCACATTTTTCAGATTTCCACTTCAAGGTCCTTGTATTTTGATTTTCAAAGATACAATACAATCAGCAGGGGCTGCCATGTCAATAAGAAAGCAAATTCTGTTTTTGTGGTCTTTGATTGTGATGTCTGGGTGATTAGCATTATTATTATTATTATTATTATTATTATTATATGGTTAAATTTAAATCTTCCGTCAGGCATATCCAATGTACGTCGAACTATTTTTGTCATATTACTGATGCTTTGTCTTTTTATTATTAATTTTCCTTTCATATATTGTTTGCTTGATTTATATTATTTTTTGCCCTGTTCCTTACATTTCTTTTTCTTGCTATTGCTTATTGCAAACAGTTTTGTTTGTTGGCCAGTTCTGTTAATTATTTTGCATTTGACCATGTCTACTAACTCCACTATTTCTTAGTATTTTAAGTAGGTCATTAGTGTTGCAGCTTACCAAATGCTTCTGTATAATCAAGGAAACGTAGAAATAAGACTTTCTGTATTTGTATCGCTCTCTCTGATATAATTCTAATCAGAAATATAACATTTCTTCTAGCGTCTTGAACAAAGCTACACTGTTTTTGTTCTATTGTTATCAGACAAAGCGAGTCCGTTCCAAGGTTTCTACCGACCGGCCAGCCAGTGATTACTCCACGTTGCATTTTGATTCTCGATATCGTTGCTGTGCACGGCAAACAAATCCAAAAAGACATATTTACATAGATTACATTTGATAAGATGTAGCGCAAAGAGCTACTTAAAATACAAGGAAAGCTTTATTTGCATGATAAACATACTCAAGTACCCCACGGCGTCTACTGGGAATAAACAGGCTGCATGTGCAGAGAGACGGACTTCAATATAGAAATAGATCATAAGGTGTAAGACAAGAACATGTGTTCTTAACTTAATGCGAGTAAGTGTTGTTCCCGACTTGTTCCCGGCTTCTGATTTTGTTATGATCCAAGTCAAGATTCCCAATCACCCCAGTTTGTTTTGAACCACCCCAATCATCTCGGCTGGGTCAGGTTTTGAATTTTCTAATGCCCATAATTTTTAATCCCGTAGAGAGAGGGCCTATTGATTTTGTTGGAAGACAGAATACAGAGGTCACTCTTATTTTTGTGGGCCGGACGGGTCCTTCTAACATCATTCCTTCTTTTTTGGGGTCATCATCCCCCACATCATTTTATTGATAATATATATATATATATATATATATATATATATATATATATATATATATATATATATATATATATTACACAATTGTATATACAGGGATTTTTAACTCATGGGGTGTCTTTTTCCAGTAGGTGTCCAGTGTGTGTGAAATATTTTAGTGTATGAAGGAGCAAGTGATGACGGATAAATTCTTATAGTGAATAAGTATATTGAAACGAATGAATGGGTCGTGAATCCGATTAGCTAGGTATAAAATTGCTCGTGATGACCAACGTTGACCAGCTATTCCCCCTCTTTTTTCGGCCTTCTGCCAGAATTACTCTATCAGTAATAAATGTTAGATAAGTATGCGTTTAATCGGTATATGCATTTAAGCTCCCATACTATGTAACATCATTCATTCGGTATTGCAGTGAATGTTGTACTAATGAAAGAAAAACTTGTGGCACCAGAAATGTGCTTCCACAGAAGTATGTCCTGGAATACCATGGACTGAACATGTGAATAAAAATTAAATTTTAAGGAAAATAGAAAATAAACAATATTTAGAATCAGAAAGGGGTAATTGAAGTTTCTACGGAAGGAAAGACGGCTTGGAGGAATTTTACACTCACGAAACAGATTGTAGAAAAGAAGAACGGGGAGAAACAGCGAATAATAAACCTAAAAATGCTTGTACATACAGAAAAGAGACTGGTAGTCGTCGTGGACAGGAAGTTGTGGAGCGCCATGATCGCTCATTACATGAAAGGATACGACAAAGATAAGAAGATACAACGAACTCATTCTAACATAACAAAATATACATTGTTGATGCCAGATTTAGAAAGAAAACTGATGAATTCGTACATTAGACATTAAAGGAAGGCTCGAAAAATGGACTATTCACTAAAAGAAGGAATGCGAGGTAATCAACAATAGAGACGATCAAATGTTTGAGCCTTAGATTGAGGATAGACATTTAGTCATCGGGATAGAAATAGTTTAAATAGTTTGTTTTTTACGGTTTATCGATTCATTATTGGATTATAATTTTTTTTCTCTTTTTGTGAATCAATATCGCATTACACTTTCTTGGAGATAACAATTTTTTTTAGGAATACAAGTTCTACTATCGAACACATAGCTGGGGAAGAATAGATGAATTCGTACATTTTCTAAGTGAATGTAACGAACTCGAGTGACCGTAGGAACAGATGGCGGAAAGTGTAATAGAATTTCGAATGCACATTTGAATAGTAAGTATTATTTCCAAAAAGTTAGCTAAATATTAAAACATAGGAAAATATTATAAGATTTAATCATTTATATGGCAGTGCATGTTGAACAATCTTCTCACCAAAGAGGTAAGAGACTTCGACAGAGGTGTGGCTCGGTTGACGAATCATAAGAATACCATAGAAAGATCATGTGAGTAATGAAGAAGGTTTTTAGGAAGATGGAAACAAAAAAGAAATTTATAGAAATTAGAATATAACGCTCCTTGGTATGATACAATTAGAATATAAGACTTTTATAATAATAATATAGAATATAAAAGTATTTTATTATACTGATATAGAATATAACACTATTTTATTAAAATGATATAGAATATAACTCTTTTATTATAATAATATAGAATATAACTCACTTTTATTATGATAATATAGAATATAACTACCTTTTATTATAATAATATAGAATATAACACTATTTTATTATAATGATATAGAATATAACACTTTTATTATAATAATATAGAATATAACTCTCTTTTATTATAATAATATAGAATATAACTCGATTTTATTATGATAATATAGAATATAAAACTATTTTATTATAATAATATATAATATAACACTATTTTATTATAATGATATAGAATATAGAATTATAATATAACGCTCCTTGGTATGATACAATTAGAATATAACACTTTTATTATAATAATATAGAATATAACACTATTTTATTATACTGATATAGAGTATAACACTTTTATAATAATAATATAGAATATAACTCTCTTTTATTATAATAATATAGAATATAAAACTATTTTATTATAATAATATAGAATATAACACTATTTTATTATAATGATATAGAATATAACACTTTTATAATAATAATATAGAATATAACTCTCTTTTATTATAATAATATAGAATATAACTCTCTTTTATTATAATAATATAGAATATAACACTATTTCATTATAATGATATAGAATATAACACTTTTATTATAATAATATAGAATATAACTCTCTTTTATTATTATAAAAGTAAGAGAACCAGGAGACAAACAATTATTAATCTACTTGACAGGATTTTGTAAATGGACGGTAGAAAATGTATGGTAAACTGTCAAAAGATTACACAAAAGCATTTACCAAAATGAGGCACAATGTTCTATCAAGTTTGGTGCAAAAGTAATGTCTGATTTCTGAGAAGAAAGTTCAAATAGTATTTATGAAATTTGTGCTTCTCGTTATAGTTAAGGAATGTCACAATAAGTAATTCATAACTTTTCCTTACAGATCCTAAAAATGTATTTAATGGAATTCTGCAATATTCACATCCATGTCCCTTCTATCTAAAGATACCCTTCGACATATCTTACTGTACGAAATTCCTGAAGGTGCCAATGCAAGTGCGGCAGCAAAGTCAATTTAGGGCGCTTATGGAGATGATGCAGTGAATAAAAGAAGTTGCAGTAGATAGATTTCTCGTTTCCAAAGTAGGGATTTCAGTTTGAAATGCGATCAAAAAGATGGTCGCCCCAAAAACTTGATTCCGAAGATTTGCAAGCTGTTGTGACAGACAATTTCACCATTACCTCTAGGGAAATTGCAGAACAATTTAACATATACCATACAACAGTGCTACGCCAATTAAAAATAATCGGAAAAGTTTCGGTGGTTGAGAAATGGTCTCACACGAACTGTCTCCAGAGAAACTGCAACAGCGTTTTTTTTTTTTTGTTGTGAATTATTGCTTTCACGACAAATTCAGGTGCCCTTTTTAGGCTTGTTGCAGGTGATGCGAAGTGGATGGTAGGATGCGGCACAAGGTCAAATTTAATGTGGGGAAATCCGAGCCCGTGGGCCCATGCAAAAATTGCCCGTACACCCCGCATACGCGGAATCGGGTATTTGTCTACCTACCCGGACGGGACTCTGCCCTTCGGCATAGCCTCGTCCGGGATCCTCTCTGCCCAAATGCAGAGAGTTCGACACGGCTTGGGCAGCATATTGCCCCGACTTACAATAGTGTTCAACGTATTTATGAGGATTGGGACATGCCCATTAGTGTTCATAGGTACGGTATATAACATCCCGCTTTTTAGATTTACTCTTCACAGAGTTAATATCTCATCCTTGTCGCTAATACAATACTCGCCAGCGGCGTGAAGTAGGCAAACCACTACTAGTGGTCGACTACTAAGACATCATATTACCGCCACTTAAAATAGAGACCACCGTATTTATGAGGATTGGAACATAGCCATTAATGTTCGTGGGTACAGTATATAACAATAATTATGAGGATGAATTTGGAAAGCTTAACGTTCATGGACCATACTGAAGGCAAGAGAGATAGGAGAAGAGATCGAGCCACTCATCTGATAATAAATGGAGCAAAACTGCTAAGAGACATACGAGGTAAGAAGTTGTGGAGAGCCATGATCCTGTAGGGACGCGACGCAGAGAACAATGTGTCAAAAGTTGCTTACAAAAGGAAATTATAGAGAGCCATAATTACCTACCTCTTGAGATGACCTGATACTTAAAAGAGTAATAGCACAAGTACCGATTAACCTGTAAATAATCCCATCATTCTTTTAAGGGTATTATGTTAACTGATAGAATAAAAATACGTCTGAGTCGCGTGAAAAGATACTATTATATCTACAAGTCTGCCCCATCGACGAATTGCCATCACTCTTCATATTCAACAAGATACGCACAGCATCTCCTAGGTGGTGACCCTCCCATTATTAACAAAGAGCTCAGAAAACATGATTAATGTCTGAGCCAAAAACAACACCTCTCCTGTCGACAGAGGAGAAATATAAAACAGTTGTCGGCCTGACAATGTATGATGTGCTATGATCATCAGCATGACACATTTCGCAAACATGTTACACCCAGATTATCATATACATTTTGTTGTTTGTATATAAACCATGACCGTAAAAATGTTTTATATATATATAAAAAAAAAAAAAATGGGAGCTGGTAATATACATACTTATTTTTGATATGTAATAATAATTTTGAAGTAAGTAATTCTATTACATTTACTTGATTGAAAAATAAATATTGTATATTAGTAATTAAGAGTAAAAATAATATTTTAAAATAGTATTTAAATATAACGTATTCTAACCCAAACACCCCTTTTAGAAAGAATCTTTAAGTATACAAGTACGAATTTAACGGAAAAAAGGCCGAAAAACTATTTGTCGTTAAAAATTTAAAAAAACCCAGACATGTGATTAACGGATGTCAAAATCCGTTGAAAAATGAACCCCTGCCCTCCCTAAACTTAACCTCTTTTTCGAACGTAACTCATAATTGATACAACAATAGTTAATAAAAATGAACACGCTACCGCCCCTGGCTAAATGACTGGATTCCTCTGTATCCTTGGAAACAAGAAATTATGAATTATATGTGCGTTTAAAACTCAGTAATTTTTTTAAAAAGTTATTCCAAAATTAGCTTGAAGATGAATTAGAACTAATGCTATTAATTTAATTATATAATTAAATTTGAAGTTTTTAGCTTCTGTTTTTGAAACATGGTTATGACTGTGTAGCAAAGAAACCATATTGTAAATCAGTTAATTTATAATATTTATGCTCTGTGAATTTACATTGAGCACTGTTTTGTAAAAATAAAAAATAAAAATATCAATAAGAACACCGAATTATATATCTTACTGTTCTTTCTTTTATTATAATATTAGGTCATCCATAAGTTCTGTCCGAATTTTAACTTTTTGTTAAAATGAACGAAATTTAAAGAGTATTTTATCATGACTAATGGAGCTGAACATTGTTTTTATGTTTAGATGCCTTTAAACCGATCAAATTTTATTTCAGAGAAAAATAAAATAACATTTTGTTTGATTAAAACCCTGCTAACATGGAAGTACCCAGGAATCATTTGAGGCACATAATGCTTTATGAGTTCAAGAAAGGAAACCCAGCTGCCGAAGCGGCTAGAAACATTCATTCAGTTTATGGAGAGGAATGTGTGAATGAAAGAACTTGCAGAAGATGGTTTGCAAAATTCAGAGTTGGAGATTTCTCACTTGAAGATGAAGATCGAACCGGACGTCCAGTTGAGTTTGATGAAAAGCTTCTTGAAGTAGCCCTTGAAAAAAATCCTACTTTATCAGTTGAGGAATTGGCAGTGGTTCTCAGTTCAAACCATACAACTGTTCATCGTCATCTTCAACAACTTGGAAAAGTTCCTAAACTTAGAAAATGGGTGCCTCATGAATTGTCTGAAAACAACCTCAAATCCCAAGTTGACATCTGCTCTTCTCTCCATTCTTGCCAACTTGTTTCACCTTTTTTGGATAGACTTGTGACTGGCGACGAAAAATGGATCTTTTATCGAAATGTTAAGCGTCGTAGACAGTGGCTTGGTAAAGGAGAAGGACCCCAGCCACAGCCGAGAAGGGAACTTCATGGGCAAAATGTTCTTCTTTCAATCTGGTGGGATTGCCAAGGAATAATCCACTTTGAATTCTTACCACCTAATGCAACAATTAATGCTCAAATATACTGTCAGCAATTAGAGCGTTTGAACCAAGCTTTGAGGAAAAAAAGACCTGCTCTAGTGAATCGAAAACGGGTGATGTTTCATCAGGATAATTCGCGACCACACACAGCAAGAATCACGTCACAAAAGATCGAAGTACTTGGTTGGGAGAAAATTCCTTATCCACCTTATTCTCCCGATCTTGCTCCCTCAGGCTACCATTTGTTTCGTACCTTACAGAATCATTTGGAAGAAACAGCTTTTGTAACAGAGGAAGAGGTTAAAACTGACATTTGTGAGTTCTTCGAATCAAAGCCAAAAGAATTTTACAGTAATGGAATTAGTAAGCTTGTTAATAGATGGAAGGAAGTCATAGATAATCAGGGAAAATACATTCTTGATTGAATCTGTAATTAAATGTAACATTTGGTCACTTGTTTTCTTTATTCAAAATTGGGACAGGAATTATGGGATGACCTGATATATATATATATATATATATATATATATATATATATATATATATATATATATATATGAAAAGGCTATAGCAATTTCGTCATTGGCACACAGCAGAGTGGCTAGAAAACTATCGTTCCCATTATGAGTCATGGGCTCGAATCTTACATTTTCGATTTGTCGAGAAGGTGACATTTTGATAATAAGGTCCTAGGGAGACGATCCCTTTGGGTGGCACCGTTGATAAGTGCCTGAAACCTTACCACAAGTTGATTTCAACCTTCCAAGTGAAATTAGGTAGGTAAAAATGTTCGAAGGTTTTGCCAGCACGAAGTTACAAGTCGAGAGTTTGATATATAGTTTCAACATAAACCACAACTTGACTTTGTGGGTGAAGCAAAAAAACCAATGTGTCTGAGCAGATGTTTTGAACAAGGATATACAGCCATACGTATCGTATTTCTGAGCATATCTCTTGAAACAAGCCATGTGTATCGTATTTGTTTTTCCAATTACAGTACATTCATATTAGTAAGAGATATCGTAATTTGGTCCAGTTATGCAAGGTTATGTGTAAATAAGCCGAATACATGCCTTCTCATTTTAACTATTTCCTAAGCGATACATAGAACATGAAATTCCAAACAATTTCAAACGTTTTACTATTAATCTTCGGGTAGATGAAGATCGTCAGACCGGTATAGTAGTTCATCTAGGGGAAGAGAATTCCTGATTGTAAACCCGCAGAACCCTACAGTCATATCCGAAACTAGGGAAATGGTTATGGAAGTAAACACAGAGTAAACACTATTAACACTGACAGCTTTCCGGCAACACCTGCAGCTATGACCGTCCCAAACGTAATGCTCTGTATTCTTCTGGATCTTCTATGTACGACCGAGGAGTGGGCATGTGGTTCTAGCAGAGCATTGCCTCCATATACCATATATATAATATTTAGATATAATATTTAGATAATATAATGAATATTTATATTTAGATAATGAATATCTACAAAATGAAGGGCATTAGTGATACTATTAACTTCACTTTATAATTATGGCGTCCTGGACTTAAGGAAAGCTGTCACGTTTTGACGAATTTCCGAAAAGTAAGCGGATTTTAAGTATATTGCTAAAAGTCATTTAATATAATTTGCAATTATTACTTATTTCATTCATTATATATATCATGATTGATATTATTGTTTGAATTTACTTTTTTTGTGTATTAGTATTTATTTACATTTCTCATTCATTTGATAGTTTAGTTGCTGGTACTGTCAAAAAGACAGTAGAAATAATGTTATTATTGCATGTAAAAGTATTTGGCACCATGTGAAGATCGCAATCTTTACTCAATCGTAATTATTCTAGCGAAACAACCTTACTAAACATTACACCACGCAATCCCAAAATGTTATAGCGAGAAAGGTGACCAGACTGCTGGCGGGAAAGTAAAGGAAGGTGAAGCTTCTTATAGGTATATATATATATATATATATATATATATATATATATATATATATATATTTTGTGTGTGTGTGTGTGTGTGTGTGTGTGTGTGTGTGTGTGTGTGTGTGTGTGTGTGTGTGTGTATGGAGGGTAAATAACAAATAGAAAACGTTTATCAATCTAACATCTAACATGTTTCACTTTTATTAAAGCCTCATCAGAGAATGAAGTACGGGAAAAAAAAGAAAGAAATTCTGATAATTTTCATTTATGTGTTGTTTGATTTTCATTGGTTAATTCGGTCTTACGTGGATTTGACATTTTAAACAACGTTAGTATAATTTATGATTTTCGAAATTCCTTTTTATTCAACAAACTTCATTCTTTGACAAAGATTTAATGAAAGTGAAATATGCCAGATTTATAAACCTTTGTAATTTGTTTTTATACTACCATTCTGAAAGATCTTTGATCACTATTTAATGCCATTTCATATATATATATATATATATATATATATATATATATATATATATATATATATATATATATATGTATATTTATATATATATATATATATATAAATATATATGTGTATAATATATATATATATTCATAAATATATATGTATTATATATGTATCATTTATATATATTATATATATGTAATATATATATACACATTATATATATGTATGTTTTATATATATAAATTTCATATATTTATACATATTATATATATGTATGTTTTATATATATGTGTCATATATATATACATATTATATATATGTATGTTTTATATATATAAATATATGTCATATATATATACATATTATATATATGTATGTTTTATATATATTTGTGTCATATATATATACATATTATATATATGTATGTTACATATATATATATATATGTCATATATATACATATATATATATGTATGTTTTATATATATATGTCATATATATATATACATATTATATATAGGTATGTTTTATATATATATGTTATATATATATATATATATATATATATATATATATACATACATACAACTGGCCACTCGTATTCGAGGATACACGTCTACTAGGGCGGCTAGCCAATTCCTATTACAGACGCTCGTTCAGGTACATTTGTGTTTGCTCAACCCCCACAGAGCCCACGTGTGGTTTATAATGCAACTATGCTGAGTAGACCTTACTTTCAGTTTCTGGTAGAGAGCGTGTTATCTAATGTATATATATATATATATATATATATATATATATATATATATATATATATATATACACGTGTTTATATATATATATATATATATATATATATATATATATATATATATATATATATATATGATTCCGCCAGTAAAAACATTTAGTTGGAAGAAGTCCCTTCGAAGAATGAAACGATTCTATATATATGTATCATTTTCGTTCCCGGTTTTCTTAGAACTTCCACATAGAATTCTCAGTATCCTTCTGTTGCACCATACATCTGTAAAGTTATTTAAGCGTTTATTGGTATACAGGAAGATTGATATCATAAATGTTTCTATTTCTTATTACTTTGGTATTTTTTTGTTTCTTTTTAATAATTTCACCCCAAGCAAGGCAATACGGCCACTAAGATGCAAGGAATTACTAAGTGTTAAAAGAATTTAAAACACACATTATTAAGGAGAGAGAACAATAAAAGAACATCAATTAAGAAGACAGAAATTAACAATTGACATTGCATTTAAATTTTTAAAGATTAATGTTGATTGGGAAGCAAGAAGTTGGAATAGAGTTCCACAAGCAAGAAGTGCAATAGAAGAAACCGTTTACATAGAACTTACGGTTACAGCATCAGATGATTTAAAAGTGCATTTTTCGCTATGAAATTGCGTTCGGATTTCTTTATTATTTCAATCAAATCTATTACATTCGCATGAATCTACTTCTTCTCCCCCACCCCCAGCTATGGGTAAATAGCAGGACAAACCGTTTTCTATAGCCTTGGATGACAACTGGTCTACTGCAGAAAGAAATGGCAACCTACTGCGGGAAATACTTCCTCGTCAGCGTGTATCACGCATGGCACATAAATGACAGACTGACTTTGTCAAAATCATTTGGTTTAAAACACTCGAAATATACATGGTTTCACCCGGTGCCTACTGTTACAAACTATATATGCAGCGGGTGTAACAACAAAATTGCCCAAATCGCGTAACAGCATAATTGTTCATCCCACAAAACGTTTAATATCTAAAACAACACTAAACTGAGTTTCTTTTTCCAGGTTTTCAGACGTTTAGCCATCTTGACATCATTTTTCGTAAGAAAAACCCTTTAAGTTAGCTAGATAGAGAACAGATTAAAATGTTTTGTGTCAGCCCCACAGTCTTCACAGTGGTGAGAGGGAAAAGATCATTCAATTCAGTAATGGTACCAACATTCATATTCTGGATTCAATCTTCAAAGTCCATTCAAGAACCATTAAAAGAACAGTGAAAAGTTTTAAAAAGAGGGAAATGTGTGGAAGAAAACTGGATCAGGAGGTCACAACAGCAAGAAGGATCATCATTTCATCTTACAGCTAAATACATTCTTATTGTTCAAAGTACAGTCCAATAGTGTTATAAAAACCTCGAAGAAGTCCAGTAAGATTATTTAAAATCATTTCTAACATACTACTGTTCAAAGCTTAATCTAATAAATGGAAATCTTTGCTTGCGTTTTACACGATTTGGACATTTTTGCTGTTACACCCGGTGTGTGTGTTTGTGTGTATATATATATATATATATATATATATATATATATATATATATATATATATATATATATTTGCAATGGAACAGACAAAATGGCAGACGGAGAGACACGCATTTAATTCGCTCAGAGCGATTCGTGATCGCTTTTAAATTTCATGAGTATCTCGTGAGTAAATAATTTACTTTTACGGAGATAATCACTTTATACCAAATATTCTGACAGAAAAACAAGAGCGAGAATTATTAGGAATGTAAATTAATCATTTAGAATTCAAATTCCCTTCATTCATAAAACCCATCTTTTATATTGATGATACGACGAGTTTCATGGCTTGAAGTAATTGAGGTTTTTTGCTTTTCTCTGGAAACATCGCCATAGGATGTGCTGCGAACAAAATGTAATTTCATCTGTTTTCTCATAAAGATGAAGATGACATGAACGGAGGCGGGAAGCTAAAATTGGTGCCTGAACTAATTTCAACTCGGAACTAATTTCACATCGGAATTAATTTCAACTCGGAACTAATTTCACTTAAAAATTAATTTCAACTCGGAACTAATTTCAACTCAGAACTAATTTCAACTCGAAATTAATTTCAACTCGGAATTAATTTCAACTCGGAACTAATTTCAACTCGGAACTAATTTCAATTCGGAACGTATTTCAACCCGGAACGTATTTCAACTCGGAATTAATTTCAACTCGGAACTAATTTCAACTCGGAACTAATTTCAATTCGGAACGTATTTCAACTGGAACGTATTTCAACTCGGAATTAATTTCAACGTGGAATTAATTTCAACTCAGAATTAATTTCAAATTGGAAGTAATTTTAACTCGATTTAAAATCAAAGTTATCAATTAATCCCATTGAGCCGTTAGAACTCAATCAGAAGTCATATCAGCTGTCATGCTCTGGTCATCTAGATATTTGGAGGTACACCCATGAATTGCAGTATCATCTGAATATATATTTATTAAAATCTGAGAAAGTCCTTAACGAGAACGTTAACACTTTCACTGCTACTCATTTGCCCAGTGCCATCCCCCCATCCGGCCAGCCATTTTCAGAGTCATCGTCATGCTAGCCGCATTTTCGTCAGGAATATTTTCAAGTTAGATACGAAACTACCATGATGTAGAGAAAAATCGAGGATGACTAATAAATTTGCATGCTAGAACAGTTATAATTTTCTCGTATTTTACGATAGATGGCGCAACGGCACACTCATACCAGCGGTATGCAAAAAAGTAGGCTTCCGTACTTAGCCAGCTGGAACAAGATAAGAAAAACGAAGATCTCCGTAGTGAGCAGGGAAGTGTTCATATTAACGAGGAAAAGAATACAACCGAAGAAGAAGTTAATTTCCGTAAATTCCTAAACAAATATCTCATTAAAAATCATTGGACCAACATTTAATACCATTTTCCATTTTTAACATCTCTGATTAGCTCCCTTAGAGTGGGACGATCCTTTGCAAAAAAATTTTTAAAAATCACCATAGCTACAACAGATAAATTTAAAAGTTTTAAATAATTATAACACAGAGCGTTCAAGCGTGTTTAAAAAATTACCATTACAACAACTGCAGTTACAATAAGTTTGTCTTCGTAATTCAACCCTGACGGTGATCTCGGAGAACTAAAGTACTTGGGTTAATAAAAAATACAGCGCTTTCCATGATGAATTCGAACTTAATATCAAGAAAATAATTAGAGAAGTAGAAAGGATTATTATAAAAATAATTAGACATAATATTAGAAGAATGATGAATATTATATGTGATTTGGAATTCCATACTCTCATTTTATCAAAAGAAGACAAAGATATTTGTTCAACGACATTAATATAAAATTTCTAATATATTGTTTTGATTAATGCCAATCCGTGCTTATTTTGCATAAGCTGAATGAGAGTTGTTTTTTTTTTATAAACTAAGAACGAAAAGGATTTAATGAATCAAATATATTGAATAGATCCGAAATAGACTTCATTGCCGCAGTTTGATAGCACTTATGAAATATTGAATCAATCTTTAAAAGAATTTTGCCAAATAACTGACGTTCTGCTTGTCAATAATAGGCAAATTTCCACAATTTTAAACATGGGATCAAAGTGTATATAAGTTCTGTTAAATTCAACCGACGATATCTGTCTGTTTAATAAATTGCCGAATGCGATGCCGGGTATAATACTAACTATAAAACGCCCAATGAGCACACGGAGATCAACACCCAGCAGCGACAGTTTGTTTCATATTTTACACGCGATCATCAAGTTTGCGTTTAAGTATGAAACAGATGTGTCGACTTACATATATGCAAACGCCCTCTCCCTGATGTTGAGTACTTTAACCCATAAATATATCAAAACTATAAAACTATATTTCATCATATATATATATATATATATATATATATATATATATATATATATATATATATATATATATATATATATATATATGTCATTCACAGACAGTACTGTTTCGCTATATCACAGCTCCTCAGTGCGACTAGACTTTCGAATGCCTCAAGCCAGGATTGAAACACAACTAATTTGGTGTCAGCCAGAGCTATTTTCACCCGGTAGAGTTACACAACTAAATCTAGCATATTGTTTTTACAAATGTAAACAAATGCCAATTGGCCAAAGTGCTCCATTCATTTTACTGAAGAGCTTTGCATTAGTGCAGGTGGATGTTGCTTATAGAATTAGCTTATCACTCAACAGTGCTCAATTGAAATGTATTTTCAAGAGCTAAATTATGTCATTCACAGACAGTACTGTATCACAGCTCCTCAGTGCGACTAGACTTTCAAATGCCATGTAATACCAAATTGTAATTGGTAGGTATTATTCCAAAGAGGACTTTAGTTCAAATGAGAGATCAATGTATAATACAGAGGAAATTATAATAATAATTAGAAAAACCTTAAAAATCAATTTATTTCGATGAATATAGGCATATTCATCTCATCAAACCAACTGATGAGATGAATATGCCTATATTCATCGAAAATTCGCTTGACGAGGAAATAGAACTAATGTCTTTGGTTCAATAACAAAATTAAATTCAGGGGCTTTAGCTTCCATTTCTGAAACATGGTTATCACTGTGTAGCGAAAAAAAACATATTTTTAAATCAATTAATTTATAATATATATATATATATATATATATATATATATATATATACATATATATATATGTGTGTGTGTGTGTATATATATATATAATATAGTATATAGTATTTAAGTTAAGGCACGTCAGGCTATATGACGGTTCCGTATAGGATCACACGTTCGGATCCTGTCGGTGGATAATATTTTCTATGAAAATTTCTCGGACATTCAGGCCGGTAAATGTTATTTAATACTGTTTATTATAAACAGAGCATTTACTTAAATACTTGTATCTATAAAAAGAACGTTAAACATAGAAATGTCTTTAAATAATTGTCGTTTTTGTCCATTTCATAATGTGTCACGTCATTTGTTTACATTTGATACGCCATATATATATATATATATATATATATATATATATATATATATATATATATATATATATATATATACAGGGTGTTGCAGCAAAATCCGACACTTGAGAAAAAGAAAACGAAATAGGCAATAAAAACAAAAGTTGTATATGCAGAGACCCAACAAATTATTTAGCAACAGATTTACATATTACATCATTTTTCAATGTAACTCCCGCCGGAGGCGACGACCATCTCCAGGCAGGCGCGAAATGAGTCACACGCTTTGGCGACTATGTCCTTGTCCATAGCGGCGAATCCCTCCACGATGGCAGCCTTCAGAGAGTCGACCGTGTTGTGGGCGTTCTTATCAGCGGTAGATCTCAGTGGTGGCTCCCAGGCCCTTTTGAAAAAAGAACGGAGGTATGACGTACCTCTCGCTTGAGATGACGCCAAAGACCATGACGGAGCAGGGAAACTTCTTATACGTCACGACGGGGACCTCTACGATGTCTTTGCAGATCCACCTGTCGTTCTTCCTGTTGCTCCTCTGGTGCTGGATAAAATTCTTTTCATCAGAGAAGAACCTCGGCTTCCCAGCGGACTCGTGATTGAGCTCGTTCAGCAAAGCTACCGCCTTAAACTTCTTCGCCTCCTTGATGAGCATGCAGTGAGACTTGCGGTAGGAGGAGTAACCAATGTCCTTCTTGATCGTTTGGCAGATTGTCGACTTGTGACAGCCCATGTCAGCGGCGATCTTAGCGTAGCTCTGTCTTCCAGTATTGTCGACTGTCTCCTTGACGGCGGCTACGAACTCGTCGGTCCTCACAGCCGAAAAACGAACGTTGTGGGCCTTTCGTTTGGCAATAAACTCGTCCTTGTTCTCACACGTCTTCCACTTCCTCTAAACGTCCATGACCATGTCCTCTTGAACACAAACTAGGCCATCACTTCCGCGGGCTTCTTCCCGAGGCGAAAAGGAGCTACTAACGCTGCTCTGCACATCCTGGAAAAGGGTATAGAGAGAAAAACGTAATTAGTTGACAAACTGTCGGGTATCTGCATATACAAAGGCGAGATAGCCGAAGATATATGGTCCATATTGGCTCAGGATACTGAAAGGTTGAAACCAAGGTAGCATGATTAGCTGATCTTTTAATTTTTTAAAAAGCTCTGCATGTTAACTTTTTATTTGTTATTTTTTGATATGTGCATTGAAAACTTTTAATATTAGGTTGGTGCAAAAATAATAACGTTTTTTGACGGTCAACTTATGTGAGAAAAACGACATTATTTTAGCACCAACCGAATACAAATGATTCTTATTCTAATTCAACTCTGACCAATAACTGTTTCATAATTCAATACACACACACACACACACACACACACACACACACACACACACACACACACATACACACACATATATATATATATATATATATAATAGTGAACATTGAAGTCAACCCCCAGGCGGCCTGACGATATATATCTAGCATGAAACAGCCTGTCGCCTCTGAGTTTTGACCTCAATGTTCACTTTTATATTTACATACGCTCTATCTCTGATTTTGAGAACTTTATCCCTTACATATAGCACGCCTTAAAACTATATTTCCTCACACACACACACACATATATATATATATATATATATATATATATATATATATATATATATATATATATACATATATACATATATATATATATATATATATATATATATATATATATATATATATATATAAACATATGGTTCCAAGGTTGGTTCATCAGTATTCATAATTACACTCAAATTAAGTCCAAGTTATGGTAATTTACAATTTGTTCTACAAAGCGAGCATTCTCTTTCAAAAAGTTGGAGCCTTCCTTCCTGATCGAACTATCTCACATGGGCAGTTAAATTTAACCCTCTCTCGGACAACAATATTCCATTTTATTAAAATGATTTGGTTTGGTTGCTTTTGTTTAGTGGCATATCAACCTCTATGGTTTATTTATGCCGAAATCTAAATATTTGGTACACGATTTTATGATTTCATCTAAATATATTTCGAACGTAATTTTATCTCTTCTACTACAGATAAAATGTATTGTTGGTAATTTTGCTATAAATAAATATTCTTCTTAACTTTTTTATATAAAAATATATTGCCAGTAATTTTACTATCAAAATGTAATTTTATACTTTCATAGCCTTTTGTTTTTGTTTTGGGGTTTTCCTCAAAGCTGGTATCCTTACAGGTGCTACCACACTGATTAGGGTAGCAATTAAGAAGTAATTCGATTTCCTCTAAACCTCCAACCTCCCTATTAGAGACTTTGCTGCCGAATGTAGTTTAACGTTATACCCAGGACTATCTAAAAGTGAAAACCAAAGTGCGTAATAATCAGAGTAAAAGAGGCGAAAAATTCATAAGAACGAATATTCTGTCTATATTTCTGAGATGAGGTATTATGTACAGTATTTACATTAGTCGGACTATTGTCCTAATCTTTGTCGCCATATTTGTCACAACGTTTCGGCCGTTGTACGCTCCGGCCTTCTTCAGGTGGTTAGAATTTCGAACCGAATCCTTTATTTCGATCACTGGGGTAGACTGTTCTAGTTCCACGAGCCATGTTTGATGGATGTCAGTTATCAGTTATCTCCTGGTAATTTTCTCTCTGAAAGTTCTCCACTGCCTGAACCGGGTATTGAACTCACACTCTTTGGGTCTGTCACTGGATCTAACCAACGCCTTTATCCACTGTACCATGTGTCCTTGCCGAAACGTTGTGACAAATATGGCGACAAAGATGAGGACAATAGTCCGACTAATGTAAATACAGAACGAATATTGTTTGAAAAAAAAAAGCTGCTGAATTAAGGTAATATCTACGTACTGCAACGGATTTTATTTAAAACTTTAGTAAATTATTTTCAGAAAGTATTTTATGAGTTTTTAAAACGGTCTGCAATCATTTGATTCAATGCCTGCGTTTGGTAATATGACTCTGAGCCACTTGAGTCTGTAAGCCCGGGTCCCTGACTAGAAAAGCAAGCACTAAAAAGACCCCAAGATAACATCCGCTTATTTAATTTCATATTTGGCTATTTCATAGATGCACATATTTTCATATTATTTATTTTTTATTGATAACGATACAAAGTGTAATTGCTGTATATTTTGTCTTCTGGTATCCCCCATGAGTTCTATGGAAGAACTATTTATCTCGGTGTCTCCACACAACCTCGGGTTTATTAATGTGGGGAATCCGAGCGCGTATACTCGGGCTAAAGACAAAAAATTGTCCAGCCCCTGCATCCGGCGGCTGAACTGGAATCGGTATGACTACGAATCTCTTCCCTCTAGTGCAACAGAGGGTGCAGTCTCGAGCAGCTGTTCCCCGGATCAGGCACCTCATAGTTTTTATTCTCTCTAGCTGTGTCTCTGTCCACAAACTGGGCAACGACTGAGTCGCTCTCTGTCCGAAGACAGAGACGCAACTGACAGATGATAATCCCTCTCCCGACATATGACGCTGAAGATGTACATTCCTTAATATGCTCTTGCAGTGTGGGAAGAGGAGGAGACACGGTGGAGTAATGGATAGCGGCTAGGATTGAGGAATTGGAGAGCCGAGTGCGAATTCCAGTCGAATGCATTACATTCACTTACATGCTAATACCTTTGGGAAAAGTATGAATTTTCTTCTCCCCACCGCTATGGGTAAATAGCAGGACAGACCGGGTTCTATAGCCTTGGATGGCAACTGGTCTACGGCAGAAAGAAATAACAACCAACTGCGGAAAAAAAATCTGTCAGTCATGTATCTTTCGATACATGATCGCCTAAGCGTGTATCACGTATGGCACATGAGGGACAGAGAGAGAGAGAGAGAGAGAGAGAGAGCAAGAGAGAGAGAGAGAGTAAGTGGGAGGAAGCGATTTTTTATATTACTGCATAAATTGTATAGATTTGCATTATTTTTTATTCGTCATAAAGAATTTGCTTTGGCAATGGTATGTATGCATAAAAGTTATTTTAAATTTTATTGATTGATTGATTGCAAATAAAGTTATATGTAAATCATTTTGAAAGCATAATGTGACGACACGTCTATTTTCCTTATGATAATTCATGTATATTTTTATGCTCCAGGAACTTTGAATGAAAATTTATTGGTAACTTACTGCATGGAAATACATTATTTTAGTTATTGAGGTTCTTTTGTTATGCATGCATGTAAATGTTTATATTTACAATGTAAATTGTTTCGAGCGAAGGATACATAAAGCGTAGAGAATCATTTTGCAAATAATGCTGGGAGAGTTACATGATTTCTTTTTATGTCTACAGACATACTTCTCTTATAATGTTCATTTATTTCCACGGAAACAGTTCAAATATCACATGAGTGTTTTCTCGGGAATTCCTATGTAGTCAAGGCAATTTGCTATAAATACAGAGTCCAACCACAAATATATATACACACTTCAGGAAAGAAAAAACATACCTTTCGTAGTTTTTAGAATTTTACATATGGGCGACCCTAAGGGATGTTGTGCATCACAGAAAACTTAATACACTGGCGGCCTTTAGTCAAGAAATTGAAAATGCATGTACAGCAGTCCCATTAGTCCAGTTGGACAACGTTGCCCAAGGATTAGTTCACCACTGAACTCTGTTTTTATTAAAACGATTTTTTAGGAAAATAAGTTTCTTAATTGAACTGTTTCCAGTATCCGTGCAGTCTTCCTTCCTAATCGTTTGTTCGAAGTAATGTTGGACGTTAACATCAACATTAAGTCATTATATTCTTTTCTGTCACGAAGCTAAAGGCCACCATTTTAAGATATCTCTTGTGTTTGTTCAACGTTAACTTGTATTAATATCGTGATCTTTGAATAAATTTAGTATTACAATATCTATACAAGTTTTTTTCCTTTCCTGAAGTGTAGATACATCTTTGGTGGACTCTCTGTGAAGTGAAGATTATGAGTATATAGAGGGTACTTAACGATTATGTAAGGACTTGTAATGGTTAAGATTCTAGCGTTCGAAGAATTCTCCACGCAGGAGTCTCTTCGATAAAGTAGTGATTATTGGAATGAAACTACTGAATTTCTCTAGTACAAATTGAATACGAAGAGAACCAGGGTGATTTGACCCCGTGATTTGACCCATCGCGGGTCATACATGTAAAAGTATGAATTTGTGGAGTGGAGTTCCTAAAAGTATTCGACATGGAAGGAATGACAGGAAAGCTATATTTAACGAATTTGTAAACAGAGACTATTACTGCTGATAATGCAAGACTCTCCAGCCGGATGAAGTTCTCTAGGTGTGTTTATGAAAACATAAATACGCAAATATTCGCTTTGTATCCCTAACCCTATGCCGAGGTAACTTGTATTAATATCGTGATGCCTGAATGAATTTAGTATTACAATATCTATACAAGTTTTTCCTTTCCTGAAGTGTATATGCATTTTTGGGGGGCGGACACTGTATATATTTTGAATCTACAACTAAAATATATTCTCTGTTTTGTTGCGACCAATATAAACAGCTTCATTGATAGAACTAGGTACTGAATACATGAATGGGCATCTGGTCGTGTAGTTAGAACGTTCTCTCCATGAAACCCGGGTTCAAATCTAACCATGGTTCATTTGTTAATAAGGTGACTTCTTGATGTTATGTGACCTTTTTCTCACTGCAAACTTGACTCTTTTGTTTGCAATCTGGTCCTCTGTTGGTGGAGATATCTTTTTGCGAGGCATACTGCTGCCGTATGTGATAGGCAACAATAAACTATAGAACACTCAAAATGTATCGCTTCATTTAAGTATTGCTTTAATATTTAAGCTTATCTTTTAAAATGTTCAACGATAATTCGTCTGCCGCCAATTAAATTAAAGAAAATCTGATGTATGCAGTTCTTTACTTTCCGTAGAAACAATTATTTTTATTTCATGCGTGACTTGCGCTGGATTTCTATTGTTCCCGAATTTATTTACAAGTTATAAAAATTACCAACGCGCAAAAAAATTCGTCGCAAAAAATTAGCACCCAAAAAATCGCCGAAAACAATAGCAGTAATGAAAACCTGGCAATCCAAAATTTCTGAAACCTGAGCTATTGAAAGTTAGAGAGTTGTGTCCATTTATTTGAAAAAGTGTGACACGCTGAAAATCGCATTTTATATATATATATATATATATATATATATATATATATATATATATATATATATATATATGTGACAAGAAGAATCTCAAATTTCTCAACAAATATTCTCTGTCAATTCTTGCTGTTTAATAGTACATGTCTAAATGAATGACTGCTACCTATATATTTTTAAGGATACAAACTATCTACCCTCATAACTTTCACTTGTTATCTACTCATCTTTCATTCATACCGCACAACTCTTCGTAACCATTTTAACAGTAAAATTCTAACTTGAGTTTCTCTCAAGAGTTGTATTGTGCGAATATTAGTATAATAATTATCGATAAGAAAGTAATAAATATAGAAAACTATTACGCACAGCCGACTTTGACTAAAGCCAATGACATTATTACAGATTATGTCTTTACACAAACAATTCAGTATAAGTTTCAGTGGTGTTGTATCCTTTGATGAAGCTCGTTGGGAAAATTATCACGCATCAACTTTCTAATTATTATACTGTCAAGTTGCATTGTGGCATTGAGAGTTGCGTATTTCCACTAGCGTGAGAAAATAAATATCGATTTAGACTTAAATTAGAATAAAATAATATTTTCCCCAAAACAATGTCGTCTTACACACAATAAATATATATATATATATATATATATATATATATATATATATATATATATATATATATATATATATATGGATGAAGAAATATAGTCTTAAGATGTGCTATAATTATGGGATAAAGTGCTCAATACCAGAGATAGATCGTGTGTAAATATAAAAGTGAACATAGAAGTCAACACTTAAATCCGACAGTCTGTTTCATGCTAGACCCAATCGTCAAGCCAGGAGTGCTGTTTTATGATTAAAAAAATGTATACATGAAATATAAATAAAAAATACAGAACGAAAGACATTTATGCCAAAGCGTTTCGTTCCATGAGGAACATTATCAAACCAAAATTGCTTTGTTAATGGTCCTCCAGGAAGTAATAATAAAAATAAAAGGTTTTCGTTTTGTCTTTTTTTTTTCAGTTTGTTTCATGCTTAAACACAATCGTCAGGCCATTTACATTTGCATAGGCTCTGTTCCAAGTACCACCCATTTTGACTCATATATATATATGGCCCTGCTTTAAAAATATATATTTTAATATATATATATATATATATATATATATATATATATATATATATATATATATATATATATATATATATATATATATACATATATATATATATATGTGTGTTGAATGTCAAAGACAACATAGTCCTGCATATTCTCTTTTACTTTCGAAAATCATTGTTCATCTTCAGGTCAACATTTTTTAACAATGTCTTATATACAGGGTGACCCAAAAAACAGGAACTTTTTAACAATCCAATAAAACCAAGAGTGATGGAAGAAAAATATTTAATTCATAGTAATTGAAACCTTAAAACATGCCATTTAAGAAACAATGATGGAATTTTCATTTTGTTTAAATTACGTCCTGTAGATGGCGTCCTCCTGTACGAATGCATTCTTGAAATCTGCTGTTGAGATTCTTCATTGACTGCTGCAACATCTCTGCTGGGATACTGTGAATTTCATTCTCGTTACTAAAATGGCGAAATGTTTACTTGCTCAAGGTCACTGTCTCACAGTGTTGCCACTTGCTCAATACGCACTTCAAAAATTCCCGTTTTTTTGGGTCACCCTATATATGTAGAGTCAATTTTTAAAAAACATTTGCAAATTGTCTTGTAGCGGAATCATGTTGTTGCATTTTATTTTTCAAAATAATCTTTTTTGAATTTTCTCATATTTTCTAATGAGACTTTTTAATATTATTTTTGGCAAAATCAATTTGTCGTTTAAAAAGATATTATTTGTAATCCCTGGTGTTGGTATCGTATAAAGCTGCGGGATGATCCGCTACAAGACAATTTGCAAATGTTTTAAAAATTTGAATCTGCATATATATAAGACATTGTTAAAAAATTTTGACCCTGAAGATGAACAATGATGTTTGAAAGTAAAAGAGAATATGCAAAACTATGTTGTCTTTGACATTCAACACAACATGTTTAAAAGAAAAGTTGCTGCCAAATTACACACACACACACACACACAAACACACACACACACACACACACACACACACACACACACACACATATATATATATATATATATATATATATATATATATATATACATACGAGGGCTATTCAATAAATAAGGTGAATTTTTCGGTATAAGGACTTCTAATACAGATAGAAGCTTACTTTTTTTAAAATGTTTCAACGTAGTCTCCCAGCACTGTCACACACTTTTCCCATCTGTGCACAAGCTTCTGTATTCCCTCAGCGTAAAAATCTTTGGACTGATGTCTCAGCCAGTCGCTCACAACACTTTTGACTTCATCGTCACTTTTAAACTTCGTGCCTCTCGTGAACGCTTTCAAGGGACCAAACAGGTGAAAGTCTGAAGGGGCAAGGTCTGGGCTGTAAGGGGGATGCGGGAGCAGTTCCCAGCCCAGCTCGTTGATGGTCTGCACCGTTTGGGCTGCTGTGTGAGGCCTTGCGTTGTCATGATGCAAGATGACTCCTTCTAACTGATGACTCCCGCGTTTGTCCCAACAGATAAGCTCAAAGTTATTGTAATGTCATCCACTATCACCCTTCTGTCAGACAGAATGAGGTCATTGACTGATTCGATCACCTCAGGAGACCTCACTTCTGTAGGCCTCCCAGGCCTGTCTTATCCTCAACACTGCTCCGTCTTTCTTTAAACAATTTAGCCCACTTGTAGACATTTTTTGGCTGAAACATGTGGCACCATACACAGTTGACATTCTCCTATGAATTTCAACTGGTTTGCACCCTTCAGCAACCAAAAACTTGATAACTGACCGCTGTTCAATCCTGGAGCACGCTTCTTGGTCGGCCATCTTTGTTAATCGCCAAAACTCTCTAAGTTTTTTTAAATCTGCAAAAGAAATTAAATCCATGTGAAAAAGAGTAAAACAAAAAAGAAAAAAATAGAGTAAGCTTCTATCTGTATTAGAAGTCCTTATACCGAAAAATTCAACTTATTTATTGAATGACCCTCGTATATATATATATATATATATATATATATATATATATATATATATGTAATGCATATATAAGGTATATTTAGGTCGTAAGCATTCATTATTTCTTTTGTTTTACTTTCACAATTTTTTAATATGATGTATATTGGGATCAAACTTGTAGACAGCCTGTCCAATGGTCATGTTTGTTCTTTTGTTTTTCTTTCGATTGTCTCAGACATTTTCAAGAACCTTGTGTTTTTTGTGCGTTAGGCAAGATTCCTTTGGTATCCGGATTCGAAAACTGGAAAAATACATTAAAAGACAAACATACAGATCAGTTGTTGTTGTCGGTTGAATTTAATCCAACATTATGCCTAACGTATCTACGTATATTGCTGTCAGATCTATCTTCCTGTATACATAGATATATCAATGAATAAATATGTAGATAGTACAAGTAATGATACACGTTGACAGTGTCTATATAAATGTTTAGCATCTAATATATATATATATATATATATATATATATATATATATATCATAAGAGAGAGAGAGAGAGAGGGAGTAAGTGGGAGGAATCGATTTTTTATATTCCTGTATAAATTGTATGGATTTGTATTATTTTTTATAAAATATATATGTATGTATGTAGTCTCGAAGTCGATTGATACTGATTTTCCGCATGATAATTCACTGGCTACCAAATTTGTATGCATGTATTGACAGATGAGTTCGATTCTGGCAAGTGATAACAGCCACTATTAACATTCGATCCTCCGCGAGAGAAACAGTGTCGGACACCTTTGGGACCAAGTTTCTTTTAATAAAACAAAAAGGATCAAAACTCATGGCTTTTGCTTTCAAAGGGCAATAACAACAATAACAGATATTGATGTAATTCAGAAAACTGCTAAACGCCCTCAAAATCAGTACAGAGCTTACATATATATATATATATATCATGGACTCTCCCGTCGAACTCGACGTATGAGGGTCAGACAGATCAGTTCCCAGAAACTGAAAGCCGGACACCCACACAGGATTTGATTATAGTGGTGAAGGATTTGTGCAGGGCCATCCGCACTTTTTGGAGGGGCGAATACAGGGACCTGGTGCAACGAATGCCACAAGGTCCCCAAACGACCCTCCGCAAGTTTTGAATTCAGAGTTGTCCTTCTCCTAGACCAGTTGCTGTCCAAGGCTATAGAACCCAGTCTGTCCTGCTATTTAGTTGGAGGGAGAAGAAGAGGATTCACACCTTTCCCAAGGGTGTTAGCACTCGGCTCCGGTTCCTCAATCCAAGCCGTTATCCATTACTCCACCATGCCTCTCTCTCTATATATATGTAAGGATGAACGTTATTTTTAGTGGGTACTGCTCACATGCCTGTTTTGAATTATTTTTTAAACCATGAAAACAAAACAAAAAAATAATAGCGAATCAACTAAAACACGTGTATCCACTAAGGATAAAGTCTATGACAACAAACCAATGCAAGATTAAAAAAAACATTTAAAAATCTTTCTTTTTCTCAGTCTCTCTTCTCATCCTCTCTCTCTCTCTCTCTCTCTCTCTCTCTCTATCTATATATATATATATATATATATATATATATATATATATATATATATATAAGGTATATAACATAGATATAAGGTATAATATATTTATAGGCGAAAAGTGCTCAATTTCCGCGGTAGATCCTGAATAAATATAAGAATTGTGGTCACTGATATCAACATGGATTGTTGCCAGTCTGTTTCACGCTTAAGCGCAATCTTGAAGTCATGTTGATTAGATTATACCTCGACTATTTATATATGTTAGTTACTTGGACACTATGGGAAGCAAGCATAGTTATTTGCGTGCTTTTGAAGAAAATCTCTGTCAAAATGGAAAAAAAGTTTTCGTCTGACACGTTTCGTTTTTTAGGACTTCATTGGATTCAACTGATATCTACGTTGATGCGACTACGCAAACGGACGAACGAAAGAGGGACGCTTAGAATTTTTAATTTCATTTTGTATACATGTGTTTTCGGTATATAGTCTAGCCGATATCTTTAATTTCTTTGTGATTTTGTTTCTATCACTTTTGTTATCACACATTGTGATAACAAATGATCTGCCAAGAAAGATAAAATATTATGGGAATCTGGACGTAAATCTATTGTGGATAATCTAGCAATTAAAGCACTTTAATCTACAGGGGTTGGACAAAATAATTTGTTAAATTCAAAGAAAATTTATTTAATATGGAGTTGGTCCTCCTTTAGCCTCACATACAGCTTTAATACATCTAGGAATGGAATCATACAGCTTCCTGACTTCATCCACAGGAATTTTCAGCCATTCTTCCATTAACACCTGCTCTAGCTCCTTAAGACACGACGGTGGAGGATAGTGGCTCCTAACTTGTCGCTCCAAAATGCACCACAAATGTTTAATAATATTGATATCTGGAGATTGGGGAGGCCACTCCATTTATTCATGATCTTCATACCAATTCTTAACCTCTCGAGCGGTATGTATTGGAGCATTATCGTCTTGGAAGATGCAGTCACCATCAGGGATAAAATCTGGGCCATTGGATGAATATGATCACCCAAAATGTTCAGGTAATCTTTGCTGTTGTTTCTACCATGCAGTGCAACTATTGGACCAAGACAGTTCCATCATATAGCGGGCCAAACTATCACTGATCCACGAAAATGCTTCACTGTTGGAAGAAGGCAGTCAGGGTTGTAAACTTCTTTGGGATGCCTCCACACATAAACTTGCCCTGAAGTTGGGAAAAGAGAAAAACTGGACTCGTCTGAGAATATGACTTGCTTCCATTGGTCTGCAGACTAGGCATTGTGATCTCTGCACCACTTCAACCTCTTCTGAATGATGCGAGTAAAGAGAAGAGGTTTCCTTACGGCGGCTCTTCCATGATATCCAGCCTTATGGAACTCACGACGAACAGTTTTAGTAGAAACTGGACTATTCAGATGATTATTCAACTCAGCAGTCACTTTGGCAGCTGTAGTCTGATGATTTTTTTCCACATTGTGTTTCAATGCACATCAGTCCTTGTCAGTAAGTTTGCAAGTTCGGCCCGAATTGCTACGGTTGCTAGTGGTTTTGCCCTGTTTCTTGTTATGGTAGCTCTTAAAACAAACAGTTCAGCAACCTTAGTGATCGAGGCTCCTGCCATGCGAGTTCCAACAATTTGCCCTTTTTCGAACTCGGAGAGGTCACGCATTTAGTTTAAATTTTACTAAATTCTAAAAATAAATAAAACAATGACAGTAAATTAGATAAATAAACGTATTTACAATAGATATAAACTGCAATTACGAAGTTTTAGTTAAAGTTCTTAATATAATAGGTCTTTGAAATAGAGGATGGAATTTGAACCTGTTCCAATTATTTTCCCAAGCCCTGTATATATATTTTCGTCTTAGTAAATGGCTTTCTCTTTAAATGAAAGTCTTTTGGTCATCTAATTATGGTGAACAACTAATGAATTGAGTGTGGTGTTTTGCAAACGATCCCTTTTGTGTTCATATAATATTTTATTTAAATTCCTTCAGGTTTCTCCTATGTAGCAATTATTACAGGTGATAGAGTAAATTCCTCCTTCAAGTTTGAGCCTATTCTTTTGTTTTGTATTAATTAAGTCTTTTATGGCTTTAGAGGTTGTTGTAACGCAATTTATTTTAAAGCCTATGCTAAATCTGATAGAATGATTTTCAGTTGTATTTTTGTTAGAATTGGTCGGTAGAAAAGTACATTTTGATTCAGTGTGCTTGTCAGAACGGTCCATTGAAATATTATTATGAAAATGAGCATTGATGCCAAGAGACAGGCGGCAGTCTTTTTCTTGCTTAAACGCAAACGTTAGGCCGTATGACCGCTGGATGTTGACTTCAATGGACACTTTTATAATTTTACATTTACAAACGCTCTATCTCTTTACACTTTAACCCATAAAAATAAAGTACCTTAAAATTATATTTGATCACACACACACACATAAAACACACACACACACACATAACACACACACACACACACACACACACACATATATATATATATATATATATATATAATCTTCTGAAACAAAAACATGCGACAAAAGTGAATATACAGTAATAAAATAACGAACAATTTTATTTATATTCATCTATATTAAACTTATTCGATTTATGCATGTCAGTTTGTCTATTAATGAAACAGCAAAAACAACACATAATAGAGACTTTTCTTTAGCGGAGCACTCATTTTTATTCGAGCTATTGTCCCTATCTTTGTTGTTATTATCACACCGTTTCAGTAGTTGTGCGCTCCGATCTTCATGTTGCTTGTTGAAACAGCTTCTTAGATAATACTACAATATTACGTAAATAAATATGGTTTGAATTTATTTTATAATTACCGCCAAGTCACCATATATTGGTGATATAATTATTCCTAGAAGTATTAATAAGTTTGTAGTTGAATCAATAAATGTTTTTCTTGAGGTTTTATAAATGTTATTCATTTGTAAGCCATTCAAGTAAACGTTAATAGAAGCCGAGTACCATAGCGCTTTTCCAAATTTCACAGGAAGCCACAGATATTGATTTATGTAGAAATATGCAATGATATACATATACATAAGAAGAAGGCCGGAACATAACAACTACTGAAACGTCGTGAACATGAAAATAAAGATGAAAAAAATAGTCCGAACAATGCAAATAGCGTAAATGAAATTAGAATAATATATTCTCGTTTTAGACAGTCTGGAATGCCCTACCTTGGGCTCTGCAAAGAATATGCGGTTGAAGACAAGAAAAAAGAAAACTAAAAAAAATAATGTAATTATAACATTTTATTGAATTTCACGAAAATTGTTCTGTAATAAATCGAATTATTCTATAAAATTATATTTTAAAAAATTTTTTAGAAATATTTTTCTGTTATTTAATTAAAATATATATGCACATGCTCAAACGTACATCCGCGCATGTCTAAATGAAAGGCAAATAGACTTCTATGTTGCGAGAACTTATTTTCCTTTCTGTTCACTAACAACTTCTGGGTAACAGGAAAGCTGCATAAGTCGTAATGTTCGATCCGTTGAAGTCATTTTTATGAATTCTGTGTTCAAACGAAACATATATTCGAATAAATTTTCTTTCTTAAACAGAGAATTCTAGATTTGAAATTTGATCATCTTGCCGCCAGTGAAGTGACAGATACCGAACTAGTAAGATTTAGAATTATTATTAATGTAGAATGCAAGATTATTTCTGTCATGGTGAAATGCTCAAGTTGGTCGACGGACTGGACTGTCATATTCCGATAATTAACTTTCACTCCCACGTAACGGGAACTCCCTCTAATAGCGTTCCACTCATAAACAGACAAGCCACGTATGCGACTGGTTTTGATTGGCAAGAATGACTTGCAATTTCCCTACCCACGCAAAGGACTGACGTATTTTTTTCCGCAACAGAAAACATAATCTTTAGCCAATTCTGACGGCCCAAAATATCTACCTTCATTTACACTTATGCCTCAAATCGTTTTAACAATAAACCGATGCGATGTCAAACTAAAAACCAAAAAAAACCTGGTCGCTTCACACTTTCCCTGTTTACTTATCCTATTACAGGATATTTTTGCACAAAACTAAAAAAAGAAATCGCATTACATATGAATTAGCTCCGAATCTTTTCAGCCAATTTTAATATCTCGAGGCTACATAAAGGTTGAAACAGCGGTTCCTTTACCATCACCAAAGTTCACTAAAATCGGGGCCGGTCATTAACTATATGGGCAACAGCTTGGGAATACCATGTGCTTTAAGCTTAAATTTGAGGGTGGTGAAATGGATAATGGGTCGGAATTGTTTATAGGAGGGTCGAGTACTAATTCTCGTTTGAGTTCGTTAGTATCGACTTACATACAAGTAACCTTGGGAAAGGTATGTATCCATCTCTTTCCTCCCCAACTATGGGCTAATTAATCCCTAAAGCGTTGTTATCTAAACAAATTCTTCCCCTCTCAAAATATTTTCTGCCTTTAAATAACCTGCAACGGGTTGATAATCCATAGAAAACGAGACAATCAATTATCATCTCGGAAATTGTTTACGTAGCCTTGATATAACTTGCTGACCAATAAGAGAAGAACATACTGCGTGTAGGTTAATAGACCCCTCCCCTTGTGGTTATTGTAACTGTGACGAGAGACATGACCTACCTCCGAGTTCAAAACGAGTGAGAACGTGTCTTGCTTGCAGGGTAATGCCGAAAAGAGATTTCTGTACTTATAACAGAAAATGCGGCACAAGGCCGAAGTGGGGAATGGGGAAGAGGTCGGTCTTCTGTCTTAACTTCTAAACTTAGCAAGCCACAAATGCTGACCCAGTCATACTAACAATATTTCTTGCACCAAAACAACACATTCTTACTTACCTTTCTTACCAGACCCACATTAATACCTCAATGACTCCATGAAAATACTAACTAGACCCCATATGTACAATTCATCGTCTGTGGGGGAGAGGGGAATAAAATAATTTAACATTTTTAATAAGTAACCCTAATGATTAAATACAATATGAAACAAATAACTATTTACAAAGAAACTAAACAAAATCGTGTTAGTAATGCCGAACAGAAATATGGCCGCTATCGAACACAAAATTTACTCGCGCCGATCTCGTCCAAAACGAGACTATAACTGTACACATGCAAATTTCGGCAGTGTCAGACGGGCATAAAAGCGAGGTACCAGCGGCACGAATCAGGTCGAGTCATTTGGCATCCGTTTTGACATTCTTTTTTACATTTTCAGACTACTGCTTGACAGTTTTTTGGAAATCTACTCTTCTGTGTTTTGAACATCAATTTTGATTGCTGCCTGTCTGTTTTCCTTTCGGAACTGTGTATTGAACATTAATTTTGGTTGAGTTCGTTTTTATTATTTACTGCCTTTTACAACTGTTTTGGAAAAATTTTGATTTTTCTTTTCTTTTTTTTTACCCTCCCCTTTTTTAATTTTGTTTTTGCCTTCTTAATTTTTTTTTGCTCTTTCTCTTTTATTCTAGTTTTTCCTTTTTGATTTTTCTTTCTCTTTATTTTCTCTTTTAAATTTTCTATTTTAATTAATCTTCGTTCTCTTGTTGTAACTACTGTCTGTGTTTTCGTTTGTGACTGACGATTAATTTCTCTCTATTTCTTTAAATTCTTCCTGTTAATATCCGTTAGTTTTTCTTGTGTACTGTTTTTAAATTTTTTTTCGTGCCAAATATTGTTCTAATCTTTGTATTATCCCTTGTTATTGTCTATTTTGTGCATTTAATTTCCTTTGTTTATTTGTGTAACTCGTTAAATTCTTAGCGTCAGCCATTTTGGTTTTGTAAATAGCTTCGGCTATTTTTTGAAAGTTTCGTATTTTTTTGTTTACCTTTTTTCTTTGTCTAACGTTTTATTGTCTATTTCGTTTTTAGTGTTTTAAATACATTTGTTTTCGCCTTTAGGTGAAATTTGTGCTTTTATTCTGTATTAGTCTGTAAGTTTTTGTCTTGCTTTTAGGTATACCTTGTTTTAATTGTTTGTCCTTTGTCATTTGTATTTAATTGTAAAACCTTTTTTATTTTGTTTGTGAATTTATTTCCTGCCCCGCTTTCGGGCGAGTTTTTTCCCTATTTCTTTAACTATTTTTATTTTTCGCTACTAAGCGAACCGTAATTGTTTAGTTTTCCCCCTCGCTCACACCGTCTATAGGCGGATTTTTTTTTTTACCTATAATGGCCAAAATGAAAGTAGTATGGAGGCCAATAGTGCCTCACATAATGACAAGAATGGGAAAAATTCAGAGGCTGGAGAATCGCCCTCTTGTTGGAATTCCCCCCTAGTTGTATAATCAATGTGGCGGAATTCTTGGAGCGAGCGAAGAGTTACGCACACCTTGTATTAGAAGGTGGACTCTTAGTAGACGCCCAGGAACTCAGAAAAATTGAGAAACGGATTGTGTCAGTTTTCGTCATCGACAAGCGTACGCGCAAAATTTGTCGGTCGACAAAAAACAGTGATAAAAACACTGGAGTCCTTGGGATTCAAACCCCTCAGAGTTGTTAAAGGACAAAGGTTTTTCATGTGGGACGTATTGTTACCCACAGCGGAAGATTGCGTAGCGGCTTCGAGTCGAGACCTTATCACGAAAGATCTGATACTAAGCACTGAATATGAAGCCCGTAGAAGCAACCTTAGTAATATATGAGGTCCCTCCTCAGGTTCTCGGGGAACATCACGCGACCTACCTGTCCCAGTACGGCGAAATACTGGGAGCTTCCTGCGATAGCCTGAACGGGGTGGGGTGGAGCTTTGAGATACGACTCGATGAACAGGCCTTCTGCTCCATCCCCAACTGTCTGGTTGTAGGGAAATTGAAATTGCCGGTCATTGTGACCGGCCGTAAACCGGTATGCTGGAAGTGTGGAGAGCCTGGTCACCTCTCCTCTTCCTGCTCAGAGAAGAAGGCCTCTGGAATTCAATCTCCTGTTGACCAAAATCCACCTCTGACCACCTCTTTACCTACCGCCTCGCCTGTAATGGGAATGCCAGCATCTGGGACTGGTAGGGATAATCCTTCGGTTGGACAAAAGACCACATTCCCAATGAGCCTTCGCCCGCTGCTAGTGCAGTTGCGGAGAAGGGGGAGGGGGAATGGCTAGTTGCTGGTAGGGCCAGAGGGAAGCGCTAGACAGAGTATCTTCAGTCCCTTGAAGCCCCAAGGACCAAAGGCACGTACAGCCCCGGCCTCTCATCTGACTCTAAAGGAACAACAACAGAAATACGATCCCGGCTATAAGAAAACGGAAAAAATCAAACAACTTAAAAAGAAATTAGACTCTCAGAAAAAGAAACTAGACCCTATTCCCTCAACGTCCTCTACCCGCTCCTCCCCCTCACCCAAGAAACGACCAGCCCTCCTGACATCACCATCCAAATCCCTCAGTAGAGATCCCAGCCCTTATAGGTATAGACATTCTATACCCCTCTCCACACTCCCAGTCCTTCCCCCATTAAAAAAGACCCTCCCACACCCCTCAGCATAATCCCAGTCCTTCTCCCTTGAAAAAAGCAGAAATGCCTCCACCCTCCTCCAAATGCAACAGAAACGCCACTCAGGAGCTTAAAGACAAAAAATAAAAATTAAAAAAAAACAAATATACAATTTGGGAGAAGATGTTTGCCGCATCTCTCCGGCTCAGACGGAAAGGGCAAGAGACTATAGCAATCGGATAAAGGACATAAGATATCTCCTGTCAATTAAGCAGTTCGCGGACCTTGATGTGGAAGTACCACAAAATTTCCCTCTGGCCCAAAGGATTCTCAGAGTCATTAGAACCGGCTCTGGAGCCAAACAAATTTGGGCAATGTTGGACGAGGCCATCTTGTCCAACAAGATAGCCTTGCCCCTTGCGATTGTACCAAATCAGCAACTGAAATCATTAAAACAATTTTGTCCAGGGAGGGTCCCAGTTTTAGTTCACCCCTTCCTGTATAGAGCACTCAAACTGACTTTCCCCTGGGATATCGGCGGGATCTCCCAAGACACTAACATCAAGACTGAGATGGGCCATGGGTCTATGGGAGAGGCTGTTGATATCCTTACCCCGACCATGTTTAAACCAGTAACGCAACCCTAATCAGTTTTCCTCATGGCACTCTGGTTAGCTAGTATAAATGTGCGGAGCCTGAGGTCCCAGTCTCACAGGGCGAGGGTCTCTCGTGACCATCATCGCCTTGGGGTGGATTTTTGTTGTGTGAAAAAGACCCGGTTTTCTTCTCATGACCGTTAGGACATACTGTCTTAGGGGTTCTCCCTTTATTCAGCATATTTTGATGGTCGTCCGAGGGGTATCTCTTGGCTAGTGAGTAAGTCTTTGAAGGCTGCATGTACTCTTGTCTTCGCAGATCCGACGGGCAGGCTTTGCGTGCTGGATTTTACCATAAAGGATAAGGCTCTACGACTCATTGGGGTTTATGCACCCAATAACCATTCTGAGCGAGCTGCTTTGTTTCGGCAGATCGAGCCGTACTTAACGACATCTCGTCGGGTAGTTTTAGCGGGGGATTGGAATGCCGTCCTTGACCCCGATATAGATCGTATAGGGCAAAAGCCGGGTACTAACAATCCTGATGTGAAACCATTTCGTGACTTTATCGGCGGGTTTGATCTTGTTGATAAGTACCGGAATGAGCACACTCGGGAGATAGCATGGACTTGGACAAATAGTGGCAACTCGGCTCCTGGGAAAATCCAAAATTAGAACGTTTGCTGCTGATTTTAGTCGTCTACTCTTATCTATATATATTAGCGGCGCAAACGGCTTTAGAAAAAAAATGTTGATCGGGCAGTGAAATCGAGTAATAGTGGGGAAATAGCCTTAGCTAAGGCAGAGTTGTCCTCCTTGGTTATCAAGAAGGATCAAGCTCTGGTAGTTAGGGCTAGGTTAAAAAGAATGTTCTCTAAGGCGACGAATATGGCCGCCGAATTGCCTGCAGAGGAAAATCGGAGCGCTGCTAGGCGACATATCGCGTGCGTCACATTGCCGGATAATCGGACCATGACTACAAACGCGGGCATATGCGAGGCTTTTCGAGGTTACTTTCAGGATCTTTTCACCAGGGAGCCCGGTCTGAGTCCTGCTCGGTTCGACGCCTATTTGGCCGACTTTCCCTGCCACGAGGAAGCTGAAGCGGCTGGGTGAGAGGGTCCAATCACAGAGTCGGAAATCTGGGAAACGCTGAAGCAGGTTGGCCTGGATAAATCTCCGGGACTAGATCGTCTTCCCAAAGACGTTTACTTGAGGCATTCGCCCGTTTTTGTTCCTTTGCTGGAACTGATCTTCAACAACTGGATGAAGCAGGGGTCTATACCTCAACGCTTCACCAGGGATGTGATCAAGTTGCTGCGTAAGGACAAGAACGGTGGGGATGGGATAAATAACTTTCGCCCTTTGACTATGTTAAACACAGAGTTAAAGATTTTGGCGAAGATCTTAGCCAACCGTTTGCAGCTTGTCCTGTCTAGTCTGATTGGCTCCGAACAGACTTGTGCTGTGAAGGGCAGGACTATTCAGGATAACCTGCATATGGTACGTTTGATCTTAGAACAAGTTGACAGTGAAGCCGCGCTGATCAATTTAGATCAGTCCAAGGCCTTCGATAGAGTTGACCATCGCTTTCTGGAGGCTGTCCTTTCGCCGGCCGGTTTCGGAGCCGACTTTCGCTCCTGGATCTGACTTTTGTATGCGACCCCCGGTGCGCTGGTGGAGGTGAATGGGGTAAGATCGAAGCCTTTCGTATTGTCTCGCTCCATTCGTCAAGGTTGTCCGCTTTCGCCTTTGCTTTACGTTCTTGCGTTGGAACCTTTCCTTCGCAAGTTAAAGGCGTATCCGGTCCTGCGCGGAATTTCCTGTCCTGGGGCTACCACCTCAGCCAGGTATTCTGCCTATGCTGACGACGTTTCGGTTCTTGTGTCGAGCAGAGACGAGATTGACGAAGTCAGCAAAGAAATCAGTGGGTATGAGATGGTGACAGGGGCCAAGATCAACTGCGATAAGTCTGTTGGCTTGCGGTTGTGTGCGTGGAAGGGAGTTTCTCTTCCCGGACCTTTTCTCTGGACGGATGGGCCGATCAAGATACTCGGCGTCTGGTTCGGTCCTGATCTCCAGTTGGAAATGAATTGGTCGGAGGTACAAGGGAAGGCCGATATCGCGGTTAATCTGTGGTCTCGGAGAATGCTTTCCTTGACGGGGAGGGCGGAAGTATGTGTCTCACACATCTACCCGATTCTCCTTTACCGACTATCTGTACTTCCACTCCCGTCTACCAGAATAATTTTATTAGTAAGGCTCTTGTTCTCTTTCTTGTGGAGAGACAAAGCCGCTATGGTATCTCGCGAGATCTGTTGCCTTCATCCCTCTGAGAGCGGTCTGGGTATGCCTAGAATTGAGATTCGTCAATATATGCTTCGCATCAACTTTCTAGACGGAATGTGTCGCGGATCGGATGAGGAGGGCGCCTTCTGGAAGGAAGACGTCCGTAAACATTTCCCATCTCTGAGAAGTGTGCACTCGTGCCGGGAGGAGGCCGGCCTGTACACCCCCAGCCGAATGCTCCTTCTACCGCGAATGTCGTCATGCTCTGAAACGCCTCCCACGAGCGTCGTATGGCCTCTCCAACGCCCAGGCGTTGTCTCGTAGGGCATTGTATCAAGTGTTAGTCAGGGGGGCCGTTCAGGATGATCTGATTGGCGATGCAGGAGGCTCGCTCGATATGGCCTTGGGCGCCTGGGTTGAAATGCCTCAATAATGATGAGGCATCACTCGCTTGGCTGGTGATTTGTGGGGCCCTCTGGGTCGCCAAGATACTTTGTTCAGCAGGCTTGGAGAAATATCCAAACTGCCGTCGCTGTACTGGAGAGGTCGAGACCATTGGTCACGCCTTCTTTCATTGCAAGGCGGTAGTGCCGTTGTGCAAGTTTGTTGAAGGCCTCATCGTTCGCATGCTGCAGTGAAAGTTCTTTGTCGTGAGGCCAGTTCTGTTTGTTTGCAATGTGGTGCCGCAGATGACGAAGGCTGAACATTATGTGTTCTGTTGCTTACTAGGTGTTATGAGAATCCTGATTTGGACGACGCGTCAGAAGGAATTCTATGAGGGCGAGAAGTTCACTTCTTCCCAACTGATCTTGTTCTTTAAGCATCAGCTTAAAGTCAAGATTAGGACGGAAAGGCGGCGGCTCACGTCATCAGAATTTGGCAAAAGGTGGGTGAATCTTGCGCGTATGTGTCGAGTAAAAGGGGCTGACCTGGAGTGGCATTTTGTTGCCGGTTAGGCATCAGGATATTGTTTTCCTGGGTTTAACTTCGGCAACCCATACCTGGATTTAGGCTAGAGTAGGTTTTTGATTGTTTAGTTTTTCTTTTTTTTTCCAGTAAACTTAGCTAGGGTGTGTTTGCTCATTGGCCCCTTTTATTTCTGTCCCCACTTTTTTTAAAGTTTAACTCCCCATCCCCTCCCTCGTTAGGTGGTCAGTGATTTCAGTTCTCTGGTGGATGCGGGGCGCCTTTCGTTTCGCGTGCGTGTTTTCGTATTTGTTGTTGTATCTGAATGAGTGCATGTCTGTGTGAGTGATTGGGATGGATGAATGTTTTCTCGAATTTTTAAAAAGTCCCGCATCGATTTCGTCTAGTTAACTGATTTTTCTGCCACATTTAAGGTTTGTGGGTTTTTTTATTACTAACATGATTTTGTTTATTTTCATGTAAATAATTTTATGTGATATTGTATATAATCATTGGGGTTACTTTTAAACTTGTTATTTTTATTCCCCTCCCCCCACAGACATTATTTGTACATATGGAGTTAATTAGGATTTTCATTGAGACCGTGAGGTAATTTGGTAGGTGTAGTAAGAAAGGTAAGTATGAATGTGTTGTTTTGGTGGTAGGAATATTCTTTGGTTTGATTGGGTCAGTGGTTGTGGCTAGCCAAGTTTAAAATTAAGACAAATGATGACCGTCAAATCCCCCACCCATTCTTTTGGCCTTGTGCCACATTTGTTGTATTTTTCAGAAATAAATATTGTCGAGTCATTCGGCGGACGTGCGAATTGAATGGCGGACGAAGTGGAATTTGAAGTAGGCGCGTCAGAGTTGGTGTCTTTTTGACGACTGCCCGGTGAAAAGGCCGAGAAAGGGAAAACTCGCAATCCATTTCGTGGGGCGACCGACGACGAACGTGGAACTGCTGGTCTGCCGGCGAACGGCGCACTGCACTC
>OZ038498.1:77321918-77341918 GCA_964036315.1 Acanthosepion esculentum
CGACCGAGGATCGCGCGCGCTGTAATCTCGCGATATTCTCACTCCTACGAAATCTCCGATAGGCGGAATGACAAACAAATCTAAATGCTTCCTTTCTTTTTGTTTTGTCTTTTCAGTGCTTCCACCCACACAGTTCGATAATAGATCTCTTCCCATTGTTTTTACCTTCAAGGAAAAAAAAAGAACAATCGATTTAAATGCATACACAAGTGAATAGATCCTTTTTCATCTGCCCACATACTCTGAATTCCTCGTAGTATTCGGCATATACAGTGGGGGGAAACAAATATTCGTACACGTACAAATTTTTAATTTTAGTATTTAAAACACGTGAATAAACATACTTTTCATATAATTAAATGTACATATGCATAATAACTGCATATGCATAGGAAACAGATATATATTTGACTTGATAGAAATACGTTTTATTTATCCATTTTAATGAGTGAAAAAACTATTCGTAAAATGTAAATTTCAGATTTTTAAACTTTTAAATTGCTTTAATACTCGAGATTATTCAAATAGAATATTCTAGAATGTTTTAATAATGTTATCAGTAGTTATTTGTAGCCTAAAAATGCAAACAGAACATTCTGTAATTGATATTCGGGCAAGAAGGTTATCAACATGACAAGAGGTAAAGAATTGACAATTTCGCAAAAAGAACTGATTCTTAAGCTCTGGAAAGATGGTAAAAATTGCTGGAGAATCTCAGACATCCTGAATATTCCATTTACTACTATTAGTTCATTCATTGTAAATTATAAAAAAAAAACTGATAACTGTTCAAAACCAAAGAACAGGTTCTCCAGAGATTATTTCTGCAGGATCTTTGAGGAAATTATCGCGTTCAATTAAACAGAATCCAATCGTTAGTCATCAAGAGTTGCAGGACGATTTAACTTCATCAGGAATATATGTCACTAAATAGACAATAAGTAATTAATTTTATAGGAACAATCTAAAGTCACGTCCCTCCTCGGAATACTCCGCTGTTATTGAAAAAACACTGAAATGCTATGTTGAAATTCGTTCGTGAACATAAGGATAAGGAAAAATCATATTGGGTAAGAGTATTACGGACAGACGAAACCAAAACTGAATTGTTTGGATGTAATACTAGAAAACATGTATATAGAAAAGATGGCAATAGTTTTAAACAAAAGGACACAGTGAAATTTGGTGGGGGCAGCATCATGGTTTGGGGATGTTTTTTCTGCAAAAGATACTGTCAGCATATCATTAATAGATGGTAGAATGAAAAACATAGGCAACCTTACGGCGGTGGAAAAGTGACTGAAGCCGAGCCGCCAGATCAGGACCAATAATATCGCAGATTCTTCTTTGGATCTTATCAAGGAGCTCAAGGTAAATAGCAGAAACACCGGACCATATGTGGCAGCAATATTCTAAGTATGGACGAATTGTAGACTTATAGATATATAAGTTAGATTCTGGAGAGTAAAAATTATCTTGCCCGACATAGTGTAGGTGTGTCCTTAGAATTCCCTAAAAAAACTTCTCTAAACAATATTAGGTAATGACTTTAGTATTCAATTATCAAAAATCTAAATATTTTATCATTAATAATGATTATTAAAATTATACTTAAATTCCTCAGACTGTTTAAACATTCAAACTTATATCAAACATTATAATATTTATGAACTCTCAAAGTAAAGCAAAACAACAGCGTCCATTCCACAGAAAGTTAATGACACTTTCTCATAACTTCTTTCTATCTTTCTCTTTATGCCTTTTTCTCATCCCCCCTTCTATATCAATATATAACTTCCGTTAAGTTAACCGATTTAATGTGTCAATGTCTGGATTTCCTCAAACAATTTAAATTTGAAAGAATAGAAATGTTACATCTAACTCAATCATGTCTCTCTCCCCCCTTCACTTCCTCACTTCGTTAATTTACATATACTTATTACTGCCCGTCATAAACGTGTAAATTTCTTTTCAATTTTCGTTTCAACCTTTGGAAATAAAATCTGATGATCCGCGTTCCTTTAAAAGGGCTGTGGTGAAATAATTTATTATATGGAACCTTAAAGTGGACTGTTTTTATTTAAAATATATACGTTTGTGCAAATTAATTGAAACAAAACAAGTAAATCTGTTATTATTTACTTTTTTGTATTTTTACAATGACACATGACCCAGTACACCTTCTATTACTTCGTATGTCCATCACACGAAGTCGTTCCTTGCAGATTGACCACAGATTCTCGATTGGACATAAATAAGGAGAGTTCCTGGGCCAGTTTATAGTACTTCATTTGCTCACTGGCAAGGCTTGCCAGTGTGTTCGTGCAGCGTTACAATTTTCGTACGCTTCCTTGGAATAACCTCAATGCTTGTAGGATAACTAATCGACAGTCAAGACAGTAGTGTTTGGGCGTGACGAAAATCTGATGTAATCACGGATGATACAATATTTATCAGGACCAAACAAATTTCATTATTGACCCCGAAAATAGATTCATATTATTGTACACCACTGCAAATGACCTAATCTGAGGAAAAACTAGAAATCGATTACATCCTGTCACTTCAGTGGATCTAAAAATGACCGTGAAAGAAATGAAATTAAAGCGATTGTGTAAATTAATTTGCACAAGGCTCTATATACATACATACATATATCATATTTTCCGTTGACATGAAATGGAACGATTATATTGAATCAACTGCATTCAAGGAAAATTGGTTAAGTGTGTCGTGCCAGACAAGTTTATTCGTCAGAATCCAACATGCATAATTATAAATCTACCATTCCTGCTTTTACTGAATATTGCTGCAATAACTGGTCTGGTGTTCCTGCTATATATCTTGAGATTCTCGACAAAATACAAGAAAGGCTTTATAGAATATTATCAGCGCTGACCTGGCATCTCGGCTTCAGTCACATTCCCACTGTCGTAACGTGACTTCCGTGTGTCTTTTCCATAAATAGTTTTATGGCAATTGTTCTAATGATCTTCCTGACTTGGTACATCGACCGCATGAATTTAAGTAGCCTACTTAATTGGCAATTAGGTCTCATTGTTTTAACGTTGAAAGAGTTAGATACAACCGCACGTTCTATTCTAAAAGATTTTTTTTCTCTAGCACTTTTCGCATATGGAACAGTCGTTCAGTTTCTTGCTTTCTTGTCAACTAGAATATTCAAAAGTTTAAATGGAACGTTAGTGAAATTCCTGTCTTCTTGAATCGTATTTTTATTGCTCTTTGTCCTCACATTTTTCTCCTTTTCTTTCCCTTTCAGTAACCATCTGCGTTTTAGTGGCATTTTCGCCTTGCTTGCGGTGAACTGTTTTGTACGCGCGCACGCGTGTGTATGAATTTCGAATTAAACTACTGGTTGGAAGGATTTTATAATCTTTTACCAGACAGGCGTATTTTTGGCTGCTTCTTGCACTCATTGTTCTGTTTCGGCGTATCATCGCAGCTGAATACTGATGGGAAATTTTCAACTATTTTCATATAATTTCCAATCGACTTTCAGTCGGTAACTCTCCAAGCATGCACACCCCACAGCATAGGATCAAAGGACGGAAGGAGACCCCTCCACGCTAACATTGTTTGTGCCGGGGAAAAATGGAGAGGTAAATAGCAAACATTAAGTAAGAACTTTGTCTCATCTCATGATTCTGGTGCCAATGGTTCTTAGTCAATCGCATTTCCATCGTTAAGCAAAGGTATCATATTTCGTAAAAGAATCACCTTAGGGTCATATCGCGTTGAAACATTTTTGGTACGATCATAAATGTCAAGCAACGTCAATCCTTGTCAGTAGCTAGATGGGTAACAGCTTAGGAATATCAGGTGCCAAAAGCATGGATGTGCGGTTGGTGTAACGGATAGAGTTTCGGAATTGTCAATAGGAGGCTTGATTTCCAGTTCACGTTGGATTCTATTATATCCACCACGCGTAAATATCATTGGGAAAGGTATGAATTCATTCTTTTTTCCCCCTCCAGATATGGGTTAATTAGTAGGACTTATGAATAAATTATTATCATCTCAAAAGATTCTTACAATATAAAAATATTTTCTGTCTTTTGATAACATGCAAAAGGTTGATAAACCGTAAAACAGAAATCAATCAATCCTCAAAGGATCGTGGAGGTTGTCAGGGTGCCAGTTTTCTAAAGAAGGTTAATTACATGTGTTATAGATTTGAGTAGCCTCTCTGCAAATAATTGTGTTTCTTTACACGTAAATACATCAATAAATCAATAACGAACAAAGTAATTACTTTACACAACAAAGATTATCTTTTCAACATAATCTCATTCCTTGTTATCCGATTTAATTCAGTAACAAATATGATAATCAATAATTATTTTTCTTAAGGCTTGAAAATACAATTATCTGTCTATATTTCTGAGATGAGGTATTATGTACATTATTTACATTATTCGGACTATTGTCCTCATCTTTGTCGCCATATTTATTACAACGATTCACCTGAAGAAGGCCGGAGTCTACAACGGCCGAAACGTTGTAATAAATATGGCGACAAAGATAAGGACAATAGTCCGAATAATGTAAATAATGAAAATACAATTAGTTTATAAAATAAATACTTATTTCTTTAACATTATCTACTTCCTTATCAATGTACTTAATTTAGTGGTGAACATGTAGTTACACTATATAATATCATAGCCTAATAGTGAATGATAGTATTTATTTTACACCAGATATGTTTATCTTCTCCGTATATGTGTCCTTATATGAATTACAAACATGATGCTTGACAGAAAATCTTTTCTTGAAGCTTCATGAAAGATAAATGAGTTTTTTTTTACAGATTAACAAAAATAATTTTTAAAAAGATTTTCTAAAAAAAGAAAGATTCTAACATTAATATTATTCAATTCGGAAAACTTCATTAAAATCCGATAATTATCTGACTTTTACAAGAATTACCAAATTAGTGATTGTTTTTTACCGTAAAAAGTTGCTCAAAGCTTATACACCATAAAAACATATTTATCTAAACAAAATTCCTATGGTTCAAAAAGAATAAAAAATATATTTTTTACATCCAATATTTCCTTAATTCTGCTTTTCATCATAACAAATATTTTGGTTATAACCTTTTTGTTTTTATTACGTTTTTGGCAGTTTTTCATCACGTAGCTTCTATTTTAACGGATTCTTCGAGGTAGTCACAGGATATATATTAAAATTATTCCATGTAAATAAGGGGAGACTAATCTATAATTCGTGGAGGTGTCCTCATTGGAAAAGTTCGTGCTTGATTAGAAAATTAAAAACAAACTATTACATACCCACAAAAAAATATTAATCAAGCCTTCATTAAATGATTGTCTTTCATCGTTCTACAAACACGTTGATGCTATTTTCGTAGAAACTTCGTATTTACTCATGAAGAAATTGTGGTTTAGCTTTCGACTGACTCTATATTAAACTAATTTTTTTTTCATTTCTCTAGAGACCAGAGGAAATGCAAATAAGAACGAGCGAAGTCAGGAAAATACGGTGGTGTTGAAGGATTTACCATTTCAACTCTGTAAGCTTCTACAATGTCTGCTATGAAACATGCGTTGTCGTTTTGGAAAATGACAATTTTTTGAATTGCCAAAATCGGCCGTTTTTCTTGACCAGCCGCATTGAGATTCGTGATTTGGCCGTAACTCTTCTTTGCAGTTTTATTATTTTGCTGGCGGAAAGAAGCGCCAAGTAAATTAACCCTCTTCAATCCTACAAAAAGGACAGTAACACGTCATTGGGTGCAAGCTCGCTTAAGCCACGGCTTCTGCATACTAAAAAGCTTCTTTCCAGCTCAATTTCCATCGGACGTCATCATAAACGAACTATTTCCCATCGCCTGTGACAATTCTGTGCACTTTGTGCCGTAACAGCAAATACCTCGCCACAGAAATACGACTGAGCTTGTTCTGTTACGAGTGGGAATGTGGCCCCTAAATCTCTTCAAATGGCGAAGGGCAGTTGAGATATCGATTTTCGATCTCTTAGTGTTGTGGAGTTATTTCCACAATATAACTTGTAGTCGAACTAAATGCGTCCTAAATGGGTTAAACGTACAGAAACGTTAGGAACTTGTAAATAAGTGTTATGCAGAGTAATCGAGTTGTGGTCGCTGATAACTTACTCCTCCTCGACTACCTACTGACTCCTACTTATAATAGGTGGGAGAGTCTATTACTTAGACAAGGTGTCTTCCACTATAACACTTAGCAATCTCTTCCGTCGAAATTTTCGTTTTATGCCCCACGATGGCAAGCAGAGCATCTTCATCGACCTCGAAAGGTCGCTCAAAGTGTAGTTGATTGTTTAGGTCAAAATCACCGCTTTTTAACCGTCCTAAGAACCGAAACAGGATCCAAAGATATAGTCTGATTTTTTTTGTCGACGCTTCCCAAAATTCATAGAGCATAATATAGCTAAAGTGCAACTTTTCCTGTTCCATATTTAAGACATTTATCTGGGAACAAACCATCAACAAAGTTTAACTCGCAACTGAACGAGGCATAGTTTCAATCTCAAACACACCAGAAATCGGCACTAAAGCAAACACCGGTGTAGTTGCAGACATTTTATATTAATAATGAAAAACGGCCAGGAACTTTTCCAATGATCTGATTTCTACTAATCACTAATAATCTATTTGAAAATTATTTTTCATTGTATATTTTTAATCTACTTACATATTCGGACTGTTGTCGTCATCTTTGTTGCCATATTTATTACAACGATTCGGCTGTTGTACACTCCGGCCTTCTTCAGGGGGTTGGAATGTCGAACTGAACCCTTTATTTCGCTCGCTGGCGTAGACTGTTCTAGTTCCACGTTCCATGTCTAATGGATGTCAGTTATCAGTTATCTCCTGTTAATTCACCTCTCCATGTTATCCACTACCTTAACCAGGTATTGAACTCACACTGTCACTGGATCAATACCTGGTTATGGCAGTGGAGAACTTGGAGGTATTATGTACACTATTTATATTATTCGGATTATTGTCCTCATCTTTGTTGCCATATTTATCAAACCGTTTGGCTGTTGTACGCTCCGGCCTTCTTCAGGCGGGTTCGAATGTCGAACTGAACCCTTTATTTCGCTCGCTTGCGTAGACTGTTCTAGTTCCACGTTCCATGGATGTTAGTTATCAGTTATCTCCTGTTAATTCACCTCTCCATGTTCTCCACTACCTTAACCAGGTATTGAACTCACGCTGTCACTGGATCAATACCTGGTTATGGCAGTGGAGAACTTGGAGAGTGGAATTAACAGGAGAAAACTGATAATTGATATCTATTTGACATGGCACGTGGAACTAGAACAGTCTACGCAAGCGAGCGAATTAAAGGGTTCAGTTCGACATTCGAACCCGCCTGAAGAAGGCCGGAGCGTACAACAGCCAAACGGTTTGATAAATATGGCAACAAAGATGAGGACAATAATCCGAATAATATAAATAGTGTACATAATACCTTATCTCAGAAATATAGACAGATACATGTTTACTCTTAAGATATTTGTTTTCGTAATAATGTGAAGAAAAGTTCATGAAGAGAGAGGAAATTGAACAGAAATTAAAAAAATCAGTAAGATTTTGCTAAACATTATTATATCCATTATATACGATAATTTTATAAAAATACTATTTTCATGTAAAATATCTAAAAAGAATCATTTTCTCATTTCAAGAACGTCATTACTATACTTGAATTTCCTTTCTTCATTCGTTTTCGTCTTGCAATTTTTTATATGGTTTCCTTTTCAGCTGAATAAAATTACCCTACAAGACATTGAGAGATTGATGCTCGAATATTTTGATATTTTTCACTTTTGTATCAACGTAAAGCAAATCCTGTTACTTCACCATCGTATGATGTCGACTACAAATCAAACGCTGGTTGCATTTAAATCGTGACAACGTTATATATCCAAGATCAGTGTTTTCACATTTCCAACTGCATGAAACACAAAATGAGGATCAAAGCAACACTTGTAGGAATATATTTAGTGAAGCTTGCTAAATGTTGTGGATTCCGGGATGAAATCCGGTATCAAATAATAACAAACGCCTAGAATGAATATAGGAAAATAAATGTACTTACGTAATAATACAAACTGGTAATATAGGTTAGTAGTTCCAGGAATGCGGGGTTAGTAGACAAAGATATAGATAATCTTTGGTATCGACGTATCGCTGTATGACTTCTTACTGAGTCTACGTGCTTGTTACTGTGACTACCCTCTTCTGTGTGACTCTGTCTAACTACTCAACCGACTCTACGTTCCACAACTACTACTGTCCGACCTGACTTAGTGTACTCTTACAGATTGTCCGGGTATTCACTGGTAGTAGTATATGTATACCTTGGGTGAGTCCATTTGTGTAAAAAGATGAGACCCATCAATACTAAACATTTTACCGTATTTGTAAACAGCATTTATAACTTGCTGAGCCGTGTACTGTATTATAGCTTGCTAAAAATTGTAATGCGTTTATAACTTGCTAAACAGTGACTCTATTTGCAGCTCGTTAAACATTATGCAGTATTTGCAGTTTGTTAACATTGTACTGTATTTGAAGGTTGCTAGATATTTTAATGTATTTGTAGCTTGCTGAACACTGTGCTTTGTATTTAGCTTAATAAAAAGTATATTCTATTTGTACCCTGCTAAACATTGCAATGCATTTGTACCATGCTAAATATCTCACTGTATTTGTAACTTTGTAAACATTTAATGCTTCTGTAACTTGCTACACATTATACTGTAGTAGTAAATTTGTTAAGTATTGCAATTTATTTGTAACCTGCTAAAAATTGTACTGTATATATGGGTTGTTAAAAGATATTCTGTACTTGAAACTTGCTAGATAGATTACTGTATTTTTACCATACTAAACAGTGTAAATCATTTCTAGCTTCCTACACATTGCATTGTATTTGTAGCTTGATGGACATTGCAATGCATTTGTGACATGTTGGACATTATACTGTAGACGCGGCTTGCGAAACAATTCTGTATAATAGCTTGCGGAAATATATTTTGTACTTGTAGCTAGGTAAACATTTCAATGACCTTATTGCTTGCTGAACATAGTACAGGATTTGTAACTTTTAAAAGTATAGTAAAAATACAGTAAATAGTATACTGTATTTCTAGCTTAAATATTGATATGCATCGGTATCGTGCTAAATATGTTACTGTAATTTAAGTCGCTAAATACTATAAGACCTTCGTAGCTTGTTACATACTGTACTCTGTTTTTAGCTTGCTAAACCTTTTATTCAATTTGTAACTGCTTAAAAGTTGTATGGTATTTGTAGCCTGCTTACTATTATACTGCACTAGCATCATGGCCCGGCGTTGCCCGTGCTTGATTCAAAAATCGTATGACTCATGCAGCAATCGCTATCACTTGACTTAAAATATTTTTGCCCTTCCTTACCTTTGAGGGAGTACCCTTTGCCGTGCTGATGTTGCTACGTGCCTTACTTCTTGCCTATCTCACACTGCGAATTCTTTCTTAGCTCTATACTAAACATTAAATATGTTACGAAAAAAGAACTAAACAAAATGAACACAAAACGATCAGCTTTAAAAAAGGACTATTAACTGGAAAAAACGAATGAAAAAAGAATGTTAACAACAAATACTTTTTCACACTCAACCCAGTTCTGCGGAATCAGAATCAACGTTGAGTTTAACCAAGCGAATGAGCCAATTGGAGTAAAGTTCCATGCAGATTAAAATTTTTCCCACTTTTAACGAATGCAGCTATCAAATTTTTTGCATGCTAGCATGCTAGTTAACATTCGTGTCAGTCAGCTGTTGGCTCTCACGCTGGCCAATAGAATTTTTCTGCCTATTCGTGGCAGTCAGCTATAGGCTCTCACTCTGGCCAGTAGAAAATGGCCGCAAACTACATGAAAACTGCCGTAGAAGCATGAAAAAAATCGATTATTTCCACTATCGATGGGAGTTGGGAAATGCAAAGTCAGTCTTGGCTTTTTTGCTAACTTGGAGCATGTGCATGTAAATTTTGGTGCAAATCCGTCAAAAATTGCGGCTGTGCATTCGTTACACACACACACACACACACAACCTGCCTTTTATAGATAGAGATACATATACTTATGCAAATACACCAAAACATTTTTCTTTGCAAGCTTACAATATCCTCTAAGGACAATGAATTGTTTTTACATTCTTTTTATTTTATATAAATAAAAATATTTAAAAGATGACATCCATATGAACATAAAATGATTAAATTGATATATAGCAATGAGTAATAATAAGGTCAGCATTCAGAATCAATAAGTCACTAGAAAGACAGCAAATAGCAAATAATGTGAACAAGTGGAGTTTTTAAATCTCTTAACTCTTGAAATATACAAATACCTTAAAGAATGAAAGAATCAACATGAAGCAATGTATAAGAATGAGCCCAAGAGAAAATTTAATATCTTTAAAGGGAATTGTCATACTTCCAATTCAAAAAGAATAAAAAAGGAATCATTGCAAAATATTTAGCAAAGTTCTTATATTTAATTTTAGAAATTAATTTAGAAAATACTCTATTATAATAGGAATAAGTGCTTTGTATGCTGTAGAACCGGATCCAAACTATAATCCTTAGGAACTATAGGAGAATTCTCATTTAATTTATAGCACTTTTCTTAGTATATGGGATGTTCCTAGTAGGGCGATTTTTCTAAGCAACTTGTAGGTTGTGTTACCTGGGACACTATTCCTTTTCACACAAGGCCCAGTGTTCCGATTACTATTGGTACAGTGTCAGTCTTTATTCCTCACATCCTGTTAATCTCGATCTTTAGGTCCTTGTATTTGGACAATTTCTCCATAATCTTTATGGAAGTATTTCTCTCAGATGATACGGTTATGTCAATAAGCAAACACTTCCTGAATGTTGTGAAAATATCAGGTCAGTTGGCTTTTATTTCCTTGTCAGTTACAATTGGCATGTCTCAGAGGATAGTTACATCGTTACGTTGGTAACTGTGTCTGGTTGGTTGTCATACCATCTCTTAGTGGTTTCGAGTTTTTGCTTCTTACATAACTTTCGGTGCACATATGTCGCTACCATGTTATGTCTGTGTCATTTTTTACAAGTAATTTACGTATTTTACGGCTGCCAGGAATTTGATCAACATATTTTTTGTTCCTTTTGATTTAATTCCCAAAAGCCCCAATAACAACATTTAATGCTATTCTTTTGGGGCTTCACAGTATTATTATTATTATTATTATTATTATTATTATTTTATTTGATATCTAGCGTTTACACATTTCTTTCCGGGTCCCGCCCAGGGACCTAAGGTTAGAAATGGTATCATGACACTTTCCACTGCAAAAAAAATAAAAAAATAAAAAATTTACATAGACAAAGCCCTCCGTAAAGTGTGGCCTGTACTTGTCAAATAAAATTTGTTTTTTATCTCTTTGAGGCATGGACTTCCAGGGATCCCTTCAATTAGTCTACTGGAATATTTTCCAACCAATCCTAAGGCTCCAACTACAACAGGGATTGTTGATGTTCCCATGTGCCACATTTTTTAGATTTCTATTTCAAGGTCCTTGTATTTTGACAGCTTTTCGAATATCTTCAAAGATACATTGCAGTCTGCAGGGACTGCCATATCAATAAGGAAGCATATTTTTGCTGTTATTAATTCTTTGGATTTTTGTTGTATACCTGGTCCCAGTCAGAGACCTTAGGTCAGAAATGGCTTCATGACATTTTTACAAAAATCACAGAAATTTTACATAGTTAAAGCTCTTGTAATGTTTGAGCTGTACTTGTTAGTAGATTTTATTTGTATTTCTTTAAATCATGGTAATCTCTTCAATGAGTCTATCGAACCTTTTCCAATTAATCCGAGAGAATTATTGATGTACTCATGTGCCACGCTTTTGAGATTCCTACTTCAATATCCTTGTACTTTAATAGTTTTTTCAGGATCTTCAAAGATACATTACAATCTACAGGGACTACCATGTCAATAAAAAATCACATTCTCTTTTTGTGGTCTTTGATCACGATATCTGGGTAATTAGCTTTGATTGTTCTGTCTGTGTATATTGTGAAATCCCATAAAACTGCTACAGACCCTATCTCTGTAAGCACGTATGAGTGATTCTTCTTTTTCTTCTTCCTCCTTCTTCTTCTTCTTCTTCTTCTTCTTCTTCCTCTTCCTCTTCTTCTTCTTCTTCTTCTTCTTCTTCTTATTATTATTATTATTATTATTATTATTATTATTATTGTTTTTGTTGTTGTTGTTGTTGATATTTGTGTCTTATAATGTTTGCTTTGTATCCTGTAGACCCGGGTCCAAACTATGGTCCTTAGGCCCTATAGAAGAATTATAATTTAATTGATTGATAGCAGTTTTCTTTGTATGTGGGGTGTTCCTAGTAGGGCGATCTCCTGGGCAATTTGTATGTTGAAGTTACCTGGGATACTATTCATTTTCTAACGAAGCCCAGGGCTCCGATTACTATTGGTACAGTGTTAGTCTTCATTCCCCAGGTCCTTGTATTTGGACAATTTCTCCATAATTTTATCGAGGTGTTTCTCTCAGATGCTACTGCTATGTCAATAAACATATACTTCTTGAATTTTATGATAATATCAGGTCTGTTTATTTTATTTCCTTGTCAGTTTGAATTGGCATGTCTCAGAGGATAGTTACATCGTTATTTTGATAACTGTATCTGGTTGGTGGTAATATCATCTCTCAATGGTTTCGATTTTGTGCTTCTTGCATATCTTCCAGTGCACATATGTCGCTACCTTGTGGGTATATATTTTTTTTTTTGCTAGATTCAAACATCCTGAGATAATATGGTCGACAGCTTCATCATATTTTCCACAGAACCAGTATTTCGGGTTAATTCCATTCTGGTTTATGTTCCAGTGATAGGATCTGGTTGCCAGCTTTTGGTCCTGAGCTGCAATAATTAGGCCTTTTCTCTCAGCTTTCAACCCGGTGCTCCTCAGCTTCTGATGTGTTTTCTGTTTGTCTATATCTGCTTCTTTCGTTCATTTTTTTTATATATTCGCCATGCAACACCTTTTCTTCCCAGTTTTGTTGTAATTTCATGCGGCCAGTTTGTTTTGCTTTCTGCTTTACTTGTTTGGCGTAGATGTTATTCGCTCCGTTTTTGTTAGTAAGATTTCAGGTACATTAAGCTGCCATGAGGGTCATTGATTTTTGTGAGGTAGCTTCCAATCCGATTGCTGTAGTTTTTAGAGTTAATTCTAGCTGGATTAAAACTCGACCTCCTAAAACTCTTGGTATATACAGCCTATCAACATCTGATTTCGGATGGTGCGTCCTCACTTGGGTAAGCATTTTTCTAGTCTTGGCGTCCTATATTTTAATGTCATTCAACTTCCATTTAATAATGCTGTCTCTGGATGTTACTACTGGTATAGCTAAGGTGTTGATAGCCTTCATTTTATTGGTCCCATTTAGTTCGCTTTCTACTATCAAACATACATACTATACTATTTCCTGACCATTTTCTTCATAATGGAATGTTGTATTCCGTCTCCTTCATTATTTTCTTAAGTATTTGTATGCGCCATCTTGGTCTAGTTCCTCAATTTTGTTGTTGATATCAATGTCTAAATCCGTAGTTTTCGTTAATTTACTGCCTTTGAAGGTGACTTTGGCACATTTGTCGATCCTAAATTCTTCGCTTAAGGTTTTGACAATGGTGAGTAGGTTTTAAGATCATCAATATAAAATAGGTGATTCAGTTTACCATTCTGTGACTTGTATCCGTAGCTACTGTTGTTCAGTAGGCAGCTTAGTAGCACTAATGCAAGACAGAAGAGTAATGTTGATAATGAACCTTCTTGGAAGATACCACTTTTGATAGTGATTGGTCGCAATGTATGTATGGTTTAGATTTAGTGTAGTCTTCCAGGTTTTCTGTTATAAATTTGACCGTTGTGAGACATACTCTGTATATTATTATTATTATTATTATTATTATTATTATTTCCTGAATATAACCCAATCTAACAAAAGATGACAAATTTGAAGAATCAAACACACGGTTTGCGGAATAGTTTTCTAGAATAACTTTTTCACCATTACATTGAAACGAATGATCAGAAGGTCGGTCCAGTTTTCATGTTTTAAGTGGAGAATGTATGAAGCGGAATGCAAGCCAACCTGCTCAGTACGTGTTTTTCCAGTTAGAGTGAAAAAAGAGCAGTAATATCGATTGCTGGCCTATGTTTCGTATACAATATTTCATCTGGGAAATCAACCTAAAACTCGACTTCGATTTTCGCATCTGTGACACTTGATTATTGTAGATTCTGTCAGTAAGTTTTACTGACGCTGTTGAAGTTACCGAAAGTAATGTTTTTCTAGCAGTAACATGAACTGCAACTAAACATAGTGGATATATTTATTCCCACATTAGATCATTAAAACAGCGTTTTTTTTTTGTATTGCAATAACAAAACCTCTCATAAATAAATCTCAACTACAATAAATCAGCCGTAAATATGAGAAGTGACCATACAACATTGACAACTGATGCCCTAGTAGTAATAATTAAATCTGCTGATGAAATAACATTAACATATGTCGGTATATTGGTAAGATTTAGAAGCATTAAAAAAGGACTAATATTAAAGCAAAAAATTACCACCAAAACCGATGAGATGGTACCTCTTAGTTAATATTTAATCAGTATTTAAATTTAACTTATAAACGTCTTGTTTTTCATGAGGAGTCGGGGAGTAATGGATAGCGGGTCGGATTGAGGAATCGGAGAGCCGAGTTCGAATCCATACATTCACTTACATCCTAATAGTACCCTTAGTAAGGTATGAAATCCTCTTCTTCTCCCCCCTTAGGTCTGGGTAAATATAAGAACAGCACTGCCCTCTCTAATTATTTCTGGAAACTGAAAAGCGAGAATAAAAACCCAATTATCACTGAGAACCAGCTAAATCTTTCAGTGGAAAAGGCAACAGATGTAACCTATATCTTTCTGAGAAATTAATAATCCCGAAAAATATAAACAATACTAATCTCTTTAACAAAAGAAGTGGATTAATGAGCACCTGCCTATCTAGATCAAATTTCTCATAAGAAGCAGTGTTAACCCCAAAAATGCACCAGACGAATGCAGACCGTATAAAACTCGGAATTGTGCATTGTGAAATGTAAGATATTATGTATATTTCTTAATATGTTAAATAGATCAGTTTAATATTGAGCACTGTCTTTTCTTACACTATATACATATATATATTATATATATATATGTGTGTGTGTGTGTGTGTGTGTGTGTGTGTGTGTGTGTGTGTGCGTAATATGTATTTGTATACCATATATATATATATATATATGGTCTACAAATACATATTACATATATATATATATATATATATATATATATATATATATATATATATATGTGTGTGTGTTATATGTATTTGTATACCATAGAGAGAGAGAGAGAGAGAGAAAGAGAGAGAGAGAGAAAATAATAAAACGAATATCGCATATTGAAGAGTGGTGATAATAAATAGAGCTCAATGTATACTAACGGGGATACAATTTAAAAAAAATAAGTATACATTCTTTTCATCACGGTAGCAAACACTCTGAGTCTCATGCTTGATGCAATTGTCAGATGTAGACTGATAACCTGACGATTGCACTGTGCATTAAACTTACAATTATGCTACCGGTGAAGGAAAAATGTATGATTATCATATATATATATATATATATATATATATATATATATATATATATATATATATATATATATATATATATATCCCAAGTACATTCAAACTCATCAGAGACCATCTTCAGGGTTGTTAATTTGTCTGTGAGTATGTATATGTTATTGAAAGCATCATAAAGAAAACTAATCTAATGTCTAAATTATTTAAACAAACCTGAAAATATGCTGCATATATATATATATATATATATATATATATATATACACAGTGCTGTTCGATAAAAGTGACTCACCTAATATTTTTATTTAAAATTTGTTTCGCCTATTGTTTTTGGAGTCAAACTAATTTTTAATCTTACTAATATAAAGACCCCTTCCCAAGCACCTAGTAAAAAAAGTTTACTCACCCTAAGGTATTCTATTGATAATTATAATTTTGGATATACATGAGATTTAGGAAAAAATTATGTGCAAAAAAAGTGAGTCGCTTATTTCCCGCAACTAGTAATCAATAGAAACATAACCGAACAGCTTTAAATAAAGAATAATAGAGGTATAATTTATTTATAATAGGTAATATAGTTCGAAATATTTAATAATTTATGGGTCGTCCTTTATTTTGAATAACCTTTTCAACCCTTTTTTTCATTGACTTGATCAGGTTCTGGCAAATCTCATCTCCAAGCATTGAATATCATTCGGATATGAAATTCTCATTCAAATCCTCTTTGTTGCTCAACTGCTTTCTCGAGAGCCTGTACTTTATAAGGCTCCATAAGTTTTCTATGGGCTTGAGGTCATAACACTCACCTGCTTCTCATCAAAGTATTCCTTCATCAATTTTGATTTGTGTCAGGGAGCATTATCCTGCATAAAAATGAGGTTGGTGGGTTCGATTTGCACCCTTTCAGCAAAAGGGAGCAGACACGACTCTAAAATTCTCTTGTACTGCTCGCTCCTGAGGGTCTTTTCAATAGGTTTTAAGAAACCAGTTCCATGAAAAGAAAATCATCCCCAGAACACTATACTGAACGGATGCTTGACAGTACTTACTGATAAATTCAAAGAACTTTCAAAGCTTCTTCTTCGGATTTTTAGATCGCTTACTTTTTTAATTTAGCTCAACTTTCGTTTCATCGGAGAAGAGAACAGACAGTAAAAAAATTCAGGTGAGTCACTTTTATCGAACAGCACTATACATATATATATATATATATATATATATATATATATATATATATATATATATATATATATATATGTTGCTCTCTTCATCGTTGATGTTATTGTGTGTTGGCTTTTTATTATTACTGTTGCTTCCATTAATTTAACACTTTTTTACGTGTATTTTTGTATTATTACCGAGTATGTTAGGAAAGAACGCAAAAAAATTAGATAAAAAACTTAATTGCAGTACCTTGTTCTTTTATTAAACTTGTATAAAAAAGGGATTGCTGCCCAGAAACACAATATATGATTCGAGAGGCTCTTTGGCAAATCTTGAGGAAACTCGATATCCCAGGAAATATGCTAAATGTGATCATCTTTCATGAAAGAATAAAATCTAATATCGTGTCTGATGTTATGATGTCAGAATCCTTTGATGTCATGACAGGCACCAAGCAAGGGTGTGTCATGGCCTCTGTCCTTTTTTCCCTTTTCTTTTCGGTGATGCTGAAATATGCATTCGCAGACACAGTGAGTGGCGTCAAGTTTCAGTTTCAAACAGCTGGTGGTCTCTTCAATCATCAGCGCTTCAAAGCCAAGACCCACCTTCGTACGCAAATTATTCGTGATTTGTTGTTTGCTGATGCTCTCGTTGCGATGTCCTTTGAGGAGACTCGACATCTAATAAATCGTTTCTCTACTGCATTTAAAGCCTTTGGTCTTACACTTAGCATAAAGATAACTGAAGTAGTTCACCAACCAAGCAATTCTGTAATGAGAAACTAAAACCACCAGTCTACAAATTTCCAGAGTGACCATTGGAAATAGAAGACAAAGCCCTGAACTATGTAGATTCTTTCACCTATCTTGGTAGCAAAGTCTACTACAGAGTATCTTTAGGTGATGAAATCATACATTGTATTCCTAAGGCTGCCAGTTCTTTCGGCAAACTTCGCCATCGCTTGTGGGATGTGCTGGGTATTCAACTGGATACGAAAATCTGGGTTTACAGAGCTGTTGTCCTTGCTATACTTTTGTAGGGCTCAGTGTCCTGGACTCCATCCAGGTACATTATACGTCAGCTGGATGTTTTCCATAAGAGCTGTCTGGGAAACAAAAGAAAGTGTCATGTAGAAATGTCGATTTTATAATCTTTGTTGCGTTATGATTCATATAGAAATTTTGATCGTCGAGGATTTTTATATAAAAAATCCGAGCGTCCGAAATCCAAACAGTAGTAAAATAAGAATAAAGAAATTATAGGTGTGCTTGTTAAATAAATCATTTTTATTTACAAACATGTGTACTGGAATTATTAGAGTCAAAGAGGAGGAAAATAGTCTGTAGGTTTTAATAAGAGATTTTTCGTAATGCAGGCTAGAGAACAATAGGTTTTTGGCTTTCTCTGATTGGCCAAATATGTTAATGGGGATGTTGATTTCTAACCAATGGGGATGTTAATTTCTAACCAATAGGCACTTCGATTTAAACGGCGTTTGTTGCATTGTGGATCATTTTGGTATGTTCGTAAATATTGTATTTTATTGGGTAGAATATAAAGTCCGTGCGTGTTTTAATATGGCATGTATGTGGGTATGTAACTGTGCTGAAAATAGTGGTTATCTCCTATAATTATTGTCCTTGAAATTAGAAATCCGCAATTACTTTCAGAGAAGGAAACACCATCGTTTTAATTGATTCCTGGTAAGTTTACAATAAGGAAATATGATCAATAGTAAGTATGTTTGGAGAGAAAGTTGTATTATTTTACCAAATACACAAATACATTTATTTCCAGAAATTAATAGAAAAAAAATAAATTAAAGTTTTATTCAGAAAGGTTCCAAACGATAACTGTCACTGCTAAAGATACACCTATATAACAAAATAATTAAAGAACAATAACACAACTAAAATAGGTGAAAATTACAAGAACTTTTGGGGCCAAAATGTTCTCAATGTATAAAAGCAAACTATTATATTCAATAAACGTTCAGCTGACTGATATTAATATGCGATATATTCACAATATAATCTAAAAGAATTTTTAATAACTGCTGAAAATATTAAATAGGTAAATTAAATATATAATTAATTAATATAATTGACAGTTATGTGCCATGCGTGATACACGCTTATGCGATCATGTATATTTAGATACATGACTGACGATACATATTTTTTTCCTGCAGTAGGTTACTATTTCTTTCTGCGTTAGACCAGTTGCCATCCTTCTATTTACACATAGCTGGGGAAGAAGGAGAGGATTCATACCTTTCCCAAGGATAATAGCACATAAGTGAATGTCTGTTATTCGACTGGAATTTGAACTCGGCTCTCCGTTTTCTCAATCCGAGCCGCTATCCATTACTTCTAATCAATTACTCCTAATTGTAATTAAATATTAAGATTTGCAATAATGATGAAGTTACATATATAAAAAGAAACATTTATAAGTGTACATATATTTATAGCTTAGCACACCCACAACACACACACACACACACACACACACACATATATATATATATATATATATATATATATATATATATATATATATATATATATATATATATATATATATATATATATATATATATATATATAGTAATATTATCTCTAGCGATATTTAAAAAACACTTCAACTCTAATTAATTTAAATGGTTATTCTGTCTTACTAAGAATTTGAAATATATTATTAGTGTTTGTTCCCAGTATTATAAATATAAGATTTATTAATAATTTCAATATATTTATCGGACATCTGGTCCTAAAGATCGATTTGACGCGAAACTCTACAGTCGCCCAATAAAATAAGTCCATTTGAGTTACTGAAGATTATAATCACATAAATATAATTAGATACGCTTTCCCACATACAAAACAAAGATTGTTTAGGCTAAATCGTTTCCCTGGAACCCAAAATAGGTATACAAATTTTGAATAATACACGCGAATTTCTTTACCTTATATAACGATCAAGCTTTTAATAATAAAGAAACTGAAGTCTTATACTGAAAGGATGCAAGAGATAACTACTAAAGATAATTATA
>OZ038498.1:77346918-77359418 GCA_964036315.1 Acanthosepion esculentum
TAAGTATATAATGCGTGTTTCTGTTTTATAATGAAACAGAAACAAATAACATATTACGGAACAATTGCAGTCTTCTATTAAGAGCACACAGCATGTGTATCCATCAATATAACCATGATGAAGAGAAAAGCGATGTGGTTCTAAATGAAAACAAGTCAAAGAAATTAAAACCTCTCTACCTTAAGATTAATTAAATGGTTTAAAATTACATGTAGGTTAGCCGGATAGACAATCAACTAATAAAGTTCAAAGGGCAACAATAAAGGTGATTATTGTAACCAGTCAGTGTGTAAAAAAAAGTGTAAAAGATGATTATTTTAATCAGTCAGCACATAAAAATTATGTATGTAATGTGTACTTGTTTTCTGTATAAATTGCTTCGCTGTTAGCTTGTTTACATGACAATAAGTTCTTAATAAATACTGGCCAGCCAAAGTTGTTTGCTTAGAGAGGGCAATGACTGAAGTTTATCTAACTAATTTTTATATACATAAACATCATCAATCTAAATTATACAGGACTATATCAATATCTATCTATCTATCTATCTATCTATCTATCTATCTATCTATCTATCTATCTATCTATCTATCTTTCTATATGTCAGTCTGTTCATATTTTTCTATGTTTATCTATTTATCTATGTTTATTTATCGATCTATTGCAGTTCGTATTTATCTGTATATGTTCATCTATCTATCTATCTATCTATCTATCTATCTATCTATCTATCTATCTATTTATCTATCTATCTATCTATCTATCTGTCAATCTGTTCATATCTATCTATGTTTATCTATTTATCTATCTATTTCAGCTGCTATCTATCTATCTATCTATCTATCTATTTAAAATGTCATTACACACTTAAGCAGTGGGTCACTCGACAATAAATACATCTCAAGGACGATCGTATTATGTATCTCAAAGCCCTTTGGCAACGAGTGACATAGATGGTTGTCACACAAGCTCTCTAACTATGGAAGGAAACTTCTCAGTTATCAAGTCCTTCTTAACTGGAAGGTACATGAGGGCAGTTGTTAACAGCCATTACTCCGAGTTCTAGCGATCAACGTATACGTCTGTCAAGGCTAACCACTCCGTCTAACCCTCTTTCCATTTTACATAAATGATCTACCTCAGCTTATACTCCGATCTTTTATGAATATATATATGCTTATAATACAGCTGTATATGGATGAACCTCAAAATCTATCGATGAACAGAATATGGTAGCTGATTTATTCTCTCGCCTAACTCAGTGGGAGAAAACCGGCCGGTTACATTCATTGTCTCGACGACCATACTAGTGACCGAGCAGACGGAATTTTCGCCTATCACGATGAAGTGGTGTTATCTAAGGGAAGTCCCGTGCCTTGAGCGCCTATTGTGCACAACCCATACCTCAAAGTGCCTCTCGTACGTAAAATCCATCGCTAAAGATGACGGATAAATGGTACGTTCACTGAAACTCTCCATTAAGTCACTGGCTTTTCTTTATTTCCTCTACCATTACAACAGAGAGAACAGGCTGAAAATAGATTAATGATACCATATATAGAAAGGAGGTTCCCAGGCTTCACTTGTCAGGCTAGATAGAATTCAAACGCTTCTCCGCGGTTTCTGGGCGACGAATTATCTTCCACCTTACAACCCCTTTCCGTCAGAGGAAACAATGGAAGACTCTTGCTCCTATTACACAGAGTTAGAGGAACGAGAGGCTTTCATGGATTCCTTAGTTCCACCCGTTCTAACCTTTACGGCTATGACCAGCCATGCCACGCACAGTGTAGCAAAGCCACCTTGGTATTCCCTTCGTATTCAATTGGTGGGATGTAATTTCCCCTCGAGCAGCTTCTTACTATGAATCGCTAATTTGTAGAATCGACTCCCAACAGCATGCCTTCCCAATCACTACAATCGTAACCTACTTAAGATTAGGGTTAACTGTTATCTTCCCTACATATTTCCATAAACTATGTCTCTTACCTCGTACTCTGTAACACACTAGCTAGAGTGGCTCTTGGGCTTTCTACTGGCTGAACATTATTGTAAAAAAGCAATCAAAGTTTATTTATATTTATCTATCTAAAGCAATCCATATCTATCTATCTATCTATCTAGGCTTCTGCATATTTATTAATCTCAGGTAGTCCATATATATATATATATATATATATATATATATATATATATATATATATATATATATATATATATATATATATAAGTTTGAAGTATTGTCATCTACAGATAAAACAGAATGCTTTGATAGGAGATTTTCATCAGGAGTATCTTTGCTTGATTCCCCTACCCTAGAATCTATTCTGAGTGACATGTTCATTGTTCAGTCCATGGTTTCCGTTATAATTTCCAAACTACGTGATCACATGGCATTCAGACTAAGGTATCCCTCCAATTGTCTCCGGAAATGTTCTCCTGAACTGGCTCCTGTTCTCTCCAACCTCTACAACAAACTCTTTGTTAATTCTTGCTTTCCAGACTCTTATCAATTCACTTCTGTAGTTCCTGTATTTAAGAACACTGGCGAAAGCTCTAATCCTTGGAATTAACGTCTTGTTTGTCCTCGTTTTAGCAAACGTAGTAGAGGCTCTAATGACATCTGAATCGGTTAAACATCTCACCTTGCACGGCCATCTTTCGGATCCACAATATGGATTTTGTTTATCAAGATCTATCTATCTATCTATCTATCTATCTATCTATCTATCTATCTATCTATCTATCTATCGCAGTATGTTCATTATCTATCTATCTATCTATCTATCTACCTATCTATCTATCTATCGCAGTATGTTCATTATCTATCTATCTATCTATCTATCTATCTATTGAATAAAAAAAGACAATCGGAAAATAGGACTTAGTCCTTGCCGACGCGTTTCGTCATTCAACTTTATTGAGGCAATTGATGATAAACAAAATGGAAATGTTTTTTTTTACATGGAATTCAAAAAATTTAAAATAAATTTTAAACATGTTGTGAGAACTTGCTAGTCTTCTTTAAGAATTAGTAAATTGAAAATATATATGACACAACAAGATTGGGTATTCAGTAAGAATCGCATGATAAAGAGTAAATTGGGGGTTGTAAAATAATAATAATAATAATAATAATAATAATAATAATAATAATGATAATAATAATAATAATAATAATAATAAACAAGCAGGATGTAAAATAACCATCGGGATTAAACACTAAAAACGAAGCTTTTGTTTTAGTTGTACAGGGTCAATGCTTGCTAATTAGAAATTATCAAGCAAACTGAAAAACTGTGTTATCCCGAAATGCAGATTCTGTGATGAATATCCAGCAAGAGTTGACCATCTTATTTCAACTTGAACGGTATTAGCATCAGCTAAATATAAAACTCGAAATGACAGGGTGATTCAATATCTTCACTGGAAAATCTGCAACGTTTACGGAGAGGAAACTGCAAGACATTTGTATAAACACCACCTAAACTCGGTTAGAGAGATACCAATTTTGTGGGGCTTTACAATACACACAGACAGAACAATCAAAGTTAATCGCCCAACATAGTAAGCGAAGGCCAAATAACAATGTGCGTTCGAATTGACATGGCAGTTCTCACAGAACATATATTTGAAAATTTTCAAAAAATCTATCAAAATACAAGGAACTTAAAATGTAAATATAAAAAATTTGGCACGTGTAGACCTCAATATTTCCAGTTGTGATTGGCTTCATTGGAAAAGTTTCTGATAAACTAATTGAAGGGATCTTTAGTAGCAGGAAATACAAAATAGTATTCTTACTAGTACAGTTCAAATCTTAGGAAGGGTATTATGTAAAATGTGTGTGATCTTTGGTTATTTTATTTTTATTCTCATTTTTTAAATGTTTAGTGGAAAGTGTAATGATACCATTTCTGACCTATACCAAATATACCTTGAAGGTGTACAAAACATAACTTGATTTATGGGGGTTGCACAATGAAAAAATTAAATAAAGGATTCAATGGACACGTGAGTGATGTCAGACACAACTGTGTGGCATCAACAGAGCTTGTGAACATTTCATTACAAACGACTGTAATTGCGACAACATCTTAAGGTGTACATTCTGAATAAATATTCAGAATCTGTGAACCTTTCACACCTTAAAACGCACGAGGATGGATACGTATACAAATTATTAACTTCCCGGGCCAGGGTAATGTTCAGAATGACAGGAGAGTTCCATCAGAGTTATACTAAGCTGTTTGATTAATTCCTTGCAGTAACTAATCAACTAACAGAAAATTTCAAGATGAACAAGATCATCATCATATTAAGCACGTTTCCGTTTCATGCCTTCACGCTGGCGGCGTTTCATTCGTTTTGACGCGTTCATTACAAGGACAGTCGTTTTTTGTTTTTATTACAAGACAAACTATGTTTGAACATTTAATCTTATAGAAGATTTACAATTTTTGTAGATATATATATCTTTATATTTGATTTCATGAAAATATAACGTGAAGACAAACATTTTGTCGAAATATTGTTTAACTTTGTCAAACGCTGGGATTTTCTTTACTTAAATGATGCTCTTTTCTTATCTAGTGCTATAATAATAATAATAATAATAATAATAATAATAATAATAATAAATAATAATAATAATAATAATAATAAATAATAATAATAATAATAATAATAATAATAATAATAATAATGATAATAACTCTGTTAGCCCAAAATGCAGATTCTGTGATAAATATCCAGAAACTATTGATCATCTTGTATCTGGTTGCACGTTATTGGCACCCAGTGAATATAAAAACCGACATGACAGAGTGAGCCAATATCTGCACTGGAAAATTTGCAACTTCTACGGGAAGGAAACTGAAAGAAACTGGTACGAACACCACCCAAACTTGGTTACGGAGATAGGACCTGTTACAATTCTATAGGACGACACAATATACACTGACAGAACAATCAAAGCCAACCGCCCAGACATTGTTATTAAAGATCACAAACAAAATAATGCCTCCTTATTTATATGGCAGTCCCTGCAGACTGTAATGTATCTTTGAAGATATTCGAAAATCTGTCAAAATACAAGGACCTTGGAATAGAAATCTCAAAATGTGGCACATGGGAACATCAACAATCCCTGTTGTAGTTGGAGCCTTAGGATTGGTTGGAAAAGATTCCAGTAGACTAATTGAAGGGATCCCTGGAAATCCATGCCTCAAAGAGATACAAAAAAATATTCTGACAAGTACAGCCCACACTTTACGAACGGCTTTATCTATGTAATTTTTTTTTCAGTGGAAAGTGTCCTGATACCATTTCTAACCTTAGGTCCCTGGGCGGGACCCGGAAAGAAATGTGTAAACGCCAGATATCAAAGAAAATAAAAAGAATAATAATAATAATAATAATTGGTATAAACACCACACAGACCTGTTTACGGAGATTAGATCTGTAACAATTTTATGGGACCTTACAATACACACAGACAGAACAATCAAAGCTAATCGCCATTAGCGACCGCAAAGACAAAATGTGCCTCCTTATTGACATGGCAGTCCCTGCAGACTGCATTGTATCTTTGAAGTTCTTCAAAAACTATTACAATATAAGTTTATTGAAATCGAAAATGGAACATGAGGTAATTAACAGTTTTATCGAAAATAATACAATAGACTCATTGAAAGGATTCTTTGCAGGCCATGCCTTAAAGAAATACAAAAAAATTGTTCTCACAAGTACAGCCCAAACATTACGAAGGGCTTTATCTCTGTAAAATATGTGTGATTTTTGTTTTTAATTTTTATTTGTTTATTTTTATTTTTGTTATTTGTTTTTTTTTTTTTTTCCAAAATGCTGAATGGAAAATGTCATGATGCCATTTCTGACCTTAAGTCTCTGGTCGGGAACCGGAAATCAAAGGAAATAAAATAATGGTTAAAAAATAATGTCTAATAATAATAATAATAATAATAATAATAATAATAACAATGAAAATAAATAATTTTGGAGACAAAGAAATTAAATTTGGCACTTAAATACAATATTTCTGGTAGGTACTAAATAAAAATTAAACAATTAAAATAAGTGTAGAGAATAAAAATTGTTCTGAAATATGATGATAAAATATCCGAGGTCTTGAAACTAGGAAGAAATCAAGCTTTTACCAAACTTACTTTTACGCGAAAGTAAATACAACAGATGAGTTCGCAATGTTGAAATCGGACCGCCAATTTCACGTTCTACGTCGATAGCCTTTACACCAGCCGCATATCCGCAGCGGACAACAGTAATTTTAAAAAGTTGACGAATACAAAATAAAATTAATCAGTTGAGTAAAAACGTAAATCATTTTATGTTAAAAACTAATCGGTAAATATTTGACAAAATCTGGTGCACCTTGTTAAATGCATTTCATTAAACAAATTATAATTAAATTTAGAATTGTTTCTAGTAAGTTACGTAGTCCTAAGACAACCTTTCAAAAATCGCCCTCTAGAGAGGAAGATAATTTAATCAGGTCTGTCTAGGAAAGAGGAAGAAAGAAGAGATCACTTTATTTTCTTTTGCAATTGAATCTAAAAATGGTAAATTCCTTCTTTCTTCAATTAGCAAAGCAAACAGTAGTACGTCATCAACCCAAACAAATCAGAACTTTCCCATCGTGTTTTCTACCTCGGAAACTATTCAGAGCAAAACAAAAAAAAATGGCTGTCATTGTGGAGCTAATTTTACCAGACCGACTGGCGTTTCAAGTCGATAGGAAAACAGTCGCGGTTCATTCAAAAGGTTAACAAAAGACTAGCCACAAAATAACAGTGAGACGATCAACGACTTTGTACGGAGATTATCACGTTGAAACAGCCGACAACAGTGTTTATGTTGGGAACTCATTGATTTCCATGTAAGGCTCGAACGAATCCTTTTTATAGAAATCATTTTATTAGTTCTGGGCTAATGTCGCTTTTTGAGGAACAAACAACTGAACCGAATCAGCAAATGAGAAAGAACTACGAAAAAAAGAGGTGATCAAATATTTACTATTTTTGTTAGGGATCCGATTAGAAATCAAAAGATAAGACAGGTCAAAATCCCGCTTCTGCTACGGCTATGTACCATGTCCTTTCAGGACGTGGGAAATCATGGCTCTCGTCAACTTCCTGTCCTTTGTAACTCATTTTGCGATACCTCCTAATCGCTGTTCTGCCAAAGATTTGCATTTCTTAATATAAATATCAGTTCTATTATTTTACATCGAGCACGGTTTGATTACTAGCACTTACTTTGTACTTTATATATATATATATATATATATATATATATATATATATATATATATATATATATATATATGATATATATATATATATATGATATATATATGATATATATATATATATATGATATATATATGATATATATATATATATATATATATATATATATATATATATATATATATATATATATATATATATATATTCGGAATATACTTGTCGACAACACTAATATAATAGCATCATCCACTTGCAAAAAAGGCTAAAAATAATGGAAGCCTTACTAATAAAAATAAACAAACCAACACTTAATAATATTAACTTTGAACATGGACATAATATCTTGACCGTGTTTTGAAACAAAAAAATGAATCACTTTATAAAACATACACATAACAAACTATTTCTAATTCTAACAGTTGAAATATAATCCTTGATAATGGCTAAATGTATAGCCGAAAGCGCTCGGATAAAAAGAACATTCGGACAATTTTTATATAATTTATCCTCTGAAAAGAAAAACTTTATTAGATCGCACGAGAAATTATATAAAAAACTAAATAAAAGCACCTTGTCAGTCGTTTTTAATGAAATGTGCTTGAAAGAAGGATTGCTGCCTAAATACACAAATATATATATATATATATATATATATATATATATATATATATATATATATATATATATATATATATATATATATATATATATATACAGGTGTTGGACAAAATAATTGAAACACTTGTTAAATTCAAAGAAAAATTATTTAATATGGAGTTGGTCCTCCTTTAGCCTCACATACAGCTTTAATACATCTAGGAATGGAATCATACAGATTCCTGACTTCATCCAGATGAATTTTCAGCCATTCTTCCATTAATACCTGCTCCAGCTCTTTAAGACACGACGGTGGAGGATAGCGGCTCCTAACTTGTCGCTCCAAAATGCACCACAAATGTTCAATAATATTGATATCTGGAGATTGGAGAGGCCACTCCATTAGTTCTATCTCACTTTCATGCTCTTCATACCAATTTTAACCACTCGAGCGGTATGTATAGAACCATTACGATCTTGGAAGATGCAGTTGCCACCAGGGAGTAAAGTCTGGGTCATTAGATGAACATGATCTCCCAAAATGTTCAGGTAATCTTTGCTGCTGATTCCACCAGGGAGGGCAGCTATTGGATGGAAAAATCTCCATGATATGGCGGCTTAAACTATGACTGATCCACCTCCATGCTTCGCTGTTGGAAGAAGGCAGTCAGGGTTGTAAGCTTCTTTGGGTTGCCTCCACGCATAAACTCGCCCTGACGTTGGGAAAATAGAAAAACTGAACTTGTTTGAGAATATGACTTGCTTCCATTGGTCCGCAGACCAGACATTGTAATCTCTGCACCACTTCAATCTCTTTTGAATGTTGCGAGTGGAGAGAAGAGGTTTCCTCACAGCGGCTCTTCCATGATATCCAGCCTTATGGAGATCAGGACGAACAGTTTTAGTAGAATCTGGACTATTCAGATGATTATTCAACTCAGCATTCACTTTGGGCGCAGTAGTCCGATGATTGTTTGCCACATCGCGTTTCAGTTCACGTCGGTCCTTGTCAGTAAGTTTGCAAGTCCGGTCCGAATTGCTACGGTTGCTAGATGTTTTGCCCTGTTTCTAGAATTGCATCATAGTTCTTGATATGGTAGCACTTGAAAAACTAAACAGTTCAGCAACCTTAGTGATCGAGGCTCCTGCCATGCGAGCTCCAACAATTTGCCCTTTTTTTTTTAACTCAGAGAGGTCACGCATTTAGCTTAAATTTTACTATATTCTAAAAATAAATAAGACAAAGAGAGTAAATTAGATAAATAGATATAAGATACGAAGTTTTAGTTAAAGTTCTTAATATAATAGGTCTTTGAAAGATAGGAGTAGAACTTGCACCAGTTCCAATTATTCTGTTCAAACCCCTGTATATATATGATAATGTATAGTTTGAAGGTATGCTATATTTATTGGTTAAAGTGATCAGTATCACGGTTAAAACGTATGTAAATATATACGTGAACATTTCAGTCAACACGCAGAGGCGACGGTCTGTTTCATGTTTCTTCACGCTAATCGTTGTCTGCCAAAATATTTACACTCCTTTATATAAATATCAATTTTATTATTTTACATCGAGCACGGTTTTATTACTAGCACATACTGTGTGCTTTATATATATATATATATTGGTGAACATTTAAGTCAACACGCAGAGACGACTGTCTGTTTTATGCTTAAATGCAATCCTCAGAACATTTATATATATATATATATATATATATATATATATATATATATATATATATATATATATATATATATATATATATATATAATATTAAGTGCAGACATACAATATATAATATTAAGTGCGGAATACCAACGGAATATGGAATCGAGCAGCGCTATATCGAGTCTAATTCATTACCTTTATGTCGCCGAGGCCAGTTGGTAAAGTTGGTATGACGTTTGCCTTACGATTGCACTGTGCATAAAACTTACAATTATGCTACCGGGGAAGAAAAATGTATGTTTATCATATATATATATATATATATATATATATATATATATATATATATATCCCAAATACATTCAATATCATCAGAGACCATCTTCAGCGTTGTTAATTTGTCTGTGAGTATGTATATGTTATTGAAAGCATCATAGAGAAAACTAATCTAATGTCTAAATTATTTAAACAAACCTGTTCGGATGAAAATATGCTGCATATATATATATATATATACACACACACACACATATATATATATATATATATATATATATATATATATATATATATATATATATATATATATATATATGATATTAAATGCAGACATACCAACGGAATATGTAATCGAGCCGCGGTATATCGAGTCTAATTCGCTACTTCTTCGTCACCGAGGCCAGTTGGTACAGTTGGTATGAAGTTTGCTTGATAACTTACCGGGTTTCAATTCTTATTAGTGGATGCGCACTGCCGATGCGTCCCAAATATAGGACGAAATGGCCGTCCAGTGCTTTCTGTATTCTGTTGAGGTTTCTTCTAGACTCGATGAATTACTTAATTATAATTATCTTAAATCCTCCTAATAATTTCTATCACTTGTATATCATTGCTTGAGCCGGCTTCTAATGCTCTGGATGGGGCGGTTTGGGGATAGTAGTCGTGGCACGTGTGGGCACAGTCCTATGGGTAAAAGAGAAACTCGGATGACAAAATGCAGAAAACACTGGACGGCAGTTTCGTCCTATATTTGGCACTCATCAGAAGTGGTGGAACTCATCAGCGAAAGTCACTCTGAAATAAAAAAAATAATTGTCTGTACTGAAAGTAAAGCCCTACGTACATCAAATTGTCTTTAAATTATTGTTGTTTATTGTATCTACTCCTCCCTACGTGATGAAGGCCCAATCAAGAGCCCTCTGCCGAAGCAATCTTAAAAGCCGCCCTATAGGGCGACTTTTAAGCTAGTTTCGAATGAATATCGACTGGTAACATCAACGCAAGCCTAAAAAATAAGAATTATCAGCAGGAGAAGTGTATGGGAAAGAGTTGAAAGATCAATATATTTCCTATCGAAGTCGGATACTGCTTTCATATTGCCAACTCAGCATACCTGATTAAATTCCGATTGTTTTCAACAGAGAAGCGGAAATAAAAAAGAGGTTCCAAGGTCGGCTAGTGACCTCTTCTGCATAGATCGAAATTTCAAATTTTTGATGGAATAGTAATAATTTCGGTACTACCGGAAAACAAGCCAATCACTGGATCCATCATTTGATGAAGACAATGTTGTAAGTACTGCGGCATTGATTGCGAATGTATTTTGTATGGATTTATAACACACATCTTATAATTATAGTCAAAAAATGAAACCTAGGAAAATATAACACTCGCTTCAAAGGCAAGAAAAAGAATATAACATACATGAGAAAATAGTGGTTAGAACCAGTCGCTTGAACACAGAAAGTTGCCGTCATCATTATATATACACCATGTCCTTTCAGAACGTTGATAATCATGGTCCTCCCATCTTCTATTAGCCTGTAGTTCCAAGACACCATCCTATTTTTTTTAAGCGTATTAACCCATGCAAGGCTGGAGGCCACTATCACGCAAGGGGTTATAGAAGGGTTGGAGGAAGAGCAGATAGGAATGGTAAAGGAGAGGATTTGGAGAAAGACAGTGGGTCGATCAAGGCAAGGGGGTTACAGAAGATTTGGAGCGAGAGCAGATAGGAATGAAAGGTGAAAGGATGTGGAGAAGGGAAGTGGATAGATCAAGGCAACTGGAGATGTCGATTGACGCTACACTTAAACCGTTGGAGATTGTATTTGTCAGGGAAACAGTAATCGGGAAGGGAGTTCCACAGGCGAAATGTGCGAGACATGAAGCTATTGGAGTAGAAGAGACGTCTACATCTAAGAGTTTCAACGGTGAAGGGGTGGGAACGGGATGACAGCCTCGTAGGACGTTTAAATTCATGAGGTCTAGGTACAAGCGAAAGCAGCTCCTCGGAGCAATTACCATGAAAGTATTTGTAAAAAAGACAGAGCGAGGCAACATCGCGTCTGTGAGAGAGCGACTGCAGACGAGATGACAGATCAGGGCCAATCACATTGCATATCCGTCTCTGGATCTTATCAAGAACCCTGAGGCAAACAGCAGGGGCTCCAGACCATATATGGCAGCAATACTCCATGCAAGGGCGAATGGTCGATTTATAGACTTGGAGGATCGATTTCTCATAGATATTATTTTTACAATGTCATGTGCATTTGCAGAAATTTTTCAGATTAAGTATTATGGAGAAGAACAAAAGATTTCAAGCTAAGGCGATTCACAATCAAAGAGTGAGTGAGGAACTGAGTGAGTGAGAGAGATAGAGTGAGTGAGTGAGTGAGAATACAGTTTTGGAACATGGCGGTAAGTACGGTCCTTTAACATGAAAATCAAGATCGAATGAAGAGTTATAATCGACAATATGTGCTTTCTAAACCTCACATATTGACACATGCCCTTTACAACATCTGTCTTAGTCTTTCTCTATCTGTCTGTTCTTCTGTCTGTCGCTCTCTATCTATCCCCAGATACAGAGTATGTATATATATATATATATATATATATATATATATATATATATATATATATATATATATATATAT
>OZ038498.1:77361918-77381918 GCA_964036315.1 Acanthosepion esculentum
TAGTTGGAGATTGGTCTTCAGCTGTTTTGGTGGAACTCTCTGCCTTTGGGCAGAGAGGAATCAGACGAGACTCTGCCCTGAGGCATAGCCTCGTCTGGGGTGGTAGACAGCTACCCAATCCCGTGTACCGCCCTTGTGTCACATCTTGCCACGCAGGAGGAGTCGTGGTAATGTAAATATCCTTGCTTCGGCAATTAGTTGGAGATTCCTCTCTATCTGTGATGGAAGGAGTGAAGGAGCAGCAACATGCTTGTAGATGAAAGAAGATGTTTATTGTAAAAGAGTTTACACTACTGAAAGACAGGGGATTCGGTGACAGGCTAGTAATTCGCGAAGCAAGGATATTTAGCTTACCCTCCTCGGCGTGGCAAGATGTGGGACAAGGCCGTTTTTAATGCGGGGTAAAACTGAGCCCGTAGGCTCAGGCAAAAATTCCCCGTAAAAAACGGGGTCCGGTAGCTGTCTACCACACCAGACGAGACTCTGCCCTTCGGCATACCTCGTCTGGGTTCCTCTCCGTCCGAAGACAGAGAGTTCGTCCAGCTTAGCTGGAGATGAATCTCCAACTAATTGCCGAAGCAAGGATATATGCCAACCGCCCGACGAATTTAACGTGGGGTATACGAGTCCGTAGCTTCGGCTAAAATTTCCCCTTAGACCCCATAAAAACGGGGTCGGGTAGCTGTCTACCACCCCAGACGTGACTCGCCTGGGTTCTTCTCTTCCCGAAGGCAGAGAGTTCGATTAGCTTTGCTGGAGACAAATCTCCAACTAATTGCCGAAGCAAGCCTCCGGGTATATCCTGTGCTAAATATATATAGCAACTGAAATTTTCAGTTCTCATAGGCGGTAGTGGTTGTGGGACATTCCATTACAAAACTTTAATTTTTTTATTTTACTTCAACAGGCTCAATTTCCAATATGATTGTTTTAACTACCTTCCATATGTTTGCTTTGCTGTCATATTGTTTGCAATCTTTATATAATAGCATCTTCAAAATTGACCATAGATTTTCGATCGGATTCAGATCGAAACGTGATGGTGGACATTCCATTATCTTCCCTCCTGTAAAACTTTTACGTTAAAAAATTTCAAAGGTAACCTTAGATACACGAGAAGAAGCATTGTCGTGCATAAATAGACACTTCACTTTTAAACTGCGACGCTGGAATCTCAATAGTTAGCACTCTTCAGATTAACACCTTCATCGACGTTGCATGGTTAATAATGGTTTGATCGACAATTCCATCCCATATCATCACACTGACGCCTTCCTGCTACCTTGTTGTACCACAGGAACATCTGCATCGGATAAAATCCATCCTTTAGCCCATCCATCTTGGTGTACACGTGATTCGTCCGCGATAATTATTTTAGAAAAAAATAATTTTCATGTATTTCTTTGTCCAATTTTGACGCTTTAAAATATTTGCTTTACAGTGAGGAGCTTGCCTTGGAGATTTCTTGGCAGAAACAATTTTTGTTCTTGACTCCCTCATTCCCAGTCTATTTGAATGTAGTTGCCGCGGAATAATTCGCTTTCCTTAATGTTTCCTTCTAGAAAACAAGTTTTTATGCCTTTTCAATTTATTTTAGATTTCAACAACCATATTTATCATTCGGTGAACTCTGCGAAACTTCTTTGATATATACAATGTTGACATTCCCTCACTCAACAATTTTATCGTTTTCTGTTTTTCAGCATTTGTTAGACACTTTATATTTCCAATGTTTCAACGTATATTATAGAAAACATAAACTTTCCGGCAAATCGCGAAAATTCAGACCGGTAGATGAAAATAAATATACCTTTATTAAATAAATGGGCGTCTACTCAAATATGATCACCCAGTAAAAAATAAGGTTTAATAAAAGCTGTCGGATTACGAAATGAAAATCTATCATTTCTATAGATAGATACATAGATAGATATATAGATAGAGATAGATAGATAGATAGATAGATAGATAGATAGATAGATAGATAGATATATAGATAGATAGATAGATAGATAGAGAGAGAGGTAGGTAGAGCGGGAGATAGAAGAGGGTATTGTATTTTAAGATCAAATATCGTTTTTATTGTATCTACTTTTTTTTTCTTGTGCGTTATTCATGGGTAGTTGCTATCGATTAGTTATTCTAACGTATATCTGATTCCCAAAGTTTGAAGCGATAGGATTCTTGCTCAGCATGGATCGAATTATTTCGTTCTGATCGATCAGTGATCAGCAGTCGGGTGTCGACACAATTAACTTCATTATTAACGGAAAAGTTTAGTTTCATGTCGAAGCAAAGTGAAATCTCGAGAAAGGCGCTTTCAAAAACGCAGCAAAATTATTTATATTCGCTGCTGTTTTTGAGAGTTTCGATAAAAAAAAAAAAATATTAAAAAAAACAGACGAGAAAGAATGAGAAATAAGAAAAAGAAAAAGAAAAAGAAGAACAATGATAATGGAGACGAATAAAGAGATAAAGAAGGGAAAAAAGGGATAAAAAAGATTGAGAGACAATAAAAGCCAAAGAAATGGAAAACAAAAAAGGTAGGAGAAAGTAAGGTAGAGAGTGAAGAAACATTAGGTATAGAAAAAGAGAAAGAAGAAGAAAAATGAAAGGAAAATGAAGAGATTTACAGACAAATGTGAAAGAATAGAAACTGAAGAAAAATAAGAGGGGAAACAAGATGATTAGGAAGAAAGAAAAAAAGTTATGATGGAAATATAGAAACGTAAGTTAGAGAAGTAGCGGGAAGTAGAAAAGAAAAACGTAAAAGATAAGATGAAAGGAAAAAGAAGAAAAGAAAGGGAGGAGGAGGAACAAGAAAAATGCGGAGAGGGGGGAAAAAGGGAGGAAGAAGACGAAGAAACGTAAGACAGAGGAAAGCGAGGAAGTGTGAAAAGAGAAAAGAAGAAAGAAGAGATAAACAAAGAAATAGGGAAGCAAGTGAAAAAGAAGAATAAGATGAAAGGCGAAATGCGGAAGAAGGAAAGAAAAAATGAAAAGGACTCACAAATGGGTTAAGATAAAATGAAGAAGTAGAAGAAATTAGCGAGGAGAATAACTAGCAAGGTGTCGGGGGAATGGAAGAAGATGGTGAAAACGAAGAAGAAAAGTAGAAAGGAAGTGAGAGAAGAAGAAAAGATTGAATCGAAAAAAGAAGAAGCGGAATAAAAGAAGAGAAATAGCCAAAGAAGAAGAAGAAGAAGAAGAGAAAGAAACACGATCTTTTTTTTTTCTTTTTATGTGCAGTGTCCTTTCAGGGCGTAGGCGATCATGCCTCTCCACTTCCACTAATCCCTTATGACTAAACAATAAGTTTCGTCCTTCTGCCGCCTCTCCTAGACGACGTTCTGTCATCCACTTGCTTAAACTCGCCATACCTGGCGGGCTTAAGCGAGTGGATGACAGAAAACAGGATAAAGAAAGAAAAAGAAAAAGCAATTACAAAAAGAAAAAAAATAGAAAGGAAACGAAGAAAAATAAGGAAAGAAGAAAATTTGGGGAGTGAATGAGGCGAAGGAAATTAGGAGAAAGAAGAAGAAATAAATATGATATGGAGAATAGGAGACATGAAAAAGACGAAAAAAATGCAGCAAAGATAGATTTAAAATGATAAAGAAAAAAACCCCACAAAGCTGGCTAATGTCGTAGCTTGCTTCACACTAGCATTAGTAGCCAATGTTTGAGTTAAATATTGATAAAAATACATTAGCATCTTATATGGAAGGCTAGAATAACACAGTCTTCTTGTCTCTCGACTTTAACCGCTTCGGTGTAAACGTAAGCCTTTTGAGGTGTGTGTTTCGAAGTTGCGTGACGGATAATTACTGTATTTGATTTCAAGCCCGCGGTTTGTTCATAGACTTGAAAACTAATTTAATGGAGGCTTTCATCTCATCATATTCTTTCAATGATTCAACTAATACTAACAGGGCACACAAAATACTTGTCGATAATTACATATTACGTATTAACACATATTCAGTAGCCGAATCTATAAATTCTCCTTGTATCCTCAAGTAATAATTAAGAAAAAAAAAACAAACCATTAGATGAGTAATTAACAATTTAAAAATAGAAGTTTTAGATGTAATATTTCCACGAATTTCACCGCAAACATATTCGTACGGATTACGAGCGGATATCTTATTGTAGACAAGTTTCTTTCAGAGGTCATGAATTCAATAATTATTGGGCACACATATTTCTTGGCCTTGTGCTTAGTTAGTTGAAAGGATAATAGTTTCGTAAGCATAGTTCAACTGAAAATTTACATTGATCATGATTTTAATGTACTTAATGTTCACATTGCAAATTCTAACTCACCCTTATTGACACTATTTATATTCTGATTATAATCGTCGTCTTTGAGGTTTCTTAATTTGTTTTTGTCATCACAACGTTTCGACCGTTGTACCTTGCGGCCTTCAACAGGTACATATCAATCTGGATAGCCTACTGGAAATTCTGAACTGAACACTTTACTTAATCTACGGAGTAGACTGTTCTCGTTCCGCTGCTCATGTCTAGGGACATCGTCCAGTTCTCATTATATTTATCACTGTTCAGTTATTGCTCGTCCATTTCCAATGAGTGCGAGTACACACTGCCCGACCTAGGGATTGAACTAATAATCACTACGTCACCAAGTTCACAAAGCAACGCTCTAATTCACCATGCGAATGTCCGTAGATTGTGATAGTGAACTTTGAGCGTTAAACCTAACCTACCTGCTGATTTGTTTGCAACTTTGATAAGTTTTGATTGCCTCAATAGTGTAAGTAATGATAAGTAATTCCAGACATTCAGAAAGAAATACAGCTTTCCCGGTTGTAAAAAATGGCTGTAAATGCATTTAAAAATTAAATGCATTTAAATGTTAAAATGACTGTTAAACTGACAGTACTGACTGTTAAAATGACTATTAATCAGGCAGTTAAAATGACTGTTAATCGGACTGTTAAATGGCCGTTAATCTGATTGCTAAAATGACTGTTAATCGAACTGTTAAAAAGACTGTTAATCTGACTGTTAAACTGATTGTTAAAATGACTGTTAATCGAACTGTTAAAATGACTGTTAATCTGGTTGTTAAAATGACTTAATTTTGACCATCGTACAAACTTCTTAATTTGCAGAATTTTAACAAGTGTAGACACCGCCGTTTATTCGGAAGAAAAGTTAACAAAATAAGGAAAATTACTTTCGTCATTCGAATACAATGAAAGAGTTTTTATTCTGAGTCTCTTCAGGACGTTGGCAATCGTGGTTATGAGACTGTCACCGTTTATTAGAAATAAAAGACTAATTCCTTACCATTGTTATAAGGTTTTCATATGTGTTTAATTATCATATATATTATTATACTAGCAGAATTACCCACGCCTTGCAGCGTATCACATTTTTATAAGAATATGATGAATGATTTTAAATCATTGTTATATTTCGTGGATGAAATTGATGCATTTCAATATTACAATATTACTCAATGACCTCTATCTTCTGGTTTTCACCTTCTATATTTTGGGGAGGAGTCATTTTCTTGTTCAAATTTAAATTTAATTTAATTTAAAGGTAAAAAAAAGTCAGTGGGTTGTGTCCCCCACCGGACCCTCTTTGATCAAAATGAAATATACTAACCCAAATACCCTAGGAGTCATTCCATTGATCAAATTTTAATTTAATTCATATAAAAGAGAAAAGAATTCAGTGGGAGGGTTTTTTTTCCACTCGGGGACCCCCTTTGATCAAAATGAAATATAATTATCCAAGTACTATGGGCAATGTAGTTTCAGAATATATATGGTCATGGGGTCTATCTCCAAAGCCCTAGGAGGGGTTCGATAACAAACAGACAGAGACTACACCTATATATATAGATGAACATGTGGCCGAATGGTTAGAACGTTCACTTTGTGACTATGAGACGATGGTCGATTTGTCAGGAAGGTGAGTTTTTGATGTTATCGGCCTGAGGAGGCGATCCCAGTGCGTGGAACCTTCGGAAAGTGCCTGAAAAAAACATACGATGAGTTGACCAAGGTCTTGTGAGTGACATTGGTTTGACGAAACTATTTACGAGCCGTCGATGGTTGTTCTAGCACGAAGTCACAAGTCATCGTGACCGAGTATTTGAAAGTACTGGCCGTGTTGATCACGCCAGACAATGCACTTTCACACAGAAGCTGTAACTAAGGTCCACTTAGCATTGTTGCTGTATAAAACACAGGTAAGGTTCTGTGGGTGTTGAAAGACAAGGGTAAGTCTTTAGCATTGTTAGAACAAATAGAAAACTGCCTGAGCAGGCGTCTGCAACAGGGATTGGCTTAACAGACAGGCATACCAACCATTAACTAATTAATTTAATTAATTTAGTTCATTCATTTACTATTATATTTATAAGGAGAACTTTCATTCTTAAGTGGGTGAGCCCGTAATACAACGGATAGCGGCCAGCCTGAAATTATTTATCGGCGCGTGTGCATATTATGATGAAAACGTAGGATATAGAACGGTTGAACCTGGACCTGAAAAGATTGTAGTTATCTGAGAATAATCCTATCGGGTGACTGTTCTACAAAATAACTATTCTGGGAAATAAGCTAAGTAGGACTTTTATTTTACAATGATTTTCACTCTGTACAAGTCCTGAGAGCCACTCGAGGAAGAGGGTTACAGAGTAAGAGGTACATGTTATGAGCATATCGAGGAAAGATAACGGTTAACTTGAATAGTGTTGTAGAGTTACTTTCCGCAGTGGAAACTGTATTTGGACTAAATTCGGTCCAAAATAAGTTCAACGTACAAAAACATTAGGAACTTGTTATAATAAGTATTACGCATACTAATCTAGTTGTGGTAGCTGACTACTTTCGTATTCGACTCCCAGTCGCCCCTCACTGACTCCTACTTATATTAGGTGGGAGAGTCTATTATCTATAGACTAGGTGTGTTTCACCATAACAAATACGTTAAAATTGTAGCGATTGAGGAAGCATCATCTTGGGAGTTGGCTCGGGGGCGGGGAATGATGCTCGAGTGGAACTTACAGCTCACCAACTGAAAACAGAAAGGATGAGAGTTGTTCGCCGCAAAGTGCACAGCTTGGCGGTTCTTACCCATGAAGGTTAAAACCGGAAAAAATAAGGAATGTAGTTCAACTGAATAGTTTCCATGGTAATAGTGATTGAGCAGCGATAGCCTTGCAACCTCCTCATCTTTGAGAAATGCGTTGTACTCTTGCTCCTTACACAAATAATACGAAAGGAATGCGATGATTTATCTCTAATGACAAAAGAAGGCAGGTGTAGGCTTTAAGAAAGCTTTAAACAACTGAGAACACAAGGTTCGCATATAGTGTCCTTTTATAGTCCCAGTAAACATAAATACCTCTCTCAAAGAGGAGAGTAACAAAACAAGGGGAGACCACTCTTGATTATTCATAACATTATCATCGTGAAATCGGCATGGAACATACCAAATACCAAATGGATCTTGTATAATCATGCCTTCGCTTAATATGCTCTATGAATGATTGGTTCGTTTTATCACTCAATAAATTCTCATATCATGCTCTATGTTAGAAGTTTAATTTTTTATTGATAGATTTTACAAGTCAGTGAGAGTAACTAGCCTTTATATTCATTCAGAAAGTAACTCTAGACAATCAAAGCAGCTGGTGTATTTCTCATATTAAGAAGAAAAAAATAAGATTCGTATATAACTATTATGAGATACCAAAATGAAAATAATAATATTGACTAACTATTACTCCAGAGATAAACAGTGAGGTGTCAAGAATAGTATATTTTCTTTAGATTTGATCCCAGAGGTAATCTAACACAGACGGGAGATTTTTTAAAACACTTGCAAGCAAAACTATAAATGGTTTTTATTACGAGACGCCTGTTATAAGAGGAAAAAATATCTCCTTACTGTTGATATTCTAAAACAATACCTGGCAAACTGGGACTTCAGAAGTTAATATAATTTTTTGAATTTTCTCTTGAAGATCTTTAAGGCAACAAAATATTGACTGATAGAGTTAGGATTGATTAAAATGGTAAATATAGGTTCGGTTTATTTGATTTTCTATAAGAATATCGAAGAACTGACCCATTCAACGGATTAGTGGCATAGATTTGTATATTAGGTTTCGGCGTGCCACATATCGCTGGTCCATTACGATTAGGGCGTCGTGATATAAAGAGAGAGCATCATTTGTCACCGGACTTTTGGCTGACGAAAGAAAAAAGAAAAAGAGTTGTATTTTTTTTAAAATCATTTCACCCCAAGCAAGGTGATTATGTCAATATGAAAGGGTTACTAAAAGTGAAAGAGAATGAGAAAACTTTAGTGAGGAGAAAGGACAGGTTTCAAGGAAACAAACGATGACGATTAACGATTAGATTTTTAAGATCATAGGCGGCAAGTAAGTAAGAAGCCGGAAGAGATATCTACAGGCGAGAGGTGCGAAAAATATTACTGTTAGATGTAGCTATTTCAACAGTAAAACGATGAGAGGTAGTTGCTCTAGTAGTAAGCATAAATTAATGCAGCTGATGTACCAAGGACGAGAGCGATATTTATTTGTAATATTTACAAAATAAGGCACAAGGCCAAAATGGACAATGAGTGAAGAGGACGGTCTTCATCTATCTTAACTTTAAATTTAGCTAGCCACAAACACTGACGCAAACATACCACAATATTCTTAACACCAAAATAACACATCCTTACTTACCTTTCTTACTACATCCACCGTAATACCTCCTGGTCTCTATGAAATTCCTAAATAGCCCCATTATGTACAATTCTTTGTGTGTGGTCGTGGTGGTGGGGAATACAAAAAACAACTTTAAAACTATCCCCAAATGAGTATTTATAATATTAAACAAAAACTATTTACAAGAAACTAAACAAAAATAATGTTAGTAACAAAAACCCCAACAATACTTAAATGTGGTAGAACATTAGTTAACTGGACGAAATCAGTCCGGGACTATAATAATATAAAAACATTCATTCAACCCGATCACTCACAAACACGCACTCATTCACCAAGGACGGGAGCTATATGGAACATTTGCCATGACGATATTTATAGAAAACAGAGAGGGAAGCCACGGTATGGCGGTGGGAAAAAAACTGAAGACGAGATGCAAGCTAAGGACTGATGACCCTTTTTTGCATTTTATCAGGGATCTTGACATAAATAGCAGCAGCACCGGGCCAGTTATCCAGCATTATTCAATGCATTTACGAATGCTTTATAAGCGTTCATAGTGTTTTGACCTCAGTGTGGGAGTTAGCTATTTGCCCATAGCTGGGATCCTAACAGGTGCTACTGCACCGAGTCAGGGTGAATTTGGGACATCAGCAATTAAGAGGTGGCTCCATGATCCTCAAAACCTCCAAATCAGAGGACTTGCGGCCGGATGTAATTTATCGTCATACCAAGGCCGACTCATGAGTGCAGAGGGTCTTACCCGTCTCTAGAAGTGCAGTCAGCGTATTCTGAAGCCCCAGCCAGCAGGGCAGAAATGCTTTATAAACGTGCAAGATGAATTCTGGCAGGACATAGTGAACCAACAGCAGCAGATCTAGTAATTGATACAGTATAACTACTCCTTCATTTCAGTGGAAAACGTGATACCAAGAAGCCGTTGGTCTCCTGGAGGTTAGCATCAGCCATACCGAGGGAAGGCAAAAATTATCTCTATAATGAAGTAAAAGGTCTCTTCTCAGAGATGAGAAGTAGCTAAAAATAAAACTAACATATTTTCTTGTCTTGAACGAAGGTGAAACGAGAGAGAGAGAGAGAGAGGGGGGGGGAGAGCAGTTTTAGAGAAGGGAAAGAAATGAAACGGAAATATTTTTATGGAGATGGGAATAGGAAGCGGACTACAGAAAAAGAATGAAGGAAAGAGATAACTTATATCACCAGTCTTGGGAAAGCAGAAAACAGAATGAGAAAATGGAAAGGAATATGCATTGGCTTTCGTGCAGAAAGAAGTAATAATGTTAACATGCCAGTGAATGCAGAAAATAAAAGTGGAGAAGGCGTCAGCACAGAACGAAGCGAAATCATTCAAGAATTAATGGAAGTAGAGAAGTGAGAGAAAATAAACATCGGTAACGAATTGGGTCCACTTGAACGATGATGACATCACCGAAATGAAACGTCTAAATAGGAAACCAAGTCTTCGTAATCTGCTCTAGATTCGGCCGTCTTATTTAATAATTATAAACCCTGTGAGAAATTCTAAAGCTTGTTTATCGTCACATCTTTCAATCAAAATGATAATGACGATGATGTAAATAGACGTTTTCACACAGGAAACATTCGGCATACAAATGTTACGATCGGTTGAAATTAATAGATTAATTGAAGCCGATTTTCAGGAAATTGAACTTTCTACTATTGAGGGTGTTTCCGTCCATAAATTATGCTTCTGGTAGCGTCGAATGTTACCACCTGATCATATATTTATAGATCGCAAAATCAGTTGTACAGAGGTGATAGCTTAGACATTTTGCAACGATTAGGATGTCATTTATGGCATCAATATGAAAGAATAGATCTGACGAAGCTGTTTAAAAACACGTTTTACAGGTCATTTATCCATTCTACAGCGTTGAAAAAAAACTATTAATAGCACAACATATTTTGTATTGAAGTTCCTTACCTCCTATACTAACCGAGCCCTAAGTGATTCATACTGTGGGGCATTGGAAAGGTTTTAAAATTCATCAACTATTGTTCGCCATCAGCTGTATCGTCTTATTCTCTTAAATGCCGTCTACGAGATTTCAAAAATGATTTTAGCTTTGTATAAAGCCATATTTTTGTTATAGGAGGGTGGGAGCTAATCGGTCTTGGTTATTGGATGTTTTGTCGAGATGTGAAATGTTTACACACTCAGTGATTGTGAAGGCCATAAATGTAATACCAGCTGACTTCCGACTGATCAAATATATTGAAGAATCTTCTTTTATCTGCATGCACGGTAAAGTACCCTCTGTATGCGCAGTAAAGTCCCCTCTGAATACATCAAGTCAAGGTTGTCAGTCCTGATAATAATAAAATAGCAATATAGATTACGAACAGTCTTCATATATACAGCGATACATGAGAATACGAAGATGTATTATTTTAATTGTAAATTGTATTAATGTTGGGGTCACGGATATTTTCCTCTTGTTTATCAACTTTATTCTATCAAGACAACTATATTTAATTTAATTATATCTTTATTATTTGTAATCAATTTTTGCTACATATTAGGCAGCTTTACGATATATTTTAAGTAAAAAATCCGTTATTTTTATGTGAATATCATTCAATGAACACGTGAAACGGATTTTGTTAGAGAAAATCTTTCCAAGAAAAACGTTTTTCAGTGATCGAAAAAGGTTATAATCGGTTGGTGCATGATCCTGTGAATATGGCTATCAGGGCTACAACCTAGAAACTGAGGTCCAAATTTTGTACCTTTGAATTTCTTGCTGTATGCGGCCTTGCATTCCCATGGAAAAAAATTCCTAATTTGCGACCGCACACTTTAACCCAAATTTTATGGATGCGTTAGAACTTGTGGATCTATGAAGGATCATTTAAAGTCTCATTGCATTTTAACACATTGACTGCCAACCACAAGATGACGACAACTTCGAGTTATATCGTGTTTGGCATTTTATGATACTTTTCATCCGCGGGCGCCAACAACGAGTTTATTCGCACTGGTACATTTTAAGGAGAAAACTATGTTAAGACTTTAGTTGAAGCTATAAATCAACTTATAATTTTTGATTGCCTAAGCTGGTTATTAGAAATTTGGTGTTTTGATTTCTAATTGACATCTGGCAGTCGACGTGTTAACGTTCATAATGAGACGAATGATTAATAGGTCAGAATATTTTAAAGATATGACAAGCATTTTGATAATGATAATGCTACTAGATTTAATGAAAATAAAATGTAGATGACATTCATTTTATTATGATGTCGATTACGTTCGCTTGGCATTTTCTGATATATTTTCATCTGAGGCAGGGCAATAAAGAGTTTATTCGCAGTGATACTTTTAGTTTGAAAACAATGTTATAACTTCGGATGAAGCTCTGTTCACTAGTATAAGGGTTTGTATTTGACAGAGGACGGTAAGTGCGACGCTGAGATCCGTAGACATATTGAGATGACCAAGGACATTCTAAAAGCTGCGCAGATCATTACGAGACAGGAGGATTTTTTTGGTAACAAAGAAAAGAGTACTGAGCTGCTCCGTGACATCTGTTCTCCTTTACGGCAGCGAATGTTGGATGGTCTCCTTAAAGATGAAGAAGAGACTCGAGGCAACGGAGGTATGGTTCAACAGAAGGATGCTAAGTATAACATGGACCGAGCGTGTGAGCAACGATGAGGTTTTGGAGAGGATGCAAACAAAGAGGAAGCTTATACTTAATATCAGGAAGAGGCAGCTGAAATTACCGGGACACGTAATGAGAAAAGAGGACTTGGAGAATCTGATACTCACAGATCGAATAGAGCGAAAGAGAGGCAAGGAAGAGCAACGCATGATATACCTAGTGGGCTTATGCAAGTGGGTGATAGAACATGGCTTGGGGGAATTAGCAAAGGCACAACTTATTGAGAGATAGGGAGAAGTGGAGAGACGGGGTGGCCTGAAGGGAGACGTCAATTGAAAAGAAAGAAATTAATCTCTAGCATTCAACGCGTTAAAATAATTCAGCGTTAAACGATCGGACGCCCAAAATTATAGACTGAGATTCGATAGAAAAAAAAGCCACTGGGTTTTAATGTCGCTTTAAATAACTTAACATTTGTCTAGACGCGATTACTCTCCTTTGTCATGGTTTTCTGAAACACAATATAGGTAGGCCTTCTAAATTTGATATTGCAAAACATTTAATTCCTCAATAATTATTTTAGCCGTACTGAGATTAAATTAATATGCTAATATTTTCTGTTTGTGATCTGCTTTTGATCTCTATTGCCTGCTTGTGATCTGTGTTGATCTATGCTTGTGATCTGTATTGTCTGCTTGTGATCTGTGTTGTCTGCTTGTGATCTGTGTTGATCTGTGCTTGTGATCTGTATTGTCTGCTTGTGATATGTATTGTTTGCTTGTGATCTGTGTTGTTCTGTGCTTGTGATCTGCATTATCTGCTTGTGATCTGTGTTGATCTGTGCTTGTGAACTGTATTGTCTACTTGTGATCTGTATTGTCGGCTTGTGATCTGTGCTTGTGATCTGTATTGTCTGCTTGTGATCTGTGCTTGTGATCTGTATTGTCTGCTTGTGATCTGTGTTGATCTGTGCTTGTGATCTGTATTGTCTGCTTGTGATCTGTGCTTGTGATCTGTACTGTCTGCTTGTGATCTGTGTTAGTCTGTGCTTGTGATCTCTATTGCCTGCTTGTGATCTGTGTTGATCTGTCCTTGTGATCTGTGCTTGTGATCTCTATTGCCTGCTTGTGATCTGTGTTGATCTGTGCTTGTGATCTGTATTGTCTACTTGTGATCTGTGCTTGTGATATGTATTGTTTGTTTGTGATCTGTGTTGGTCTGTGCTTGTCATCTGTATTGTCTGCTTGTGATCTGTGTTGATCTGTGCTTGTGATCTCTATTGTCTGCTTGTGTTCTGTCTTAAAGCAAAGTTACTAGTGTCTTATTCTCAGAAATGTTTCAATACCTGATAACAGATTGCCTTTCATGCGTTAATCTAAATCCATTACCACCATTATAAAATCAGCCATTACATTCTTCTTCTATATTCCGTATTCATCCAGGACGATGGGGATCAGGACTCTCCACAATTGCCTGTCCATTGTAGTTCTTAGTAAATTTCGTCTTTTTGCATAAACCCTAACAACCATTTGCTCGTTAAGTAGATAATGCGCTGCTTTATTATGGCCCTCTTATCTCCAATGTATCCTGTGAGTGTCACATTTTCTGAACAGTCTTTCCTCATAAAATACCCAAGAAAATTTAACTGTCTCCTTATAATGCTACGAATGTGTCCTTTTTATTTCTATTTTCTCTAAAACATCTCCGTTGCTTACATATTCATGCCATGGCGTTCGCAGCATCCTTCCGTAGAACCACATTACTGTGAGAAGATTGTCCGGCATTCATTGTCATATAGGAAGACCGATATTGCATAACAGTGCAGTTCTCTTTTGTTTGTTTCTAACAAGATTTTCCCGTTTCTTAATACTTTGCTTAGCTTTGGGAAGACATCTACAGAGCAACATGTTAAGAATGATGACGATTCAACCACACGCACAAAATTACACTTCTTTCATGGAACTCAGCTTCTGTGATTGGTTAGTGTTGTAACCAAGGAAAGGTTACTGAACAGAATAATCACACAAATGTTGGTGATGAACGATAAGACGTAGGACAAGAACAACACATATAAGATTCGCCGGCGGCGAGTAGAAGAAGTAGTCAACTGCTCGAAGTGAGTTTAAGTGAATGACTGTTCAACTGCAGACCAACATACAGTATTTACTACTGCATTTCTGCGAATGGGGACATACACATTATCGTTCGTATTATGCTACAGCAGTTGGTTGGTTTTTTCCTTGACAATTCACTGCATTTTGTGCTGAACAATGTCAATGCTCAATTTTTATTCTTAATCACCATGCACGATTAGTATACAGGAAGATGCAACCGTCATATCAATGGGTTCCACAACGACTTGACTCGGCTTAACGATGTGTATGTGTTCAAGAAACCATAATGTTCTAGACCGCATACACAGACAAAAACATTGTAATTACCTACTCAATATGATCATTTGTCAGGGTTCAGAAAGGGAAAATCGTTCAATTATGATATTTCGGAGGCAGCATTTACAACATATTCAAACACTCAACTTGATAATCGGTAATAAAAAGGATTGTTAAAGTTAAGGAATTAAAGCAAATGTTATTGTCTGAATATATCCAATATATATGGAATGTGACTTAATTTCTAATGATTTTTACAAGGAAATCCATTGAAATTCAGAAAGAAAAAAATCCAATTGTCTGGAGTTGAGACCAAAGTTACTGAATGCAGAGTGAATTTTGAATAGACATTGTTTCATATAGTAATATAATCTTTTTTCCTATTTTTCATTTTAATTTTTCCTTAATAGTTTCTTTCTTTTCATTCGCATTTCTTTGGCTTCTTTAGTAAATTAATGAAGATGAATTTAACTTTATTTATCTTGGTGCATCGTCAGCACAAAAACGATCGCTGATTGTAAAAAAGAAACATTGGCAGGTCAAATTTTTAACAATCAAAGGCTGTAAAGAGAGAAATGTCTAAGGCACAATATACGTGATTATGAATATAACCTATCAATTTATATAATCTATCTCATATAATCAACGCGTCTACCTTACACTCACAGGACATATTGAAGGCGGTAGGGGGCGAGGAATACAGCAAGTAACAGGGTTATTCAGTTTGTGTGGATGGACGGGAGTAGAGGAATAGAGAAAAATAACAAAATGACAGATCTTACTACAAACAGAAAAGGAGGGAGTCATGAAGAGAGCGCACACGAGAGAGTGAGAGAGAGAGAGACAGGGAGAGATAGAGAGACAGGGAGAGATAGAGAGAAGGAGAGTAGGCAATCATGGCCTCAACACGATTTGGAGAAGATATAAATCTATCGCAAATGGTTCATATCTATCTATCTATCTATCTATCTATCTATCTATCTATCTTTCAGCATTTATCTATCTATCTATCTATCTACATACATATATATATGTATATATATATATATATATATATATATATATATATATATATATATATATATATATATATATATCCAAGTGTGGGATTGGTATATACGGAGTAAATTCCAATAACCAACAATTATTATTCTTTAAAGTGTGCTCAATACAGAGTAGAGCAGATATAATCATTTATTTAAATATTATAACATAAATATGTTATAAAACACTACAAAAATAGCCATTTCGTTTCGACACTTCCAGTGTCTTTTCAAGTGATGGTGTTGAATGTAGGTTTATTCTACATTCAACACCATCACTTGAAAAGACACTGGAAGTGTCGAAACGAAATGGCTATTTTTGTAGTGATTTTATAACATATTTATGTTATAATATTTAAATATATATATATATATATATATATATATATATATATATATATATATATATATATATATATATTATATATATATATATATATATCAGGCTGTTCAGATGTATCTCTTAGAATCTCGGATTGTTCATATCTATCTATCTGTCTATCTATCTATCTATCTATCTATCTATCTATCTCAGACTGTTTCGTTATATCTTCGAACATCTATCTATGTATCTATCTATCAGACAGTGCAGTTGTATAACTCAAAATCTATCTGTCTATCTATCTCAGTATGTCCATATCTATCTATATATCGATCGATCGATCGATCGCAAAGCGTTACTGAGTGTGAGAGAATATGAGAAATAAATATACACTATTAAAGAGCCATAAAAGAAGTGGAATTAAGAAGACAGAATATGACGATTGGCATTGAATTTAAATGTTTGAAGATCGAAGATGACTGGGAAGTAAGAAACCACAAGAGAGTTCCAAAAGCAAGGAATTGGTGAGTATAAGCCAGTACTTCTCAACCTATTTCAGCACATGGATCATTTTTTAAAAAAAAATCAAGTGGACCTTTCCTACTTTTAGTTTTAGGCTGTTCAATTTTCACACTACAATACTCAATGTAAAGACAGAGTAGATCGTTTGCACTTTAAGATGTATTTTAGTAAACAAGAATAAACACAGAATATCGTAATCAGTTTTGATGATGTCATTCAGTCTTAGTCGATTCAGGTAGTGACTACCTTGATCTTGGTGTTTCTGACACAATATATCGTAATCAGTTTTGATGATGTCATTCAGTCTTAGTCCATTCAGGTAGTGACTACCTTGATCTTAGTGTTTCTGACACAAGATATCGTAATCAGTTTTGATGTCATTCAGTCTTAGTCCATTCAAGTAGTGACTACCTTGATCTTGGTGTTTCTGACACAATATATCGTAATCAGTTTTGATGATGTCATTCAGTCTTAGTCGATTCAGGTAGTGACTACCTTGATCTTGGTGTTTCTGACACAATATATCGTAATCAGTTTTGATGATGTCATTCAGTCTTAGTCCATTCAGGTAGTGACTACCTTGATCTTAGTGTTTCTGACACAAGATATCGTAATCAGTTTTGATGTCATTCAGTCTTAGTCCATTCAAGTAGTGACTACCTTGATCTTGGTGTTTCTGACACAATATATCGTAATCAGTTTTGATGATGTCATTCAGTCTTAGTCCATTCAGCTAGTGACTACCTTGATCTTAGTGTTTCTGACACAAGTTATCGTAATCATTTTCGATTATGTCATTTAGTCTTAGTCCATTCAGCTAGTGACTACCTTGATCTTAGTGTTTCTGACACAAGATATCGTAATCAGTTTTGATGGCATTCAGTCTTAGTCCATTCAGGTAGTGACTACCTTGATCTTGGTGTTTCTGACACAATATATCGTAATCAGTTTTGATGATGTCATTCAATCTTAGTCCATTCAGCTAGTGACTACCTTGATCTTGGTGTTTCTCACACAAGATATCGTAATCAGTTTTGATAATGTCATTCAGTGTTAGTCTGATAGTTCCTTTACTGTTGAGTTCCAATTTATTTCTTTTTCAACGGAAAAGATGCACAATATTGAGATTCCATCATCCATGTGGTCGGGGAAAAATGATGCATGCTTCTACATGTTGTAAAATATTTAGGTGTGAGTCCTTTATTGATATGTAGGCAAAGACACCTTTGTCATCTCTTCTTCTCGGTTTCTTATTCTCTTTCATGTCCGGAAACATTTCAGCCAACTGAACATTTTCCTCTGCTGCCTCATAATTTTCTATGTCTAATAAATATATGTGATAAAAAGTAAAATATATACAACAATGCATAATACCTACGTAATTTGGAAAACTTGGAATATGGTGAACATGTGTGCAATTAAATAAAACATATTTTTTAAATTTTTCAAAGTATGAATAATTTATATACATTTTTGTGAAATGGCTACAATTTTTTATGGCTAAGAATTCTCTGTGGACCACTAGAAGTGCTATGTGAACCACTGGCGGTCCACCTTGACCACAGTGAGAATAAATGGTGTAAACTATTAACAAAGAACTTGCGATTATATCTAGTCATTTGTAATGTAAAATGATTAAACATTGCGTTAATCTAGTACTGCGCTTAAATACATAGAGTTTAGGTACCAAAGAAGCAAGAGAACGGAAGAGGGTTCCACAAGCGAGAAGTGTGACAGTTTATATGTCTTGTGAAAAATCATTGGTTGACGTTCGAGCTTCTATGAGTGAAAGAACACTCTTAGTAAATACGAATCGAGAAAGTATCTGTAAAATATTTGAATATTTAAAATTGCTTTGTTTGAAGAAATATTCATGCCTGTGAAAATACGAGAAAAGAAAAAAAAAACTAATCGATTTTATGGGACAATTAAAATGTTTCCTCGAGAGAAACGTCTCAGGTGAAGGCGAAAAAAAATTCAGAACAAAAGAAATTTTCGGTGTAACGTTATTGAACATAAAGTTTATTCAGATCCGATCTAATTAAATTATAAAAAATATTATATAAGTATTAATAGATTCATTTTCATTCGCATTCTTTGTTTATATATATATATATATATATATATATATATATATATATATATATATATATATATATATATATTATGAAAATACTCCCATGAGTGCTCAGGATCGTCTCGTCTGTGATGTTATGACGTGGGGTCATGGCAAGTTTCGGGTTTTCCAACATCATACTTGCTCGCCCAATAGTACCGAAACAGTACTAATCCGGAAGGCGATCCCGAAACAAAAAAAAATACGTAAAGCACCCAACAAATGGACTCCTCAAATAAATGCCACTGCTGACCAATCACCACCGACTTACGTCACTTCCTCCTCAGCTAAGACGATACAAAAAAAGGAATCGACGGCGAGCTCGTCTTTTTCCTTCATCTTAGGTTGACCACGCGGAACGACCCTCATCTTCAACGAACAGTTTGACATAACAGGTAAGTAATGACAAGAAAAGTTTCCTTTCATATGAAGTGTTACTTAACCCAAAAAAAAAATATTGAACACATTCGTAGGTCATAGGAATTATGATCAGAAACGTTTCTCGCTTTCTTTTCCCACCACTATTATTTCTTCCCACCATTCCTTCTTTACCCCTCCTCTCTCCCCATCCAACTATATATATATATATATATATATATATATATATATATATGGAGAGAGAGAGACAGCGAGAGAGGGAGAGAGATAATAATATCAAATTCGTAAGGGGTAAGGATAATCCAAGTAGGTCTTTTTAATGTAAACTATTAAAAAGATAGATTCATGAAAAGAACTCAGTGTATGTAGGCGTTTATACAGAGCAATATGATATACATCAAGAAGGAGAAAACTTAGGACATCATCGAAGAATTCGGTAATAAATTTATTTCAATTGATAAGATTTTAATATCTGTCTTATCAGACCAAAATTATAAAATGATTTAAATTTATCCAGACAATGTGTTAAAAATTATTTTAAAATTATATCACCAGAGAACAAGGAGTAAATGTATAAATTACTTGACCTAGAAAGATTTGCCTGGGGATTTACATTATTGAACAGGAGTGGGGGAAATAAAAAGGTGAAGCAAGGTGTCAGCGGAAGCAAGGTGTCAAGTTGGAAGCGGAAGTAAAAGTGACAGCTACTGAAATACATTGAAATTAAATGTATATCCTCATCATCTAATTTATATCAATATAATAACAATCATCAACATATATAAAAAAAGTGAAAAAATAATATAATATATAAAAAACCTTAAATTTATTATATCTAATTCATCTTCATAATTATAAAA
>OZ038498.1:77384418-77411918 GCA_964036315.1 Acanthosepion esculentum
TTTTTTACAGGTGGAAGCAATTAATATATTTGTGTTTTCTACTAGTATATTTCTAATGGAGTCTGGTAAATTTTTGTGTGTGTTTAAATGGGTTCTAATGCAGCTGTGATCGGATAGGTGTAACGTAAGGCGCCTAGATAAGCATGTAGTTGTGTAACCGATGTAATTATTTATGAGTCCGGTTTGTCCAGTAAAGAAAACTCTTGTTCGTACACAAGAAAAATTAAATAAAAAACTTAACCGTAGTACCTTGTCTGTCGTTTTTAATGAAACTTGCATATATATATATATATATATATATATATATATATATATATATATATATATATATATATATATATATATTCACATATATATCAACAAATACACACACATGCACACATATACAAACATATAAATGGACCAAAGCATATACATAAACATAAATCAAACCATTTAACTTGCAATAAATAATAACAAAAAAAATTCTATGATTGCAAAATGAATACAAAATAAAATTCTATTTATAAGATAAATCTATTTTATGGCGAGATTTAAATATGATCTCATTCATTTGGTTCAATAGGTGGATAGTATATTTATATTTAATAATTTCAATTTTTTCTTCCAGGCACAAATTACCTCTATTTCTGAAGATGTTGCGGGTTTGGGATTTAGCTATAATCTTCCCTTCTATTTATGTATATTAGTGAAATTTAGGCGATGATAATTCACTTAAATCGCATATCAGCAAAACAAAAATCTAAATCTATATATATTTCATAAAAAAAAATTTAAAGACATCAACACGAAAACAAGAATTTTCACGTAAACATTTTTAAAAATTATACTTAATAATGTCTTATGAAACGTCACAGTAATCAGGCATTTAACAATTTATAGTAGAATATTTACTGAATACCAAAAATTGGTCTAAAATATTGTTGTGGTGGGATCCACCTAATCTGCATAGGTGACTACCAACTATATAAATAATGGTTGATACCGGAAGACGAGGAAGAAGGAATCACGAGATCCAACTAGAGACTCTGATCAACTGCGACTAGTCAACACATTCTCCAGGAACGTCTTCCCAGAAATATACAGAAATACTATATGTACTTATTGTGTACACTTCCTTGTTATAATACATTCTTTGTTCTAAGTACATTTTGTGTTGCATTATTATTCCATGCAATAGGCGAGATTCAACATTGAGTCAAGACTCAACAATGGCGACGAAGATGAGATCATTGTTGAGTCTTGACTCAATGTTGAATCTCGCCTATTGCATGGAATAATAATGCAACACAAAATGTACTTAGAACAAAGAATGTATTATAACAAGGAAGTGTACACAATAAGTACATATAGTATTTCTGTATATTTCTGGGAAGACGTTCCTGGAGAATGTGTTGACTAGTCGCAGTTGATCAGAGTCTCTAGTTGGATCTCGTGATTCCTTCTTCCTCGTCTTCCGGTATCAACCATTATTTATATAGTTGGTAGTCACCTATGCAGATTAGGTGGATCCCACCACAACAAATATAGAAAATTTAAAAAAATGTGTTTAATAACAAAGTTTCGTTTGTTTTTAGTCGAATACATACCCACAATATATATATATATATATATATATATATATATATATATATATATATATATATATATATATATCTGTGTGCGTGTGTGCGCGTGTGTGTGCGTGACTGTATGTTTGATGGTTAAATGACGTCATCTTGAGTGAATTGAAATTGATTCCAGCAAACGCGGTCATGTCGGAATTAGCCAGAAAAGTTACATTACTTGCCAAAAAACGAAATACTTCAAAACAAATCTATCAACATTCGGAAGAACTCGGGAAAATACTTTGGTAAATTTACCGAGTATATTAAAGAACTGATTCGAAAGTTTGAACAAGTTAATAAAAAGTTTGATAGACAGAATTTATTCATATTAATCAAACACATGACTTTTTAAATAAGACTTGATACCCTTTTGAGTTATTAAGTTTAAAGAATGTGTACGGTAGTTAGCGCTGTTTTGCCATGTCGACAAAGTTAAATTTGTCATTCGTGTACATTTATGGCTAGTCTGTCTTCAACGTTTAACATGTCAGGAATACTTATATCGTGAGATGGCACATATTTTACATACGGCCGTGCGAATTGTAATGGACGCAAGGCTGTATCAGCTTCGGACAAGAAGGCAGCCAAGTCATCCAAGCTTTGCTGCTGCCGTCTATTGCCTGGTTGCTGAGACAGGGTCTGTGACACCACAAACTATCTTAGATTGTACATTTAACGTCTATCATAAACTTTGGATAATTATGCTGTTAAACGATTTGGATAATTTTGCTCTTACACCATATATATATATATATATATATATATATTTAAAGACATTTATATTATGTTTAACGTTCTTTTTATAGATACAAGTATTTAAGCAAATGCTCTGTTTTATAATAAACAGTATTAAATAACATTTACCGGCCTGAATGTCCGAGAAATTTTCATATATATATATATAATACAACCCATAAAACCGAGAAGAAAGAAAAACTACCAATTGTAAGAAGAGAGATTCTACGGGTGCTAGCAAGAGAAAAGATTAACTATTTGGAAGTTTAATTATTTGGAAGGTTCTTCAACAGAGGATGGGAAACCCGACACTGAAATCCGAACATGTATTGGAATAGCTAAGCAAAGTGTAAAGAAACAGAACAGTTTGGTTTGAAAAAGAGAAAGGAGAGTTGCACTGTTATTTAATATCGATTCTCTTGTATGCCGGACAGTCTCCTCACGGATAACCAGAAAACTGGAGGAAACAGAACTTTTATTCTACAGAAGGATACTCAGGATCCCATGGAACAAACATATAAACAATAAGAAAATCTCTAGGAAAATGAAAACTAAGATATGATCGTAATAAGCTAATATTTCTTGGACTTATAATGGAGTAAGGAGGGCTTAGAGTATTTGAAATTCTCAGGACATATCCAATAAAATGTGACAGAAAGAGGTAGCATACCAAATACTTGCGAACTTAAGTCAATGGATAGCGTAACGGAGGTTTGAAGATGCAGCAGAAATTGGAACGTTACTCAGAGCTAAAAATTATAGGACGTTGTGGAGAGCCATGATCACCGACGTCCTGAATGGACACGGCACATATAAAAAGACCCGTGTTAACCCTTTGCGAGGATTTGGGTATATTTTCTATTTTTCTCTCTGTGGTCTGCTAGAAATTCGGCATCCATTCTTTGGGAGATCTTGTCTTTGATATCGATGACGTGATCGCGACTCTTTGCCTGGATGCAATTTCACACCGGTGCTATCTTTGGGTCGTAGTAAATGATCAGATTTCGTTAAGTCTCCAGGATTCTTCTCGGTTGAATTCTCAGTCGATTTCAATGAAGCGTTTTTATTTTCAGAATATTTTACAATTCTTTCTCAAATTTCCGTATCTTCGAGTCCTTTTATAAGAGTTTATAGAACTTTCTCTTGACTGTCAGTCTTTTAAGGATTGAAGTAGTTCATTGTAAAAAAACAAAAACAAAAAAACAACAAACAAACAAATAAAACTGTGATCTTTTCAGTCAAATATCTGTAGCCAAAACGCATGGGTAGTAAATTTCGGTTGTTATTCAGGCGTCTTTCGTAATCGGTTACGTCCTGTTCAATTATATCAGAGTATTTGAGATGAATAATTATTAATATTTTAAAAAAATTATTTCAAACCAGGCAAGGTAAATAATTCTTGATATCTTTCTGAGTTATTAAGTTTAAATAATGTTTCAGGTAGTTGGTGCTGTGTTTACATATAGACAAGATAACATTTGTTATTCGTATACATTTATGGCTAGTCTGTCTTCAACGTTTAACATGTCAGGATATTCATATCGTGAGCAGGCAGATATTTTGCATAAGGCCGCGTGAATGGTAATGGACGCATGGCTGCACGGCTGTATCAGCTTGAATTTCCAGACAGAAGGCAGCCGAGTCATCCAAACTTTGCTGCCATTTACCGCCAGAGTTCTTAGACACAGAACTACAGAAGAGGATTCCCGACAAACTGGGACGCAAGAAACAGTAGGACATTTATTGCGGACCTTACAGTGAACCTGGGAGCCATTTCAGTAGCGCATTTCTTTAAGGCCATTTTAGGAATACCATCAATTCTACATGGTTTATAGGGATCAAGCTTATAGAAATGGAAAGAAGATAAATTCGAAGATTATACACTGCTCTGTTTAAACTGGTGTTATCTTCTATATTGTCATATTCATTACGTTCTAAATTTCTTTGGAATTTTCACGCGTTTTGTGGAGGTGAATACAGTTTAACGGTGCCGAAAGAGAAATTGGCGTGCCCAGGTCAATTTTCAGTCGAATCTGTTTCGTTTACTTCTGGATGCCGTGCTTACAAATGGCATAAATTCATCTCCCTCCAGCTATGGGTTAAAATGCAGTGTAAACTGGGCTTTCTTGTCTTGACTTGGCAAATAATCTACAGAAAGGAAAACTCTGAATTCAAAATCAGTCTAAAGACGGATGGCCCCCGTAAGTCTATCTTGCCCTAGTCACCCCAGTGCTGATTAGCTGAAATAAATGTGTCTCCTTCAACCGTAATGGGAATTGTGATGTGACGCGCTACAATTTCTATATATAGTAATTTTTTGTTATATATTTCCTTGTACTGAAATCCATCGTCTTCCTTATATAATATTAAAATAAAACACTTTTCATTTGTCACATAACTTTTTTATTATACGTATATTTCATAGCTGTGAGATGGATTTCGTAATTAATGCTTTAACTCACTACTCTATTGTTCTCTTTTAATCAGTGGAAACCTGTCGTGTACTCTTAAATAAGAACAAGACAAGGTTTCCTTAAATATGGACATCGTAACGAGAACAATCTACACTTGTACATTAAATAAATGATTCGATTTGAACTCCTTGAAAATTAAACTGTTCGACAAATACACAGAGAAGGTCGGCTAGCGCACTGGCCTAAACGTTGTGCTAATTACAAAAAAGACAAGGACAATATTATTTTTAATATTGTTCGTTTCTTTATAAGGAAACGTTAGCCATTCATTGACTAATCAACCAATACTACTGTCAGTTGAAATTTATAAAATATAAAGAAAAAAGTTTTATCAAGTTCGTTCCATTATTGATGGTGGTTTCCTTCCTAAACATTTGGTTAAAGCCGTCTGGAATGTCACCGTCTTCATAATGTTTTCGAGTTACTTGTGATATCTATTTTAGTTGTTGCTATTAATGGAAATCCTCAAGTAATTTTGGATTCTGACGCGTCAGTTCAAGAGTTTCAAAAAGGTCGTCTCCAAAACCTACGTACTTCATCCAATAATTAAATCATGTAAATACTGATAACTACACATCCGTGAAATTCAGATATAAACTAGGCGTCGCTTACTGGGTGAACAAGCTGATTTAATGCAGTAGAACGGTGGAAGCAATGACTGACATTTGATTCAAAAGGAATGGTTAAATAAGAAAGTCTGCAGCTTGGCGGCAAAATCTTAACGGAATCTAACATGTTGAAACCAAAAATATTTTCTTGCTGTTACTGCAGATTAAGCTTGGGTTCTTGAAGTTCTGTCAACGAATAGATCCCGCTTCCTATATTTCTAAGTTTCCCTATTTTTGTGGGGAACCTACATTGAACGAAGTCGTATTTCTTCTTCAATGTTTCATGTCCCTTCACAATGTAGGCAACAGGGCCCTCCACAATTTTCTGTCCTTTCTAACTCTTAATAAATTTTAACTCTGTGTTATCACTCCTAAACATTGTTCTACATCCATTTACTGAAGCTTACTAAGTAATGTTATGCTTTCATTCCATCTGCCCTTCTTGGCTTCAATCTGCCATGTGAGTGTCTTTCCTCGATATCTGTCTCTTCCTGATGTTAAGTACAATTTTAATTTTTTTTCCACTTTCTCTAAACATTTTCTAAGTAATATTAAAATTCATTTTTCATGCAGACATTGATGGTGAACAACCAGGAACAAATGGCTTCGACACCATTAAAGGAAATACTTCGTTTAATTTTAGGGATGTGAATATGTATAAAAATCCAAATAAATTGTGATGAATTTGTACCGAGTTCACTACTATGTACAGACATTGGAATGAAACTGACTGGTCGTTGCATTTAATACTCACGATACTGGATAAAAATATACGAGGGTCATTCAATAAATAAGGTGAATTTTTCGGTATAAGGACTTCTAATACAGATAGAAGCTTACTCTTTTTTTATTTTTGTTTGTTTTACTTATTTTTCACATGGATTTAATTTCTTTTGCGGATTAAAAAAAAACTTTGAGAGTTTTGGCGATTAACAAAGATGGCCGACCAAGAAGCAACCTCCAGGATTGAACAGCGGTCAGTTAACATGTTTTAGGTTGCTGAAGGGTGCAAACATAGGAGAATGTCAACTGTGTATGGTGCCACATGTTTCAGCCAAAAAATGTCTACAAGTGGGCTAAATTGTTTAAAGAAGCAGTGTTGAGGATGAAGACAGGTCTGGGAGGGCTACAGTAGTGAGGTCTCCTGAGGTGATCGAATCAGTCAATGACCTCATTCAGTCTGACAGAAGGATGACAGTGGATGATATTGCATGGACTTTGAGCATATCTGTTGGGACAAGCGCAGGGGTCATCAGTCAGAAGGAGTCATCTTGTATCATGACAATGCAAGGCCTCACACAGCAGCCCAAACGGTGCAGACCATCAACGAGCTGGGCTAGGAACTACTCCCTCATCCCCCTTACAGCCCAGACCTTGCCCTTTCAGACTTTCACCTGTTTGGTCTCTTGAAAGGGTTCACGAGAGACACGAAGTTTAAAAGTGACGATATAGTCAAAAGTGTTGTGAGCGACTGGCTGAGACATCAGTCCAAAGATTTTTACGCTGAGGGAATACGGAAGCTTGTGCACTGATGGAAAAAGTGTGTGACAGTGCTGGGAGACTACGTTGAAAAACAGTATGCTTCTATCTGTATTAGAAGTCCTCATGCCGAAAAAATCAACTTATTTATTGAATGACCCTCGTATATAATCAAGTCATTTTACTTTTAATTCCGAAAGAATAGTTTGGTAATGTTGTTGGACTATGGCAACGGCACTGATTATAGGAATCGTATGATATCATACCTACTCTAAACAGTTATATGATTCATTAGACACATTTCTTCTGTCTACAACAATATATAACAAATGTATTTGGCGTAAAAATTGAAGAGAAATGACGTTATGTTTGATGTTACGTGGCGTCATTTACGAACCCTCCAAGATTACGAGGGTGCCAATTTACACAACAGAAATGGGAAAGAAAGGATGTATTTACCACCTGCGTAGATTATGCTCTATACAGAAATGAAGTCGGCTTTTCCTTTTTTTTCTGCTGCTGACTGCGGGTCCTTTGCAGACTTGGCTTAGTCTACGTTCACTCCGTACTAATGCCCTTGGGAAAAGCATTAATAAATCTCTTCTCTGGCGAGAAATGTTTGAAATAACAGTATACGAGGTCTTTTAGCTTTGGCATATTGTCATATGCTTTATTTTTATTTGATGCCACTGCCATATATATGGGAATACACGTTTGTTTTTAATATTTAAAAACTATGTCTGATCTATTAGCTATTGGTGTGAATGTTGAATGTTGGACTTCAAAGAAGGATAAACCAAAAGGTGTCTTTTTGTACAATTATTTCATTGTTAAATTCACACGATAATAAGTGAATTCAAACTGGATATGAAGAAGGGTGCAATAGATGTGCTACCACAAAAACAGATACAGTATATACTCATATATAAGATTACTTATAGTGTAACCCAAGAATGTCTTTACGAAAAATCGTATTTTAAATAGAGCACTTGTATAATGCGACTACAGCTTCTGAGCAATCATAGTAGGCATAACGTAGTCAAATATAGGAGTACTAGGCATCATATTAGACTTATTTTGTATGAAAAGGTCTTCATTCTTTGTTATGATTAATCAAGAGTAGTCTGCCCTTGTTTTGTTACTCTCCTCTTTGAGAGAGCTATTTCTGTTTAATGGGACTATAAAAGAACACTATTCCCGAAGCTTTTATCCGCAGTTGAATAAAATTTTCTTAATGCCAACACCTGCGTACTTTTGTTATTACAGATAAATCATTCCATTGCTTTCGTATTCTTTATGTGAGAAGCAAGACTATAACACCTTTCTACCAGATAGGGATATACGAATCTTATTTTTTTTCCTTCTTAATATTAGAAATACACTGCCTGCTTTGATTGTCTGGAGTTACTTTCTGAATGAACATAAAGGCTATTTACTCTCACTGACTTGTAAAATCTATCAATAAAAAATTAAACTTCTAAGATAGAGCATGATATGAGGATTTATTGAGTGATAAAACGAACCAATCATTCATAGAGAATATTAAGCGAAGGCATGATTATACCAGATCCATTTGGTATTTGTAATGCGCCATGCCGATTTCACGATGATAATGTTATGAATAATCAAGAGTGGTCTACCCTTGTTTTGTTACTCTCCTCTTTGAGAGAGGTATTTATGTTTACTGGGACTATAAAAGGACACTATATGCGAACCTTGTGTTCTCAGTTGTTTAAAGCTTTCTTAAAGCCTACACCTGTCTTCTTTTGTCAATAGAGATAAATCATCGCATTCCTCTCGTATTCTTTTTGTAAGGAGCAAGAGTACACCGCATTTCACAAAGATGAGGAGGTTGCAAGTCTATCGCTGCTCTATCACTATTACCATGGGAATTGAACTACATTCCTTATTTTCTCCGGTTTTAACCTTCATGCCTAAGACCCGCCATGCTACGCACATTCTAGCGAACCACTCTCATCCTTTCTGTATTCAGTTGGCGAGATGTAATTTTCACTCGAGCAGCCTTCCCTTCCTCCGAACCAACTCCCAAGATGATACTTCCTCACTCACTAAACTTAACCTATTCAAGTTAACCGTTATCTTTCCTCGCGACCCTCATAAACTGGGCCTCTTACTCTGTAACCCATTTCCTCGAGTGGATCTCAGGACTTGTACCGAGTGAAGATCATTGTAAAAAAAAAGTTCTACTTAGCTTATTTATCAGAATTGTTATTTTGTAGAATAGACACCCAATAAGATTATTCGCAGACAACCGATATCTATCCTACGTTTTCATCCTAATATACACACACGCCGATTAATAATTTCCAATTGGCCGCTATCCGTTTTACTACAAGCTCATCCACTTAATGAATGTTGTCCTATAGATTGTGTATTCTCAGTTGAATAAAGCTTTCTTAAAGCCTACACCTGCGTACTTTTGTCATTACACAAAGCTACCCCAAAATGGTGAGAAGAACCTCACACCGTAAAATATCTGATATTAAGATTGACATACTATAATTTTGTTTTCTTTCATGCCTGACTACAATAGATTTTTACACTGGCCTGCCTCCTATGTTACCTAAATTATTTCCTTTTTGTTACTACATAAAGAGCAAATGCCCATCCATTATGTGTGCCGATGTACATAAATTAATTGTTTATGTTCTATCTCAAATTTGCATTCGTCTTCGTTTCGCAAGTGTTTATTTACTGGGGTAATGCCTTTTGTCAAAGTTACCAATACATCATCCAGGGTGTCCAACGATTTGTACTTCGGCTTATGATAATTCAAGTCATTCTAGCTAAAAGCTCTATAAGCACATCTTTGATTTTTGCTTTATTTCCCAAGAAACTGACATTGTTTAAATATGCGTTGTGTTGTGCTGCCGGTAGATAGCTTACGATTCCCTTAAAAAGCATGAATTCTAACCCCTGTGCATAGTGTAACCCGTCAGCGAAAATGCATTTCCTGTGTATAGTGCGACTACCTATTTTTGCTTAAATAAACTGATCCTAAAATCTCGCACTATACTCGAGTATATAAGTGTTGTGGCATACCTACAGATGACAATTGGTATGCCCATAGTCACATAAATACAGTAGTAAATATTGTGTGTTGGTCTAGATTGGGAGATTCGTTTCGAGCTGTGCTGACCAAACTCTCTTCTTCCGGGCAGAGAGGATCCCCAGACGAGGTTACGTCTAAAAGCAGAGTCTCGTCTCGAGAAACAGCTACCCGATCCCGTTTTATACGGGGTCTACGGGGAATTTTTTGCCGAGACTACGGCCTCGGATACGCCATATTAAATTCGGCGTTATTGACACATCTGATCGCGTGGGTTTGTTGGTAGATATCCTTCAGATTGAAATTCGTCATCAGCTGTGCTGGTCAAAATCTCTGCGATCGGGCAGAGAGGATATCCCCAGACGAGGCTATGTCGAAGGGCAGATTCTTGTCTCGGGAAACAGCTGTCCGACCCCGTTTTATATGGTGTCTACCGGGAATTTTTTGGCCGATCCATCGGGATTGGGTACCCCACATTAAATTCGGCCTTGTGCCACATCTGACCCCGTGGGGCGGTTGGTAAAATGCAGTTCAAGATTCATTGGGGAATTCATTTGACTTACTTCTAGCAGTTGATTACTTCTTCGGTGCGCTGCTGGTGAATCTTATACGTGTTGTTCTTATTGTCGTTCATTACTAACCTTCGTTTGATTATTCTATTCCTTAAGTTACAACAATAAGATAACTTGATTTTTGTCCATCGCGTGGGAGACATGAAAACGAATGTTGTATAAGAACTTGTAAAACAGTATTAAAAAGTTCGACTTACTTTGTCTTTTCATTTTGTTTATATCAAAAAGGAACCACGGGCTTTGGAGGAAGTAAGTATCAATTTCAGCCACCCGTATTTATGTTATTCTCTTTATTTCCTTCTTTACTTCTATCTTTCTTAGTTAGTTGCGTATTTATTTGCCTGTAAAATTACGTTCTGATCAAAGGTAAAATCGATGATTCTGAATGCTGATTTCAAAGAAAGGCAGTCGCTCAACACATGGAAGATTGTGGCAACGTAGTCTGCAAGATAGATTTAGCACTGTGGTACTCTAAATTATTTCTAAGAGATATATAGGGGTCTGACACTTTTCGAAGCTAGTTCCAGTGGCGTCTGAGAAAGAAAGAAAGGTTATTTTTCAAGCCAGACCTTATGAAGAAAATTAGTTGGCCAGAATTATTTTTTCGAGTTTTTTCTTTCCTTTAAGCCTTTTCTTTTTTTTTTTTTAATATTTTTCTCTTTTTCTTTCTTTAATATTTTCTTTCACAGTGGTTCTATTTCATATTTATTTATTTATTTTTTCTTTTTTACGTTCTCTTTCATTCTGCGAATCTTTTATTTATCGTATTTTTATTCATACGTTTATTTTTTTTTCTTTCCTACTATTTTCTTTTTTCTTTATTTTCTTTCATTACTCTATCATGTTTTTTCATTCTCTCGTAGCTTTTACTAGCCATTATTTTTCATCTCCTTTTCTTTATTTCTTTTTCTTATCGTATTTTTTATTTAGATGTTGATTTCATTTTTCTTTCCTAATATTTTTTCTTTATTTTAAACACCTCGTTTGGTTTAAACATATTGATACCATTTGTCGTAAGAATAACTGAACAAAAACTTTTGATTTATTCAGCTAGAGAGATAATAGAATACAACTGTTTGTGTCAGCTCCACTGTCTTCCCAAATGAGCAATAGTGAGAGGAAAAAGATCAATCAGGGCTTCAGTAATGATACCAACATTCATACTCTGGTTTTCATCTTCAAAGTTCATTCAAGAAACATCAAGGGAACGATAATTAAGTTTAGAAAAGAGGGAGCATTAGAGAGAGAAAAACTGTATCAGAAGCTCACAACAGGAAAAAGGATCATCATTTGGACGAAAGAGATTAATGATAAAAGATCCATTCAATCCATCAGACATTTGGGACGTGAGAGTGAAGTTTCCGCTATGACAGTGCAAAGAGCAGTGAGAAAAAAAAACTTGAAACTGAAATTGCGTGGGAAACCTGTGAGGCATCTTGTTACTTCAAGAAAGAAAGATTGAAAGTTAGAAAAGACAAAGATCATCTTGAATAATTTGAATAATTTCCGAAAATGATCCTGGAACATTATATTCCAGGATCATTATATATATATATATATATATATATATATATATATATATGAACATTATTTCAATCCTTCATGAACTTTGGATCATTAGCTATGACTAGTTAATGATGAACATGTCATTTTCGATTATGATGGATTTCATCACGATTCTTCTGTTAATCTTGGAGATACATTGCTATTGCTCAAATTAGATCTCACTTGTCTTATAAAAACCTCGGTGTATTCCAATAAGATATCTTTAATCATTTCTATGATTTCAGATGTTAATTGGGCAAATTTGTTGTTCAAGATTTGAAAAACGTTGCTGCTACACCCTTTATATATATATATATATATATATGTGTGTGTGTGTGTGTGTGTGTGTGTGTGTGTGTGTGTGTGTGTGTGTATGTGTGTGTGTATGACAAAACTGGAATGTTTTTTTCTGATGGGTTTCATCCGTTAGAATATCATTGGAATGGGCTTTGTTGATGTTGGCACGTTTACTCAATATGCAGAAAATGAGAAAAGCAAGTAGTTTCAAAATTTCTGAAAGAATATTTTTGAAAGAATTATTTTTACAAAATTATATATATATATATATATACATATATATATATATATATATATATATATATATATATATATATACTCACACACGCACAAACAGACAGACACACAGACACACACAGATATATATATATATATATACATGAATAAATACAAAAAAAATTTCCTATTCATCCATTTACAGATATAATCCATATATATATATATATATATATATATATATATATATATTGAGTTAGCTGACTTCTAATAAAGGACTTGTCTTTATTAAATTCTGACTCTTTGGCAGCGTTTATTTTTGGGAAAATAGCCATTAATGCTTAAACATTGTGCGTATAAAAGCAATAACTTATTTGACTAATAAAGCACAATATTTGAGAACATTTGATATCTGACATCAGGATGTTTTACTGAAAATTAATTCATGTCTTATAAACAACATTTTATTATCAAATAATTTAACAGCGAAAAAGTGTTTTCACCAGAAAAACAATTTTCAATTCTATTCAGATATTCATTCATGTTATTTGATAGATAATGTCATTTGCAAAAACACAACTGGGATATTATCTTGAATATTAAATTAAATGTAACCTTATGAATATTTATTAATTTTTTTTATTAATATTTTTTCATCTTTTTGTTGCTTTACATTGCAATTACTGTAAAGGTCAGTTTGCGGGCCATATTTTCATTATTTTTATTTGATAAAGCATTGACAACTGCAGTGTTTGTTTATTTTATCTCTCGTTAGTATAGTGAGGACTTCACCAGGCGACGCTGATGCATATCATCTGTTAATAAACAATAAAATGAAAGACTGCCGTCCCTTCGGTGTGAATCGATTTATAAAAATAAACTATTGTTATTTCGGACTCAATTTCTCTTGAATTCTACTTGTTTTACATCGCAACTAACCCGATTTTCAGTCTACAACTATTATTGTCTTTTATCCTAATTTCACAGGAGTTTGGTTTACCGACAGCTTGGGTCAAAAATTAATATTTGACCATAAATATTTGTATTTGTTTGTTTAACTAGTGACTACTTTTCACATCTTAAGGAAAAATCTAGTTCCAACACTTTCTCATCGGCCTTGAATTTCATTCAGATAAAACTATTACCAATTTACAAATTTATCCCATATTTCTATTATATTAAATTTTGTGCTCAAATATTTATAGACGCCTTCATAAACTGGGTTGATTTCAAATTTTAACACTGTTATGTTTTCCATATCTCTCTGCGTAGTAGTAGTAGTCATAGTACAGTTCTCCGTGTCCTGAATATCAACCGGGTTTATTAGACATAGCCACCCTATGTTCGCCAGTTGTTCTCTATTTATATTTGTCTACAAGCACAGATAAAAGTCAGAATTTTAGATTGGTGATTTTCAAAAGCATCCAGGTGCTTATATAAAATACTGTTTCCACGTAAACCTGCATAAGACTAACTTCAGGTTAGTCAATAGATTTCTAATCATTACCGACCAAGTACAACGTTTGCCATCGATGCATTTCTTTGAGCATTTTGTTGTTGAAGTATGATAAACTCTCGACTTGTTTTTTTTAATGATTTCACCCCAGGCATGGCGATGAATCTACTCAGATTCAAAGAGTAAGGAAAATAGAGCGTAGGAATTCGAAAAACCTTTACTGGGGAGAACCGACAATATAAAGAACAGTATACTATGGGCACGTGGCCGAGTGGTTAGAACGTTTGCATGAGATCCTGGTTCGAATTTAACCATGCTCGATTTGTCAAGAAGGAAACTTCATGATGTTATCGGAGGGGTCGATTCCAGTATGCGACACCTTTTGGAAAGTGTCTGAAAACCATACCACGGTTTGACGCAAGCCTTGTGAAGTGAAATTGGGTACACGGAACCCTTGGGGGCCGATAGCTGTGCTAGCACAAAATCGTGGTCGAGGGCTTGAGCGTGCTGGCCTTGTTCAAATTGTTGATCACTCTAGATAACACGCTCTTTCCCAGAAACTGTAACTAAGGTCTGCTCAACATAGTTGCAGTATAAACAACAGGTGGACGCTGTTGGTGTTGAATAAATACAAATCCGCCTGTGCAAGCGTCTGCAATAGGGATTGGCTAGTCGCCCTAGTAGACGCGCATCCTCGAATACGAGTGGCCAGCTATACATACATCCTAGGAGACAGAAGATGGCGATTGACGTCGCATTTAAAGATATTGTAGATTATAGTTGAGAGGAAAACAGGAACTGGGTGAGAGTTACTTAGGCAAGAAGTATGAGAAGAAACTTAGTACCCAATATAAGACTACGCTTAAATATATGAAGTGGAGGTACTGGTTTAGATGGCAAATCCCTTTATATCAACAAATGCTTGAATTAAAAACAAATAGTACAATAAGAAATAACCTTTGCCTGTGAATAGATTATAAGATTTTACAGACACATCAAAAACTAATGTTATTTAACATTTACTAACGACTTTGTAGGAAAAAATTCAGTTTACCGATAAAATCATTTCTAAACGGTTGTTTAGCTTGCTTTTTTTTCTGTTTTTTTTTCTCTAGAAATTCTTGAATGCCTCTCTTCCGAAATATGTTACCTGAACTATCGACATACGAGGGTCATTCAATAAATAAGGTGAATTTTTCGGTATAAGCACTTCTAATACAGATAGAAGATTACTTTTTTTCAACGTAGTCTCCCAGCACTGTCACACACTTTTCCCATCTGTGCACAAGCTTCCGTATTCCCTCAGCGTAAAAATTTTTAGACTGATGTCTCAGCCAGTCGCTCACAACACTTTTGACTTCATCGTCACTTTTAAACCTCGTGCCTCTCGTGAACGCTTCCAAGGGACCAAACAGGTGAAAGTCTGAAGGGGCAAGGTCTGGGCTGTAAGGGGGGAAGAGGGAGCAGTTCCTAGCCCAGCTCGTTGATGGTCTCCACCGTTTGGGCTGCTGTGTGAGGCCTTGCGTTGTCATGATGCAAGATGACTCCTTCTGACTGATGACCCCTGCGTTTGTACCAACAGATAAGCTCAAAGTCCTTGCAATGTCATCCACTGTCACCCTTCTGTCAGACTGAATGAGTTCATTGATTGATTAGATTACCTCAGGACACCTCACTTCTGTAGGCCTCCCAGACCTGTCTTAATCCTCAACACTGCTCCGTCATTCTTTAAACAATTTAGCCCACTTGTAGACATTTTCTGGCGGAAATATGTGGCACCATACACAGTTGACATTCTCTTATGAATTTCAACTGGTTTGCACCCTTCAGCAACCAAAAACTTGATAACTGACCGCTGTTCAATCCTGGAGCATGCTTCTTGGTCGGCCATCTTTGTTAAACGCCAAAACTCTCAAAGTTTTTTGTTAATCTTCAAAAGAAATTAAATCCATGTGAAAAAGAAGTAAAACAAAACAAAAAAATAAAAAAGAGTAAGCTTCTATCTGTATTAGAAGTCCTTATACCGAAAAAATCACCTTATTTATTGAATGACCCTCGTATTTTCACTATCTTCATAATGATTCATTAATATCTTCATGCAGAAGTATATTAACTGATCTTGTAAATAAGCTAACAAACCTATAACATATGTTAGACGTTACTTAAAAAACAGAATCAATACAGTTCCTCGGTTTCAAATTGAACTGCATTGATAATGGTACACTATCGTAAATCAACTAATAAAAATGATCTCATAAATTTATATTCATAACATAACAAATTAAATTCCGGACAAATTATAGGATTCTGTTTAAGTTCCCTTACTATTCGGAGTCTTCGGTATTAACACGATGAGGATTGGTTTGGCTTATTTTGTTTTACGGCATATCAAACTCAATGGGTCATTTAATGCTAACAAAATTTTTATTGCTGGTAACATTTTATTTTTTCAAAAATCTATATCTGGTAATATTTTTCCTTCAAAAATGTGTTGCTAATAATATTTTTTTCCAAAAACTATTGCTGGTAATATCTTTTTCCTTAAAAATGTATAGCTCGTAATATTTTTTTCAAAAATGTATTGCTGGTAATATTTTTTTTTTTCAAAGATATATTGCCGGTAATATTTTTTTCAAAAAATATATTGCTGGAAATATTTTTTTTCTTGAAAAATTTATTGCTGGTAATATATATATATATATATATATATATATATATATATATATATATATATATATATATATATATATATATTTTCAAAAATATATTGCTGGAAATATTTTTTACAAAGTATTTCTGGTATTAAACCCTATTTTAACAGTTTCATAGTGTTTTTGCTCCAGTTCCAGGGTTAACTATTTGCCCATAGCTGGGAACCTAACAGGTGCTACCACCCCGGGTCAGGGTGGACTTGGGAACACCAGCAATTAATAGATGGTTTCATGCTCATGATGAGGACAAACACATCTAAAATAAGCACTAAATATGAAATAATTAGGATACTGAAGAGCATTCATTTCATATTTAATGCTAAGAGCAAAGCTCCTCAAATTTAAGGAAATAGAATAATGAATGCTATACATAAAATTGATTAAACTAGGTACTAATACAATCAAATCTACAATTGGAAATAATTGATATAAATTAATATAATATTTTTAAACTACTTCTAACAGAATAAGAGATTAATTAATACTAACCACAATAATAACGTAAAACATATTCGCTGTAATGAAAGTCTCAGAATCACACTTGCAGGATTTCTAGGAATTTAAATAAAATATTAAATGACCAAAAAGCAGATATTTTTTAAAGAAACAACATCACACTCAATGCATTGGTTATTCATTATAATGACTCTGATCATAATTTCGCCTTAAAGAATGCTGCTATTGTTAAAAGATAAGTAATTCATTATGGTGACATGTATAGAAAAATTCAGAGATTTATTGCACTGTATATTTGCGCCCGAGTTCTTACAACTTTGAAACTTTTTTAACAAACCTTATGCGGTTGCAGTATGGGATATTTAAAAACAACAGTGATATAAAAGCGTTGGCAAATCGAATGAGATCGGCTGAGCTGTGCGTGTATATCCGTTGGAGAGCAGACATTTTAAAATTTAAATTTCGCTTCCCTACATCTGCGGTTTCGCTCAGGGCATAATTGGCAGTAAGGTTTTTCATTTACAGTCCCGCTACTCATATATATATATATATATATATATATATATATATATATATATATATATATATATATATATATATAGATAGATAGATAGATAGATAGATAGATAGAGAGAGAGATAGACATACATACACATACACACGAAAACACACACTCTAATATATATATATATTTTTTCAGAATTGTTTTCGATCGTGCAATAAATAATCCAAACTTAGAAATTGTAAAATATTCGTCGTATTGTTTTAAGACGCTGCACTCAAATGCAAAGCATGTATTTTCTGCAAAATAATTCCATTTCTTATTGGTGGCAAGCGGGGTTATTGGTAGTTGAGTCCACTAAAAAATCAGTTGGACAATAAAATGATTTCATATGAGAATAGTTACGAAAAGCTTAGTGAGGTAATAGAATTTTTTTGTTTAGTATGACTGTGTAGTCACTTCAACGTCCGAAGTTGAAATAAAGTCAGAAATGACAGAAAAAGAAATTAAAGAAAACGAAATGTCTTAAAGCAGGTGTCAGCAACCTTTCGCTAACTATCTGTCCACTTAGGGTTTTAAAATCATTCAGTGTGTCAAGAGCATACGTTGTATTTTTATACAAGTCAAAGTAATTATACCTGTTCTACAATATATTTTATGTAGTAATATATAGTATATATATTTTAGTTTATATTAAAATTGAAACAGCTAAATATCTTCATTGCGTTGTAGTAGTTATTGGTTTGGACTTCGTGATGTCATTTGCGGCTGTGTGCCATTGGAAAGAGCCTGGCGTTCTACGTGTGGATGGCGTGCCGTAGATTGCCGACCACTGTCTTAAAGCACTGACACTGAATAGAAATTTAGAATCGAAATCGTTGCGGATCTGCAGGAAGTCAAATGGTTAGTAATTCGGAAAACGTCCAGCCAAGTTCGAATTCGATTTCGCACTGGCTGGCAATCAATCCAGCAAAAGGATAACAATGAATTCAAAACCTCTCAGACATTTGAAGATGGCTAGCCATGGAAGTTTAGATATGTCTGTAACACAAAAACGTGATAGATTTCAACACCTCTGGATGATCCCTCTGGGGCGTGATTATCCAAAACGCTGCTGGAATCAAAGAACTGCGGAGCAGGGACTTGGATGATCTTTGATGATGTATCATATCAATCCAATAAGAGTCAACAAACAAAATTCGGATATATTGGGAAATACTACACGAGTGCATTTTGTTAATCATTTAAACATATCAAAAGAAAATATACACAAATTTCAAGTGTTCCCTGCTTACGTTCAATGAAATTGACGTTTTCTCATCTTTCTCCAGAAAATGCGGTTAGACATGATATATATGTCAATGCAAAAGTCCTGCTGTGATAGTTATTTTCCAAGCGTAGCTTAGATGTAGCACAAGCCCGAAAGTATGGGGTAAGAATCGAACTCACTACTCAGTCGTAATTGTTCTAGCGAGACAAGCTTGTTAAAAATTACACCACCTGGAGGTGCCCAAGTTCCGCTGTGATATCACAATAATGTTATGATTGGTGAATACTCGTATAAAAATTATGCTAGGTGGCTACCTAATCCCTGTTGTCAACTACTGCTCAGGCATATTAACGCATTATCTGACAACACATTTTCAAACCATGTGAACTAGCTCTACAGAATGCAAATCAAAGAACTATATAAAATAAGAGAACCCACATCACTTGAGTACGATCAACAACAGCAGCAGCTAAAATGGATACCACATGTAACTCGAAGAGAAAATAATGACATAATCAATATATTGACATTCCACACTACTTCAAACAAAGGGATAGGAAGGAAATAACCATTAGTACTGAAAAGAGCGATAACAGTTACTGGACTTGAGAAACATATTTTCTTGAATGATTGTTTTAAGAAAAAGATTTTATAAATTTCACCTGACAGTGGTACTATCTACTCGATCAGTGAATTCCTAATGTTTCTTTATATGGAAATGGCTAATATTACCAATTTCGGAAAAAGTGAATATAATTAAAGTTAGAGGTGAATATCATTATCGGGAATTATGAAAACTAACGTGACCATGAAGGTCAAACGTAGACACACAAACAAAATATTATTCAAGAGAATAAAAACAAAGTATTTTTTAGGATTTTGAAATTTAAAAACTAATTGTACACTCCAATATACGCATAATAAAGAATAAATATGATTCTGCCAGTGGATATTTTTATTCGAGGAATCACACAGTTACACTGAAAAAGAGTGACAATTTGGATAACTACCAGAACCTTGCTCGAGAAAAATACGCAATAGAGAGTTTGGAATGGTATCGATGGCTTATCGTAGAATATGGGAAAAATTGAATTCTGGGGAAGTTATTAACGCGAAATTGTTATAGAAACCGATGTGAATACTGAAGAGAGAGCTGGACTTTTTAAGAGATATGTAACATTGGTTCCCCAGAAAAATCAACTCCAATAGAAAAGACGGATTTCTTTTAAAAATAGGAAAAGACAAAAGACAGAACAAATTATGAAATAAAGAGAATCTCAAAATCGAGATTCAGTGGAACAAGAAGACAGGAAAAAGTAACAGTTGTTATTCGAGCGACAGATAAAATCAGAAATGTCTGCAACGGCAAATCTTGGACAAACTCCAGAGAAAGTCCAGGAAGAAATCATAATTTTTCGTGGTGCTGACATCCTGAAGAAATTCCCGAAGGAAAATGACACTTTGGTCGCTGATTGTAGCTCTGTTCCTGTCTAAGATACGGCGCAGAATTGAAAGAATTACAGGAGAGAAATAAAACGAAATGTCAAACCTAACGTCGCGACAGCCACAACAACTACGACGGTTACAGTCTCTGCCTTGCATCTCTTCAATTTGATAAGTTTTATATTATCACCACTTCTACTACTTTACTCTCTTGGAATAATAATAATAATAATAATAATAATAATAATAATAATAATAATAATGAGGAAAACAAGAATAGTACCAGTCAGGGTAGGTGCGCTTGAAATGATAAACAAGGAACATTACAAGACATTGAACAAATCTCTGAAAATCACAACTTTAGAGAAATACGAAAATTACCTTGATAAATACAGCTCATACACTAAGAAAAACTTTCTCCATGTGATGTTATGGAAGTTAGAAAAAGAAATCATGAAATATAGCCATAACGACACACCTTTACCTGCCTTAAGTCTTCTCGAAGACTTGATAGGTAGTTTGACCATAGCAGAAATTGAAAGATAGTAATAGTAATAATAATAATAATAATAATAATAATAATAATAATAATAATAATAATAGGCCGGACATAATTTTCAGAAACCGATAAGAAAAAGAACTTCTCTACTAATTGGTATGTATTGCCTAGCAGATTGTGACATAGCAAGCAAGGAATTTGAAAGAATATCGAAGTATGAAGACCTGGAAATTGATATAGAGAAAAAGTGGAAATTGAAAACAAGAATAGTAACAGTTAAAGCAGTAGCGCTTGGAATGATAAAAAAGGAAACCCCCCAAAAATGGGAAAATCTCAGCTTAAGGCAAATACAAAAAACAATGTCTTGATAAGTACAGCCCACACACTAAGAAAAACTTTGTCCATTTAACGCTAGTTATATTATGGGAGTTAGAAAAACAAATCTTTAAATGTAGCCAAACAACACACCACTACCTGTCTTAGGTCTTTTCGCAGACTTGGTAGGTAGTTTGACCATAGCAGAAATCGAAATATAATAATAATAATAATAATAATAATAATAATAATAATAATAATAATAATAATGATGATGATGATGATTATAATAATAATAATAATGATGATGATGATGATGATGATGATGATGATGATAATAATAATAATAATAATAATGATGATGATGATAATAATAATAATAATGATGATGATGATGATGATAATAATAATAATGATGATGATGATGATGATGATGATGATGATGATAATAATGATGATGATGATGATGATGATGATGATAATAATAATAATAATAATGATGATGATGATGATAATAATAATAATAATAATGATGATGATGATGATGATAATAACAATAATAATGATGATGATGATGATAATAATAATAATAATAATAATAATAATAATAATAATAATAATAATAATGGACTGTTGTTGCATTCCAACCAGGAACTAGCAACGTAATATGCTGAAACTTAGCAGCTTGCTCTATCGTGTATGTGAAGGACTTCCGGAGACAATTGACCACATTATATCTGAGTCTGACCGACTGTTGCCAAGAGAGTACCTGTAAGTACATGATAAGATTCATGTTTTGGTTTAGTATCAATTTGCGGTGATGGACGAAACTACCTCTGGAGCAGCCTATTCTATATTCCATTTCCTTACCTCTTACACTAAATGTGTTACAACTGATCCATACGCCCAGGTATTTGAAGTATTTAGTATAGTTACTTTATTTTATTATTAGTTTATATTGTCAGTCTTTTCTTGGTCCTTGCATCTCATTGTGTGGCAGTGGTTACCGAGGTTATTCAAGATGAACATTACTATAGTGTTTGGTCTTCACTGGCCGTCAAATAACATTTTCGACCTTGAATAACCCAATACGTATTGACTCGTCAGAAAATCAATGTAACTTGTACTTAATTTTATGAATTAAAATTTATCATACAATATGCGAATGCAAATAAAATCTTACTCTTTTTGAGTAAGTTCACATTTACTTATCATCTCTCAGTTGCGTCTCTGTCTTTGGACAGAGTGTGCTCAGGGGCTTCTCTGTCAAAGGACAGAGGGGCAACTGAGAAAATTATACTGAGAGGTGCCCAGCCTTGGGAAAGAGATGCCCGATGCCGCGCCCACCCATTGCACCAGAGGGAGAGATCGGTGCTCGCACCGAGGCCAGCGCAACCGACGGTTGCGGGGGCCGAGGGGAATTTTTGTTCCTCGCCCGGGTGTACGCACTCGGGACCCCACATAAAAATAGACCTTGTGTCACATCTCGTCGTAGAGGAGTAAATATCGTATGCAAATAAAATACCGTAAGCAAATAAAAAACTGAGGCTTCCGTAGGATCCATTTTTGGGAATACAGAGTTGTCGATAAAGTCATGGTAGTATATTTTAATGGGAATTGCTGCAGAATCTTAATTTAATCTTAGAATAGCAAACTATGAATTTATTTTTATTGCTCAACAAATTACGGGTTGCAATAAAAGCGTTGGGTGCTTTAAAAAATCGAATCAATAAACTGGGATCGAAATAGGAACTTAGGAATAATGTATTTGTAAACATCATGAATCGACATCTTACCTGTACTCTCTCCTGGCACTGGATATACTGATAAAAAGGTTAGCCACGTCTATGTACAAAAGGAGCTGCACAGGGCATCGAGTATCTTGTTAAAACGCCATGCCAAAATATTTGATGGAAATGAAAAGGTAACTCAGTACATTTACCATAGCTATTTAACCTTCCCAGGCAAAGCACCAAGATCCTTTATCTCGACTGCCAAAGTTAACAAACGTTACCCACTAGGCCAGACATTTGATCATAGATAAATGCTTCATTGAAACTCTTTGTATCAGACGAAAATCTTTGGTTCAAGTAACGGTCAATTTCTGCACGAGGCATTCAACCCTTTGCAGAATCTGATACAATGAATATTCTAACAGCGTTAGTCTATCTCTGACTATAAGATTCAATAAGTCTGACCTGGCATCAGCGTCGGAGATTAAATCTTACCGATTCTCTGAAGGGAAAGAGATAATATCTTATGTGGTGTTAAGGAAACTGATAAATAGAAGACGGTCGAAAACCTTTCATGGAATATTCTCTGACAGATGACTATTGATTTTGCCCAAACTTTTATACTGCAGTTTGCTTCCGTTTGGTAAAAGCTGATCTCATTCTAGGGTAAATGCTATAGACCAATTCCAGCTTTGTTGTCTCATCGTCCTGACCAGCGAATATGTTTAGCAATGCTTCAAATATGGCGGCAAGGTTTGCTCTAAAATCGAGAGATAATATTTAAGGCGCTTTTGTGAATTTTAGTTTTGAGAAAAAACGCCTGTAACGAACGTAATTATAAACTTATTTAGTTAGGTGTATTGATTAGTACTGAAAACTAGTATGTATAACACTTTTGAGAAAAACGCCTCTAACGAGCGTAATTATAAACTTATTTAGTTAGGTGTATTGATTAGTACTGAAAACTAGTATGTATAACACTTTTGAGAAAAAAATCGCCTGTAACGAGCGTAATTATAAACTTATTTAGTTAGGTGTGTTGATTAGTACTGAAAACTATTATGTATAACACTTTTGAGAAAAACGCCTGTAACGAGCGTAATTATAAACTTATTTAGTTAGGTGTATTGATTAGTACTGAAAACTAGTATGTATAACACTTTTGAGAAAAAATGCCTGTAACGAGCGTAATTATAAACTTATTTAGTTAGGTGTATTGATTAGTACTGAAAACTAGTATGTATAACACTTTTGAGAAAAAACGCCTGTAACGAGTGTAATTATAAACTTATTTAGTTAGGTGTATTGATTAGTACTGAAAACTAGTATGTATAACACTTTTGAGAAAAAACGCCTGTAACGAGCGTAATTATAAACTTATTTAGTTAGGTGTATGATTAGTACTGAAAACTAGTATGTATAACACTGTTGGAACAACAAGTCAAATATCTATTCGTTGTGACAAAGGCGGGAAGGTTTGGCTCTGTCTAAATTTATACAAATTCAATATCTTTTCAGAACTCGCTCGACTGGTCATTCCCAATAAGTATCGTTCCCTTTACATTCCCCTGTCAGTATTAATTTGGCCTCTCATTGATCTGGGGTCACAACAAGAAGTTTTTTTTCTCCAACGCTTAATCTTGGACATTAAATGATATTTACAAAGAACGGATAAATGGAGGCATTTTCCGTTTAATTAGCATTTTTAAATAAAAACGCATCGGATAATTAAAAAAAAAAAGAGACATTTCGTAAAGCATAATATGGCTAGCTGCTCGTATCAGTATACGTCTGTCTGCTAATCCCGGTTGCAGACACCTGCTCAGGCACATTTGTGTTTCTTCAACATCCACTGAACCCACCGCTGGCTTATACTGCAACTAAGCTAAGCGGACCATGATCACCAAATCTAACATGATCATCATTTTGAACAAGGCCATTCCGCTTTAAAACCTCGGTCATGATGACTTTTAATATCGTGCTAGCACAAGTGTCTGAAAACTTTATATATATATATATATATATATATATATATATATATATATATATATATATATACACACGATGTGTGTGTGCGTATGTAAAATTTCAGATGGATTATATCTGTAAATGGATGAATGAGAATATTAATGTAGACATAAGGAAAACTTATGTTAGCTGACGTATTTCCCAGAGGACAAAAGTCGTCGGCTAAGATAAGTTTTCTTTTTGTATTTATTCGTATATATATATATATATATATATATATATATATATATATATATATATATATATATATATATATATATATATATATGCGTGTGTGTGTGTGTGTATATATGTACATATATGTGTGTATATATATATATGTGTGTCTGCGTGTATATATATATATATATATATATATATATATATATATATATACATGGTCCCTATACCCTGTCGCAGGCACCGGCTCGATATTTGTATTTGTTAAACTCCCACAAGGCCCACGTGTCGTTGATACTGCAACTATGCTGAGCAGATTTTAGTTGCAGTTTCTAGGAGAGAACTTAAAATCTTTCTTGATGAGGTTGACTACGCTCAATTCCTCGGTGTCATTGACTTGTGATTTAGTGCTCACCACGTCCATCAACAATTTCCGAGTAATTTCGTATACTTAATTTCAATCGCAAGGCTTTGATCGATCCGTGGACTGTTTTTTTCTCCAGGTATTTCCAAGAGGTGCCACGCACTAGGATCGTCTTTTCAAAAAGTCACTTCCTTGATAAATCGACCACAATGTCTCATGCTCGTAACGCTAACCACCTCACTACACTATCACTCGAAACATTGGATTACGACCATATCACTTTAAACTCACAGTTCTTGTACAATCACCGGAGTTAAGCAACATCGAGTTTGGTCAGTAGATAGATGGCTGACTGATAAGAATACTAGGCACTGTAAGCTTGGCTGTATGAATGGTGTAATAGATACTGGCTTGGGATTGTTCATCTCAGAACCGAATTCCAATTTGGGTTCGTTATATTCACTTACAGGCAAATACTTTTGGGGAAGGTATGAAGCCAATTCTTCTTCCATCACTAAATCAATATTATCTCCCACCCCCAGCCAAATATTTTCTGTTTTTAAATAACCTGAAAGAGGTTGATGAACCGAGCTCGAATCAATTAATAATAATAAAAAATAAATAAAACACAAAATAGTAACTGCCTATTATTACACACTAATTCATTAAAACAACTTATTTTTATATGTTTATTTTTTATATGTTTATTTTTACTGATTAGTTTTCCAACGATTCTAACATTGTACCATCCGGGTTCTTTCGAGGCTAGCTTTACGGCACTCAATAAGGATAATCTTTGCATAATTTGCTAGAGGATGTTATCTTCTATGAGGTATTATACATAAAATATTTCACATGTGCATTTTAATTCCTGTGATATTAGATTTTATATTGTCAAAACGAAAAGCAGATGCGGTTTTGGCAGAATTTTAAAAAATAATTCAAATTCTTTTATTTTTCTAAATTTTGAAATACTGTTCTTTTCAAAAAATTTATTTTAACCTAAAAAATACATTTCGTTAAAGAACATTAATCTCGTGGGTGGCATATTAATATAATACATAATAAAATCTCAAAGAAAGTCAAAATTAGTTTTTGTTGTTTTAAATAAAAAACGTAAAATAAAATTAGGTAAAAACTAAAATATTCTTTGAATATTATTTTAAAAAAGTAAATATCAATGACTGGTTGATATAATTATGAATATTTTGAAATGAACCCTAGAAAAAAAAAATAAAGGGTTAGGATTACTAAGTTAATTACCTCCCCTTATTTCGGATTTATTGCGCTGAGATACAGTTATATCTTTTGTCTGTTGGAAAGTTTCGAATTTTACGTCTGTGTTAGAGTGAAAAAACAATTTTGCCTTCATACATTTATAAAATACTTTTATTTTATAGTTTAAATTGTAGTACTTTTCTCTTCCTCTGCAGTTTCTTCTTCATCTATCCTTTTCTCTTCTGATATCTGATGGTGTTCTCTAAGACTGTGATTTGGTTCGTATCAATTCTTCTTTTAATTTCAAGGTAAATGACGGAGAGATGATTGCCTAAGAAGTCGATTTCGTTTCGGCCACCAACTGGTGCGGTCCAGCCTGAAAATGGATCGATTCGAAAGGAAACTCTTTGAAGTGGCTATATCACTTTCCTGTGAATTAATGTCGATTCTCTTATCTCTCCGACAGTATCACAGTAAGCGGCCATTTTCAAGTGTTGTCTGCCGCACATGCGCAAAAGCGCTTGACGCAAAACACGCAGCTATCGAATTTTATGTCCTGCCAAGCAATTTACTGCGTCCACGAGACAAGTTTGCTACCTACTCCATTTTCTTTCAGAGTTCCATTCAAAATGGGAGGGAACTGGAAAGAACGCCAGGAAGTGAAATGGCTAGAAAATATTAAGAATCGTGTAGAATTTCGGACGAAAATATAACACTGCGTGTGTGTGTGTATCAGTGAGAGA
>OZ038498.1:77414418-77416918 GCA_964036315.1 Acanthosepion esculentum
GAGGATAGCGGCTCCTAACTTGTCGCTTCAAAATGCACCACAAATGTTCAATAATATTGATATCTGGAGATTGGGGAGGCCAATCCATTAGTTCTAGCTCACTTCCATGCTCTTCATACCAATTTTTAACCACTCGAGCGGTATGTATTGGAGCATTATCGTCTTGGAAGATGCAGTCACCATCAGGGAATAAAGTCTGGGCCATTGGATGAACATGATCTTCCAAAATGTTCAGGTAATCTTTGCTGTTGATTCTACCATGCAGGGCAACTATTAGACCGAGGAATTTCCATGATATGCTGGCCCAAACTATCACTGATCCACCTCCATGCTTCACTGTTCGCAGTCAGGGTTGTAAACTTCTTTGGGTTGCCTCTACACATAAACACGCCCTGAAGTTGGGAAAGAGAAAAACTGAACTCGTCTGAGAATATGACTTGCTTCCATTGGTCTGCAGACCAGGCATTGGAATCTTTTCACCACTTCAACCTCTTCTGAATGTTGCGAGTGGAGAGAAGTCGTTTCCTTACGGCGGCTCTTCCATGATATCCCGCCTTATGGAGCTCACGACGGACAGTTTTTGTAGAAACTGGACTATTCAGATGAATATTCAACTCAGCAGTCACTTTGGCCCCAGTAGTCCGATGATTTTTTGCCACATTGCGTTTCAATGCACGTCAGTCCCTGTCAGTACGTTTTCAAGTCCGGCCGGAATTGCTACGGTTGCTAGAGGTTTTGCCTTGTACCTCGAAATGCGTCATAGTTCTTGATATGGTAGCTCTTGAAAAACCAAACAGTTCAGCAACCTTAGTGATCAAGTCTCCTGCTATGCGAGCTCCAACAATTTGACCTTTTTCGAACTCGGAGAGGTCAAGCATTTAGCTTCAATTTTATTAAATTCTAAAAATAAATATGACAAAGAGAGTAAATTAGATAAATAAACGTATTTACAATAGATATAACCTGCAATTATAAAGTTTTAGTTAAAGTTCTTAATATAATAGGTCTTTGGAATATAGGAGTGGAATTTGCACATGTTCCAATTATTTTGTCCAACCCCTCTCTCTCTCTCTCTCTCTCTCTCTCTATATATATATATATATATATATATATATATATATATGTGAGTGTGTGTGTGTGTGTCTGTGTGTATGTGTAGCTCTAACAATTCTTGATAGGCATGTAATTGTATGTCCAATGTAATTATTATTCATGAATTCATTTTCATCAGGAAAGCTAAAGATTCCTAATTAATATTGGTCCTACGTAGTTTGGATCTCGCTGGTGAGTTATTACTGCTGAAAATGTTTGGCAGTTTTCAATTTTAAATAGTTCAAATAATCAGTAATATAATATATATATATATGTGTGTGTATGTGTGTGTGTGTGTGTAAAGAGAGAGAGAGATAAGCACGTACGTAAATGCAACTTCGAGACTTCAAACTCGGCACTCCGATTCCTCAATCCGAGCCATTATACAACACATTCGCCTTGGGTATCAAACATACTGAAAGGGCCGTTCATATATATATATAAAATTACAAAACAGAGAAATCCAAAATTTCGTCATGAGTAACTTAGTTCCGACACACTGAATACAGTCCACCGTCCGGGTTGAAAAATACTGACGCGCTCGGCGTCAGCTGCAATAGTCTATACACATGAGGTAATTTGGGATTTTTCTGTCGTGTAATTTACATGCTCTGTTATAATTAATATATTGAGCTTTTTTGTGGATAGTTTTAATATTTTATATTATTAGGATCCACTTAAATTATATACGAAAGGATATATATATATATATATATATATATATATATATATATATATATATATATATATATATATATATATCCAAAATGTCAATATGTCAAAATGTATATATATATATATATATATATGTATATATGTATATATGTATATATATATATATATATATATATATATATATATATATATATATATAGTTATTTGTTTAAATTTTATCTATGTATATTTGACCGGTTTAGCTATTTTTCAAGTTTAAATTCGTTTAATAACATATTAAGCCACGAATAGCTTCGACATCTGACCGTCTAGATCATATTGAATGTAGATGTATGTGCCTGTCGATGTGTATGTGTAAGTAAAGTGCATTTGCCTATGTGTGGTTTGATTTTTTGTATGTGTGTGTATATATCTAAATACGTCTGAGCGCTTAACATGCCGTTGTTCGAATGATTTCACGTGAGAGGCGACTAACATGTTGAAATGAAACTAAAGTGTATACATTTTTGTCTGGGATTCTGAACACAACTTTCAACATAATTTCAATGAAAATACAAATTAAATAGCATATATATCTTTTATTTTTATTTTTATATTTTTTCTCCTTGGTAATTCTACAATTTAAAACTTAATAGAGATTTGATTTAGATTTCTAAATAGGTAATTTTAATTTTTTAATTTTTTACTTTTAATTTTAATTTCAAATTTTATAAATCTTTTAATATCTATGATA
>OZ038498.1:77421918-77454418 GCA_964036315.1 Acanthosepion esculentum
CACACACACACACACACACACACACACACACACACACACACAGCCACCCTCATAGCAAAAGTAGATGACCTCGTCCTGCTTATTGACATTGCTCTCTCTTACATCAGAAGGGCAGTCCACTACCAAATTAGCAAGTTCAAGCAGTTGTCCCTCGTCATCCACTCAAGGGCTGTGAACCAGTGATAAGAAACTCAAGTAGAGACACAATTTTCTACATTCAGTCATACCACTGAACAACTGAGCTCCTAGTCAGTGTATGTCCCCGCGATGCAGACATCTTTAAAAAACGTGAGACATATTGCTTTCTTTCTGAGGCCGACAGAAAGCCACCCCACTGGCAACAGTGATGCATGGCCATTCATGCCCTGTCTAAATCACCTCTGAACAGATATTGGTCGCTGTAAAGCCAACCTTCACTCAACGGCTGTGAACCAATGATTAAGAAGCATTCCATTGGCACCAGTGATGCTTGGCCATTCATGCCCTGTCTAAATCGCCTCCGAATAGATATTGGTCGCTGTAAAGCCAACCTTCACTCTACGGCTGTGAACCAAGGATTAAGAAGCACCCTACTGGCACCAGTGATGCTTGGCCCTTCATGCCCTGTCTAAATCGCCTCCGAACAGATATTGGTCACTGTAAAGCCAACCTTCACTCAACGTCTGTGAACCAATGATTAAGAATCATTCCTCTGGCACCAGTGATGCCTGGCCCTTCTTGCTCTGTTTAAATTGCCTCCGAACAGATGCTCGTCGCTGTAGAGCCTGCCTTCAGAAATGGGGATGTGCCACCGATGATTATCCCAACTGCTAATGCGGTCAATTACAAACTATGAAACATCTTATAGTTTGCCCAGTCTTCAGTCTTCCAGGTTCATGCACATTTGACGATCTTGAAACCATAAGACCCTAGGCAAGACTTTGTGTACGACACTGCGTAAGCGTTGTGTAACGACTCGGTAAGACAGACACACACACATATACATATTGTTCACAAATTCGGTGTAAAGGACGCGAATCGATTTTGACATAAATTTTGAAGTAAAACGTACGTTTTACACAACAAAAAATACGATAATCCGACTACACAGTGATTAATTTATAATTACTGGGAATATTTTTGTTCCGTAAGTTAATTTCTTTAAAAAAAATAAAAAAATTTAATATTATAATGCCCTTTCTTCATTCTGATAATGATGATTATGTTACTGACAAATAAACGTAAAGTTATTTTTATGTTTCGACGGCTTTTATTTAATTTCCAAATCAAGCGACATTATTTCCCGAAAAATTTAGTATGTTTAGGTGCCTTACAATTATTTCCCTGCGTATTCTTCCTATATAGATTATCTTTTGCTTAATGGTGGAAACTGTATAGTTTCCTTCTTTAATATTGCCTCTCAAAGAATAACAAGCTGCTTGGCATCTGTGTCTAATCTTCATGCATCCAAAAACAATATTTGACTCAATTATAATACATTTACCATATATGCTCACAGACATAAGCTGGTAAAAAAAAACATGGAACTGTTAAACATGAATGCAAAATCTTGGTTAATAAAAATGTTTCATTAAGACGGATCAAAATCAGCAGTAAATCAATCAGTGTTATTGGTGAAAAATATTTATTTCTCTATTGGATCATTTTATTTAAGCCATGGCAATTATGTGTGGAAAATATTATCGCTCAAATGTCTGTCAAGGCTTCGGCGGCACACCTCTACTCGATGGACAGAATTTTTGATGGGGTCTCTGCATAGTTGCTCCTCGATCCCACCAATATACCTTATATCATCCTTCAGCTGTTGAATTGTTGTTGGCTTGTTGATATAGATCTTACCTTTGAGATGACTCCAAAGGAATAAATCCAAAGGTATCAAGTCGCACGATCGGGGTAGCCAATTGACTTCGCTGTTTCGAGAGATGATGCGACCTGGGAACTTCTCATTCAAATTCTGTTTGAACGTCCATTTTCGTAACAGACATCGATAACTTTAACACGTTGTTTGATTGTTAATCTTTTCATTGATGAAATTGCCAAAGACTCAAGCTGTTAAATCTGAAAGAAAAAGAACAAATCATTAGACACTTAAACTTAATTCTCATTTAAAATCAGTCCAAGCTATTGGAACACCCTTTATTACTAACATTAAATTATATATTGAGCAACTGTTGTGTTGACTAGGAAAATTGTAACGCTGCAGTTTCTAGTTTGAAACCTTTATAGTAAACTTTTTACTTCTTGATCAATTTTAGATCTGATGAATGAAGGTCGGACAATGGAAATTTATCTGGAGAAGGATTGATAGAAATATAATCAAACAATAAAGGGAAATCAAAATGATTTCACCAACTTTTAGATTTTGGTATTAGTCACTAAAATAAAAATGTTTCATTAAGACGGATCAAAGTCAGCAGTAAATAAATCGGTGTTATTGTTCAAAATTATATTATTTTCTATTGGATCATGTTATTTAAGTCATGACAATTATGTGTGAAAAATAATATCGGCAAATATCCGCCAAGGGTTCGCGGCACAGCTTCACACGATGGTCAACATTTTTTATGACGTCTGTGCATAGTTGCTCCTCGATCTCACCAATATGCCTTATTATCTCATCCTTCAGCTGTTGAATTGTTGTTGGCTTGTTGGCATAGACCTTACTTTTGAGATGACCCCAAAGGAAGAAATCTAAAGGCGATCGTGGTGGCCAATTGATTTCGTTGTTTTGAGAGATGATGCATCCTGGGAAATTCTCATTGCATTTCTGTTTGAACGTCCATTTTTGTAATAGACTTCAATAACTTTAAGACGTTGTTTAATCGTTACTCTTTCCATGATTGAAATTGCCAGACATAAGTTGGTAAATCTGAAAGAAAAAGAAAAACATCATTAGACGCTTAAACTTAATTCACATTTAAAATTGGTCTAAGCTATTGGAACAGCCATTATTACTAACATTAAAATAATATTGAACAATTGTTGTGTTGACTAGGAAACTTGTAACTCTGCAGTTTCTAGTTTGATACCTTTATAGTAAACTTTTTACTTTTTGATCAATTTTAGATCTAATGAATGAAGGTCGGACAATGGAAATTTATCTGGAGAAGGATTGATAGAAATATAATCAAACAGTGAAGAGAAATCAAATGATTTCTCCAACTTTTAGATTTTAGTATCAGTCACTTTCTGACTGCAGCAAAGTAGAATCCCTGTGCTGTTTCTATAAATATTTTCATGGTCATTTTTCGGAGGAGCTTTACACTATGACTCCTTGCTTTTAGGAATTTACGCGTCGTACCAAAGTGGCGGCAAGAGATCATCATTTTACAGTTGTAATTTCTAGTTGTAACTGTAAGTTCTATGCTAAAAACTTCTCTCTCACTGCTTGTTTGTAGAACTCTCTTCCGGCTTTTTGTTTTCCAATCAACTTCAAATATTTATATGCAATGTCAATCGTTATCTTATTTCTTTCTTTTATTGTTCTCTCTCATGAAGAATGTTTTATTCCATATTCTTTCAAGATATTACGTCTTATTAGCTTTATTGCCTTGATTAAATGATTCAAAATGATTGAGAAATGATTAAAAAAATGTCGGCCGTCATGAAGAGAGACTTCTGATTTTGTATATGCCACAGAATAACCGTTATAAAGGATTATCAAAATCTTAAATGAAAAGGTTAACTTTAAATATCTGTAGCTCTCAATAAGATACATATTGCTATTAGATAACTGAAGTGTCTACATCATAATGACAAAAAGAAAGCAAGAAACGTGGTCGAAAACAGTAGTTGAAGTGTTTGAATCAGTGGTGACAAAACAGGAAAGATTTTAGTAGTAAAAGAAGTAAATGTTCCTTGGAGCAGTAAATATCAAATTGTGGACAGGCATGATCGACCAACTCTTGAAAAGGCACACCATATAAAAAAAAAAGAATGGTATCTTGCTCAGAGCAACTCATTAATAAAAAATTTCACAAGCAGACATATTTCGCTAAATATCTAGACAAATATCCTGCGATCATAAATTGCCTTTGTGCTGCATTCGATTGCTGATTGTCTTGTTCTTTACGGCTTATCAACCCTTTGCGCGTTATGTATCGCCGAAACATATTTTGGATCTTAAGAACTATTATTTTTCTATTTAACCCAGTGAAACTTGGGTTACAAATATTGTTATTTGATTTTCACAAAGTATTATATTATTTCGGCCAAACTGCTCTATTATTTTTACCTTATACATGAGAGGCGGTGGTAATTTTAGCTAGGGCCACTTCTAAAGCATATTCCTTTTAGCGTTTCTTTTATTTGACGCACGTTTTCAACTTGCTTTTATTGGTGTTTCTATGAATTTATTGAATTTTCACGAAGAAATAATATTTATCTTTTTCGACCCGCCTCACTTAAAATTAGTAAAAAGAAGAAGAAAAAAATATCTGAAATTGAAAATCCCGAACGCGTGATATGGCCACCGTTTGTCGGCTAATCTTGAGTATTAATGATATGCGATCAGAATGACGAAGGGGAAGACACGACGAGAGGCGTGACCCGACATCTAAATAGAATCTAATGTATGCAAGCTGTGGTTGACATGTTATGATCCGCTTCCGCCAACCTGGCCTTCCTTTCAAAGCCTTAGCAGAAAGACGACGTATATTGCCCGTGGGTTTCCTTTTCAGACGCAATTTCTTCATGTCGATATTTATGAATTAATAATAAAGAGAAAAAAATACGATTTTTGCAGACAAGAAAAGGTCACCGAAGTGAGAAAAGGAAGAAAATAGGCATTTATTTCTGGTGTGTGTGTGTATGTACGCTATTAAAGAGTACATGGCATTATATTAATTATAAAGATTTTGTATAGTATACTGTTGACACGCACACACACACACACACATGCAAACACACACACACTCACACACACACACAAACACACACACACATATATATATATATATATATATATATATATATATATATGTCTCGCACATTTCGCCTATGAAACTCCCTTCCCTATTACTGTTTCCCTGACAAATACAATCTCTAACGGTTTAAGTGTAGCGTCAATCGACATCTCCAGTTGCCTTGATCTATCCACTTCCCTTCTCCACATCCTTTCATCTTTCATTCCTATCTGCTCTCGCTCCAAATATTCTGTAACCCCCTTGCCTTGATCGACCCACTGTCTTTCTCTTTCTCCACATCCTCTCCTCTACCACTCCTATCTGCTCTTCCTCCAACCCTTCTGTAACCCCATGCGTGATAGTGGCCTCCAGACTTGCTTGCAGTGATATGCTTAATATATATATATATATATATATATATATATATATATAATCGTCCATGCTTAGAATATTGGTGCCGCATATGATTGGGTCCCACTGTTATTTACCATTAGCTCCTTGAACAATCTAGAGAAGAATCAGCAATATTACTGGTCCTGATCTGGCGGTTCGGCTTCGGTCACGTTCACACCGCCGTAAGGTTGTGCCTTTTCTATGTATAATTTCATGGTAATTGTTTGGATGAGTTCTTCGCTATGGTACCTAGAATTTTTGAAAAAATTATTTTGAGCGCAGTACTAAACTGGCATCGAGGTCTCATCAATTTAGAGTTGAGCTGGCTAGATGTCACCGTAAATTCTATGCTAACAGTTTCTTTTTCTCACACTTCTCGCTTGTGGAACTCCCTACCGGCTCCATGCTTTTCAGTAAATTTAATCTACAAGATGTTAAATGCAATGTCAACCGCTATCTGCTTTCCTCTTCCTGTTTGTTGTGGTGACGAGAGAATTTTTTTGCCCCTTGTGAGTCCGAAGTCCTCGTCGCCAAGTTTTTGTGGATTCCGGGGAGGCAACCCTGCACAAATAAACAAACAACGCCAGTAATTGAAATAGGAAAATAAGTGTATTGAACGTAAGAATACAAACTTGAAATGAAGATTAGTAGTCCAGGAATGCGGGTTAGTAGAAAGTATATCTACAAGTCTCTGTAAGTGAAGCCGTAATTATCTCTCTCGCTGTGGACTCTACGAATCACAACCTTATCTCAACGTATCTCTTTGTGAACACCCGGTGTACTCAACGTATCTCCACTCTGTCAGAATAAGTATACTTTAGACAAGTCCATCTTGTATAAAAAGGGGAGAGCCCCCAAACACTGTTCATTATTAATGTTAATTCTTCCATACTCTGTAAACCCTTGTGTCTTAGTGGCTTTACTGCCTTGCATAAGGTGATACACACACACGCATACACACACACAACAAACACACACACACACACACACACATATATATATATATATATATATATATATATATATGTGTGTGTCTGTGTGTGTGTGTATGTGTGTGTGTGTGTATGTGTGTGTGTGTGTATGTGTGTATTTAATCGATATATCGGCAGTAGAAAAGTGATTGGAGCCGATCCGTCAAATCAGAACGAACAATATTGCTGATTCATCTTTGGATTTTATCAAGGAGCTCAAGATAATTAGGAGTGGTACAGTAATGCATTTCTAGAGTGACAAAGCGTTAGCGTTATATTCCGACCAAAAGAAACTCGCCACTGTTGATTTTTCAGAGAGGCGACTTCTAGAAAATATTGGCCTGAAGTGAATATTCTTGCATACCCACCGTTTGTACATGCCTGAAAACAATACCACATTATTGCCCGAGGCTAAGGAATGAAAGTGGGCAGACTATGGTTGTCTTCGTACGAAGTTCTGTGGAAGCGACACCGAAGAGCATTCTCCCCCGCTCCCCACAATCTTAACTAGACGGTCATATCGGTGTAACATTATGTCTAAGAAAGGTAAAGTATTGTTTTCTTTCATTTCGTATGTAAATTCTATTGTATATTCGACTTTGTTTATTTTATCCATAAGATTCCGTAAGTCACGGGGATATATTAACAGAGCATCATCCATATATCGGAATTAAATTGATTGTTTAGGTCAAACAGAAGCCCAAAACTTAGTGTCCACCGAAAATCAACTAATAAAAATGACCTAATAAACTTCTATTACTACTATAACAACAAAATAAAGTTTGGAATAATTATTGGGTTCTATTTAAGAGCAATCAGAATTTGCAGCCCTCAGTATTTACACGAAGAGGAGAAATATATTGAAAATACTTTCAAGAACTTTCAATACCCTATTTCATATTCAATGAGAAACAAAAATCTCATAAAATATTCCAAAAATAGAATAGCTGTTCTTCCTGACAAACCCGACAAATCAGACAATATCTTATTCTACCCACTAAATCTATCACAACTACAACCGAAAAGAATTTATCAAAATTCAACAGAAAATTTTTCACAGCTACATCTAAAACAATAAAAGGATTAATCATTACAAAAAATACAATCCAAAACTTGAAGGAATTTACTCTATCAACTGCAAGTATTGCCAGCAAGACTATATTACAGAAACTTCAATAAGTTTAAACAAAACACGATATAAACACAAAGAGAAAAAAAAAACACAAAACGCATTGGTTGTTCGCCGTAATGAATCTGACGATTTTGACATAAAAATGCTACTCTAATTAAAAGAGAAAATGTACAGAAAGTGTTTAATCGCTAATTCAGCCACAATAAATTTACCTCGACGTTCTTACAACGAATCATCATTCCTGGTAGATTTTGGGTCGTCATAATGAGGGATATTTAAAAACAAAGATTATGGAAGGAAATATGATATAGATGAATTTGGATAGATTGCAAAAAATTATTTCGAAAAATTTTGGAGCTACCAGCGTCTCTCTTTCATGCGCATGTGTAGTCACAACAACGTCAAAAAACCGGGTCCGATGTAGTTCTATCGATGAAACGCGTCATAACTTTGAATAAAGTTACAATTTCCTCAACACACACACACACACACACACACACACACACACACACACACACACACACACACACACACACACACACACACACACACACACACACACACACACACACATATATATATATATATATATATATATATGAAATGAAATGAAATGAAGCATAAGGCATTAGGAAAATTATGTGGATATTTTCTCCGGAAAATGGTCGGAAATACAAAAAAGAAATGAAACATTATCAAAAAAGAAATTTTGTTAGTCGTCAACAAAATTTGCATATATATATATATATATATATATCTTTGTGGTGTGTGCATTTTTGTGTGCATGTGTCTTTGTGTGTAGAAGAAAAAGAGAGTGATAGTGGTAGAGAGAGATAGAGTATAATCTCAGTTTCGAAAATTTCCGCTGCTGATTTTACAAGATGAATAAAATTAATAACCTGATCTACTTTGTTTACCAAAGGCAATTCCCGTTGACCTTGGCGCCTGTGAAATAAAATCACCTGCTGATTTTCATAAATCCGAACAACTTCGAGGACAGGGTTGAGTGCCTCCTCATCAGTTGCCAGTTACCGTGATTTTACCAATAATGCGAAACTATTGGTGTTTCCCTTCTGCATCTAAGTTTATCACAAGGAATTCGGGCTGCCGGAAAGAGAAGTTCGATTCCCGATTTAGAAAGTATTTAAAATCTCGTCACCGGAAAATTTGTGATTTCTATGGTTGGGTAAGTTGATAGCAGTGAAAAGTAACAGTACACCTTCTAAAATTAACCGACGATAGACGAGCAGGTTTGGAAAGGTGGCTGAGTAAGTGTTGCTACAACCACTGCTTCTCCGTTTACTAATCATATTACACTAGCAATGCTAGTTTTGATTTCTGTCGTGGCTGTCAATGATGGTAACAGCTTCTGGAATTTACTGGCTGGTTAGGTAAGTTAGTTAAAAATAAGTGGTTTTCCAATGTACAAAAAAGCCCATTTTTCGTCAATAATCATCGCATGCCAGTAATAAAATAGAAATACAATGTAATGTGCCAATTTTCCGAATAGGAAGAGCATCAGTCAGTTATGTGTCATGCGCGATGCACGCTTAGGCGATAATGTATCTTTCGATACATGACTGACGAGGCAGATTTTTTCCCGCAGTAGGTTGCCATTTCTCTCTACGGTAGAACAGTTGTTCATCCAATACTATAGAACCCGGTCTGTCCTACTATTTACACATAGCTGCTGGGAGAAGAGGATTCATGCCTTTCCCAGGGGTATTAGCACGTAAATGAATGTAATGAAACGCATACCTACCTTAAAACCGCATCTCCACTTACTAATCATAATACTCTACCAATACTAGTGCTGCTATGAATGACTGGATTATGTCAAGGTTGTCAATGGCAGTAACAGCTTCTGGATTTTACTGCCTGGTTGGGTAAGTTAATTAAAAGAGAGTAGTTTTTTTCCTGTGATCATAAATATATATTTTTTTCAATCAGTGCGGTATGCCAGTAATAAAATAACGCTAAAAAGACTGAGCTGCGTCAATCTTCGGAGTAGGTAGACCATGTCGAGATTAAAAACTCTATTCATCACCTTAGTTTCAATGAGGGTCAAATATAGACTTATATTACCGGTGGGTAAATCACAACTACTTTTCACACAAAGCAAGTGCACCTTTTACTGCCGATACAGTTCTACCTGTCGCATGGTCGGTTCATCAGGTATTAAACTAGTTCTGCCCGCTACGACTAATAGTTATTTTTTTCTTTTATCTACCATGTTCTTTAATGAAGAGGGCGATCATGTTACTCCACAGCTTCTTGTATTCCTTACATCACGCTGTCTTCGTGGCCATTGCGCTATTTACTGGCTTTTCCTGATTCCCTGCGCTTGCTTCATTATGCTTTCATTGTGTAAATTTTTGCAAGTGTTCTTCCTTCCTTCTATCTCTCTGAATGTTCCTAGCTGTTTCTTTGCAGTTGATATTGTTTTTAAAACAACTCGGTTACTGACATGTTAATGTCGATATGGAACCCCGTTTCTCGCAGGATTCGTTTTCATAAATGGGAATAGTTACGAGCATTCTCTGTCGTATAGGAAATAAGGTATTACACAGTTGAAGCCAATTACTACCATTACTACGCCTGCAATCATTACAGTTAACTTCAATATTAACATTGTACCTACCAATCCAACTATTTGTTGTATAAGAGTAAGTGTTGTTGCCGACATCGTAGTTTGAACCTAGAACTGTAGTGAGTAACACGGACGAGTCTATTATTGAGTAGATCACGTGATCATAAACGAAATGAATAAATAGGAAATGAGTGTTGACTAAGTGATTATTTCTCCTTGATCACCTTTCTGCTTAACTTAGCTAGCGTATGTATGCTCAATGGCCCCTTTTATTTTTGTCCCTATTTTTCTGTTGTTTAATTCCCCCATCCCCTGCCTCGTTAGGTGGTCAGTGATGTCAGTTCTCTGGTTGTTGCGGGATGACTTTCGTTTCGTGTGTGTATTTTCGTATTTGTTGTTGTGTCTAAATGAGTGCGGAGTTGTGTGAGTGCTTTTTGGATGGATGTGTGTTTTATTCTTTTATAATCTCGCAATTTTTTCGTACAGTTAACTGATGTTTCTGCTACATTTAGGGCTTGTGGGGGGTATTACTAACCTTATTTTGTTTTGTTTGCATGTAAATAGTATTTGATTCATTTTGTAAATAGTCATTGTTTTTTTTTTAATTGTTGTCCCCCCACCCACAGACTTTGAAATGTACATATGGGGACTAGTTAGGATTTCATGGAGAATTTGAAGTATTATAGTGACTGTAGTAAGAAATGTAAGAGTGAATGTGTCGTTTTGGTGATAGGACTATTGTTGGTATGCTTGGGTCCGTGTTTGTGACTAGCTAAGTTTAGAATTAAGACAGAAGACCGCCCATCCCCAATCCTCTTTTTGGCCTTGCGTCACATTTTGTATATTCATATGCAAATAAATATCTATTTCTCCTTGATCACTCTCCGGATTGCTTCGGAGTGTGCTAGTCAAACTCTGCCTCCGGGCAGAGAGGATCCCCAGACGAGGCTATATCAAAGGGCAGTTTCGTCTCGGGAGACAGGTACCCGATCCTGTTTTTTACGGGGTCTACGGGGAATTTTTTGGCTGAGCATACGGGCTCGGATATCCTACAATAAACTCGGCCTTGTGCCACATACGACCGCGTGGACAGGTTAGTAAATATCTCACTATTTCTTCTCTATCTACTATACGGATCACTGTTCACTCTTCTTGTCTATCTACTATTGCGATCACGTTCACGCGTTGATTTTTCCCTTGTTTCTGTTTCCCCTCTATTCAACCCGTGAGTATCAGATTCTCCAGGCCTTCCTTCCTCATTATGTGCCCCAGAAACTTCAGCTGCCTCTTTATGATGTTAAGGATAAGCCTCCTCCTTGTTTGCAACCTCTCCAGGAATCTCAACGTTGCTCACACGCTTGGTTCATGATATCCTTAGCATCTTTCTATAGAACCACATCTTTGTAGCCTCGAGTCTCTTCTTCATCTTTGAGAAAACCGTTCGCTGCCGTAAAGAAGGACAGATATTACGTAACAGGTATTCTTTTATTTGTCACCAAAGAAATCCTCCTGTCTGGCAATACTCTGTCCAGCTTTTGGAATGTGTCCTTGATCCTCCCAACACGTCTACGGATCTAAGTGTAGCACTTACCGTCCTCTGTCAAGACGCTTCTCAGATGTTTAAACTTCCGCGATTGCTTGATCCTAGTCTTCCCGACCAGCATCGCATTTCGGGTCCATCCTTTTACTGATGGTCATGCATTCTGTTTTCTTGTAGTTTATTCTTTATCCTTTCTTCTTACTTTCCGTCGCTACCTTCTGTAGGAGATTTTGTGATTTCTTTTCCGTGTCTGCTATCAATACTGTGTCATCTGCGTATCTTATGTTGTTAAGACTGTGGCCGCCAATGCTAACTCCCGGTAGGGTTTCCAGATCTCTCAGAACTGTCTCGCTGTATAGGTTGAAGGACATTTGGTAGATATTTTTTTTAAAAATCGAAAAATTTCACAATACTCAATAAATGATACGCGAATTAGCATGGTATTCTAGTCCATTTTAAATTTAACGGCCTACGGAAGATAAAATATAAATATACTCTATTACTATACGGAATAAGATTCTCTACTGATCATTCTACTATTTGGCGATTACTACTTGAACAAGTATTACTAGTGCAGATATTATTGGAAGGCGTTACTACTAGTATCGGCGTCTACGAAGTCTCGAATATAACGAACAATTTTGGAAGTGATAACGAGCTTTCGCTTGACAGCAGAAATGACAAGCGAAACCGTCCACCATCGCAAAACTATAATCCTAATGGTTATGATACCATAATTTCTTGCATGTATCAAATCCCTTTCGGATGATTGTTCTCCAAAACTTCCTATTCTTTTTGGTTTTTAGCAATGATTGTCTTTTCATTTTCCTTCTATTGCCTCTTCTGTCATCCGTTCAGAAAAGCTTGCTTGACAGATTACCGTTTTCCGCTTGCTCCAATGTGCCCAGTCTTCCTTAAAATGTCCTCGTTTCTCACATGCTTACAGTAATCTCAGCATCCATGTGTAGAACCGCATCTCTGTTGCCTCAAGTCTTCACTTCATCTGTCGACATAGCGAGAATTTCGCAACGGGAAACGGGTTGTGCAACGACTCATTTTCCCCCTGCAACCACTTTTTTTTTTACCTACAACGAAAATCTCTCGTTAACTTATCACTATATCCATGGAAAATGTTCAGGCGTGCTATATTCTTTAGTTCCATCCTCTCCGACCTTCACAGCTAAAACCAACCCTTTCACGTACGAATTCTATTAGTAAGATGTCAGTTCCCCTGGAACAGCTTTTTTTTCCACGAATCGCACCTTTTTGGAACCGACTCCCAAGAGGATGCTTTCCCAACCAAAACCAGTTTCAAACTACGGTTTCTATCACATATATTCTCATAAACTGCGCCTCTTACATTTACCTGTCATATGACAAACTCATTCAGTAACCTTCTATCTTAAGGGGCTCTTAGGCCTTTTATAGGGTGAACGTTAGTAAAAAACGGACTTCACACAATCTTTACTATTCCTACTATTAATACTGATACAACCATCAGTTAAACTACTTATTCTAATTTCACTACGACCAATACTGCCACTACCATCTTTACTGATACTCATGTTATTACTATTAATACAAATGAATATAATAACACTAATCAATGTGAGATCCTCGCTTCCTTTCGTCTTCTCTATTTCGAGAATGAATTCAAAACATTGATAATCAGAAGCCGGAAACTAGTAAGTATCAACCCAATAAGAAATGTAATAGATTTCTTTTTACCCCAGCAGGTGAGTTACTTGCAAATCGATGGTTCATCTTTTATTAATTGATAAACGGAAAGATCGATTTCATCTTTTTAGTTGTGTCAACCGCAATAAAATCGGAGAATTAAAAATAATTTTCAGTTGGCTTTCACCTGGTTTTCCTTTCCCCGTTTTATCGTAAGACTATATAGCATCAGAAGGCATCTCTGGTGAATTGATTTATCACTCCTTTCTTGTTATTTTTATGTGCCATGTTCTTTCAGGACGTATGCGATCATGGCTCTCCACCTTCCTCTATCCCTCGCAGCTTTCAACAAGTTTCTTCCCTCTTCTTCCTTCCACAGACCACGTTCTGACACGTTGATTTTTCCCTTGTTTCTGTTTCCCCTCTATTCAACCCGTGAGTATCAGATTCTCCAGGCCTTCCTTCCTCATTATGTGCCCCAGAAACTTCAGCTGCCTCTTTATGATGTTAAGGATAAGCCTCCTCCTTGTTTGCGACCTCTCCAGGAATCTCAACGTTGCTCACACGCTTGGTTCATGATATCCTTAGCATCTTTCTATAGAACCACATCTTTGTAGCCTCGAGTCTCTTCTTCATCTTTGAGAAAACCGTTCGCTGCCGTAAAGAAGGACAGATATTACGTAACAGGTTTCTTTTATTTGTCACCAAAGAAATTCTCCTGTCTGGCAATACTCTGTCCAGCTTTTGGAATGTGTCCTTGATCCTCCCAACACGTCTACGGATCTAAGTGTAGCACTTACCGTCCTCTGTAAAGACGCTTCTCAGATGTTTAAACTTCCGCGATTGCTTGATCCTAGTCTTCCCGACCAGCATCGCATTTCGGGTCCATCCTTTTACTGATGGTCATGCATTCTGTTTTCTTGTAGTTTATTCCTTATCCTTTCTTCTCACTTTCCGTCGCTACCTTCTGTAGGAGATTTTGTGATTTCTTTTCTGTGTCTGCTATCAATACTGTGTCATCTGCGTATCTTATGTTGTTAAGATTGTGGCCGCCAATGCTAACTCCCGGTAGGGTTTCCAGATCTCTCAGAACTGTCTCGCTGTATAGGTTGAAGTGTCTGATAAGGAGATTTGGTAGATATTTTTAAAAAAATCGAAAAATTTCACAATACTCAATAAATGATACGCTAAGTAGCATGGTATTCTAGTCCATTTTAAATTTAACGGTCTACGGAAGATAAAATATAACCACAAAATATTGTTATATTTGTATTGTTATTACATGTAATTAGTACTGTTATTACATGTAATTAGTACTGTTATTACATGTAAAAAGATAAAACATAGTATAAGTATTATTTGTGTTCAAGATGCACATGTCCTGTCAATGGTCGTTCCAGCATTCTTCAGGAGACTTCTAAAAAATGAGCAGATTACTTAACATTCACAGCCACATAGATTAAATATTACGCAGCAGTTCCGTTGCTTTCTTTCTGTGGACATTTTTTAAACCTTTAGTTGTTTGCTTGCTTTTTGAAAGGCATCTTTCCCATTCGTTTGAACTTTACAATATTAGTACCATTACAACTGCTAACAGACTAACAGACAGTTCTTACCGGTAGTGCACCTGTAATGACTATATTTAGTTTCATTAGAAAACTAGTACCAATCCTACTATTACTAAAGTAACATCAGCTGCGCCGAATGATCTGGAAAATTTAGAAATACGTTATGTAATTAGATATTATCTTCACTGGGTAGAAGAAAGGAGAGAGTATTTGTCAGGGTAACATAGTATCCCAGGGACGGGAATTCAAGTATCACCGATAGCATTTTTCATGACTGATCGGCGTTCTAGTTGCGATGATTATCAACATAAATAACCTTAAAAAATTAAAAATGCATAGATGTTTTATCTTCTTGAACCATGGCTCCATGTATGCCTTCAAAAATATAAATGTATGTCAGATCTGTAATCTTAACACTATCTAAAATACGACTTGGTTCTATCACTTTATCATCTATAAACTTACTACAGAACATCACACATGGCTCCATCTTGTTGATGTCTCACCCTGTGAAGAGAGTATCTGCTATTTGTCATCACGGTATCTTCGAATAAAAAGTCTGATAATAGGTATTCATATTTTATTTGAACATATTTCCCAAGCAATTTGATCTTTTTTCAACAAGGCCTACTGATCAGTCAAACATCTTTAGTAACTTCATTTAATACCAGTAGTTTTGTATATTTAGACACTTTCTTCTCGCATCATTAAAACAAGGGATTATTTGTCAATTTGCTTTTTGATACGGGACATTGCTTGATCGGGGAATTTTGTTGCCATATCTGGTCTAGTGCTCCCGCTATATTCTTAGAGATTCCTGAAAAATCCAAAGAAAATATGCTATGCTATTGGCCCTAACCTGGCATCTCGGCTTCAGTCCTTTTACCATCGCCGTGACGTAGCTCCCCTGTGCCTATCATATAAATATTTTCATGGTAATAGTTCTAATGAGTTTTCCTCTATGGTAACTAAACATTATGAATTTAAGCGCGGTATAAGATGAACAAGGTCTTATCATTTTACAATTGAAATGGTTAGATGTAACCGTATGTTCTATGTTAATAGTTTCTTCTATCGCACTCCTAGCTTGTGGAACTCTCTTTTGTCTTCTTGCTTCCCAGTCAACTTTGGTACCCAATGCAATGCTAATCGTTATCTTCTTTCTTGGTCTTTTATTGTCCTCTATGCTTAATAGAAGGCTTTTTTTCTCGTATTCTTTAACATCCAGCAACCCCCTTGCGTCCTAGTGGCTTTATTACCTTACTTGGAGTGAAATTATTAAAAATACATACATAATAATAGCTGGCTACTCGTATTCGAAGATAGCCGTCTACTAGGGCGTCTAGCCAATCCCTATTGCATTTGCTCAACACCCACAGAGCCCACCTTTGGTTTATACTGCAACTATGCTGAGCTGATCTTAGTTACAGTTTCTCGGAGAGAGCCTGTTATCTAATGTGATCAATAATTTGAACAAGGCCAGAACGCTCAAGCCCTCGGCCACGATGACTTGTGGCTTTGTGCTAGCACAGTTATCGATGTGGTATGATTTTCAGATACTTTTCAAAGGTGCCGCACGCTTGGGTCGAGTCCGATACACACACACACACACACACACACACACACACACACACACACACACACACACATATATATATATATATATATATATATATATATATATATATATATTATTTTTTCTCAATTTCTGGTAATTCCAAGAAGAAAATGAATGTAATAATTGTCGAAAGACGTTTTATTGAAAAACATGTGCTATTATTAACTGTAAAGAATGTTTTTGAACTTAAAAAATGTGATGGTAGATTTTTGAATACTGTAGTAATTTACAATTTTAATAAAACATCTTTCGACAAGTATCACATTCATTTTCGTCTTGGAATAATAATAATAATGATGATAATGATGATGATGATGATGTCGTCGTCGTCGTCGTCTCAACGTATGAGGATCTCACAACTTTACCAAATGAGTCAGTTATGAAATTTTGTGCGATAATCTTAAGTGGCAATTAAGACCCGCTAGAGATTTACAAAGGAGGCCGCAATATAGGGCAAGAGTGAGGATTGTGGGATGAGGTCACTGTTATATCGGCTGACCTTTTAGACCTTGCTGTCGTTTCTTCAGAAGCTTTAAAACTGACGAGTCCACTAAAACACGTTGATCTCCATTCTACCCGCTCCAATGCTAAGCGCTCGAGGGTGTTATGAGGAATATTGACAGGTGACAAGTTGCTCTTCAGCTTGTCTTTGTATGTAAGCCATGGGCGTCATAAATTCCTGTAGCCCTGATCAAACTGGCTGTACATTAGGATCTTGGGTATCCTCTCATCAGACATTCTCAAGACATGACCAGTCCACCGTAACTGAGACTGCATGAAGAAAGTCTCGATTCCTCCAATATTACACCTGTTGAACAGTTGGATGTCCTATCTTGAAGGCTAACTCCACAGATAGCACGAAGACAAGTCGTATGGAAAACATCTAGCTGGCGTATATGTTACCTCTATAGAGTTCACGAGTCTGAGCCGTACGAAAGAATGGCAAGGACAATAACTCTGTAAGCCCGTTTTCGTATCCAGTCGAATACCCCGCTCATCGCACAAGCAATGGCGAAGTTTGCCGAAAGCACTGGTAGCCTTAGCAATCCAATGCATGATTCATCAAATAAAGATCCCCTTTGCTACCAAGATCGGTGAAAGACTTTACATAGATCACGGCTGTGTCTTCAAGGTTCAATGGTCTCTCTGGAAATTTGTGTTCCTCACCACAGAATTGCTTCAGAGTAGGACAAGGTTGGCGCACTACTTCAGTTGTCTTTATGATAAGTGTAAGACCAAAGTCTTCACATGCAGCAGAGAAACGATTTATTAGATGTTGGGCCTCCTCAAAGGATGTCGCAACAAGAGCAATGTCATCAGCAAACAACAAATCACGGATAATTTGTGTATGAAGGTGGGTCTTGGCTTTGAAGCGCTGATGACTGAAGAGTCCACCAGTTGTTCGAAACTGAATCCTGACACCGCTGTTTTGAGTCTGCGAATACATATTTCAGTATCATCGAGAAGAAAAGGTGAAAAAGCACAGCGCCATTACACATCATTGCTTGGTGCCTGTCATGACACCAAAGAACTCTGGCATCATACCATCATACACGATATTAGCATTCATTCCTTAATGAAAGGAGATGATCACCGTTAGCATATTTCTGGGATTCCGAGTTTCTTCAAGACTTGCCAAAGAGCTTTTCGATTCACAGTGTCAAAGGCCCTCGTCAAGTCCACAAACACCAGGTAGAGGTGTTTGATAGAGTCGTCTTTATAATCCCGTGGGACACATGCTGATTATCTATATCTCCACGAAAAGGACATGCAAATTTTCTACCAACATTTGGCCTCCATGCTTATACACTTCAGGTGGAATAAGAGTTTTAGGACTAAGTGATTTTCCAGATGAGATCTACTTGGAGTCATTTCTGGATTTTTCACAATTGATGTGATTGCTTCCTCATGAGTAAACGAAGTGGTGTCTAACACAGTTTCGAAATGCTCTTTCCAGCGATCCAAAATATTTGACTTATCCGTCAAGACAGTTTCAACATCTGCTGTGGAGATTGGATCAACACCACTTTTCTGAGGATCGAAAACGCTCTTGAGGCCTGCATAGAAAGTTTTTACATCCTTTCTATCTGAAGCTTTTTGGAGTTCAGTGGCATTTTCAGACCACTAGCGCTCTTTCGTGGATCTGAGAGCTCGTTGAACCTTTTGCACTTCTTGTAAGCCATCTTCTTATCGAACGAGTTTGATAGAATTGTCCATATTTTCTACTCACATGAAATGCACTCTTCCATCAGAATCAGTTTTAACCAACCAATAGCCCACATTGCAAATCTCGACTTTTTATTGGTTGAGACAACACCACAATTTGTAACAATTGTCGAAAACCTTTTTCACACCCAGTTCTCTGGAGCCTATTTTGGATTCCAAAAACAAATAAAAAGGACCATTTCGACACAATTCACCAGTCAGTCAATTAGCTTCAGAGAGATGCCACACGAATCCACTCGTGTGACTATTTTGATTTAAGAAACTTTTCGCGCGTCAACTGCTGACTCAAACACCAACATTATTCTCTCAAAATTCACTTACAACTTTCTAAGAAAAGTGTTCTTACACTTAGAAATTGTATTTAACAAAAGATAAATACAGAACAATCCAAGGTAAACAACTCTAGAAAATTAAGACATTTATACTCTACTTTAATCACGCACACAAACTACACAAATTCCTGTATAAGTAATACTTTCCATTTTACTCTCTTTGACCAGTTCTTTAACACATGAACAATTTTGAACTGTAAATCAATAAGACACCCAATTTATACATGGTCAATTCTTGCATTATCAAACCACAAGTTTTCTAATTGTATATTAATTTTACATAAATGTCTGTTGTTTTTATTGAAACCTTAATTACCGTTGTTTCTTATTCAATTGCCTTGTGATTGATTTGTTTTGAATGCCTATATTCTATATTGTTGTGGCTTAATGCCCGTAAACTAACCATTTTAATATTAAAACCTTCTGATAAAAGATTCAAACTCATAGCAATCCAAACAAGTTCTTGTCATCAATCCATTCTTTATGAGAAGAGTGCATTTGATCTATAAGCTGCTGAACCTTTGTATTACTATCATCGAACCAGTCTTGATGGTTACGATGTGGTAGGCTGAGAACCTCCAAGGATGTAGAATATGTTGCATCCCGCAGAGCCTTCCAAGATGATTCGATATCATTGGTAATGTTTACAGAATCAAGTGCAGCATCAAGTTTGTTAGAGAGCTCAGTTTTTATTTCAGTCGATTTAAGAGGCAGGAGGTTAATGCGCTTGGGCACTGTGGATTTTATAAAGAACCTGGTCAGCCCTGGTAGGCACTATTTGCCCATAGCTGGGACCGTAAAAGGTGCTACCACGCCGGGTCAGGGCGGACCTGGGAACAACAGCAATTAAATGGGGATCCCACGCTCCTCAAATCCTCCAATATCCCGATCAGAAGACTTGTTGCCGGCCGTATGTAGTTTATCTTCATACCAAGATCATTATATATATATATATATATATATATATATATATATATATATATATATATATATATATATATATATATGTATGTATGTATGTATACGTGAGAGATTTAGTGGATGGATGAAGACCAGTGCTGTCCGTTACCCTTAAAAATAAGGTATAGCAGACGAGCTATAATAGTACTACTTCTATCCAATGCCCCCTATGCACATAAAAAAAAACAACTTTTTTTATACATTGGATGTCAGAGTAAACAGTTCGACATTAAATGTGTCAATATTGCTATATATATACTTTAAATAATATTAAGAAAATATAATAAAAAATATAAAATTATTATCTAATATATTAGAATATTTCATTATAATTATTATTATAATTGTTGTTGTTGTTTTTAAATAATTAAAATAAAATCATAAAAGCTAATTGACTGGTAGTAAACGAAACAAAATAACGTTATATAATTAAAAACGCTTTACCAACAAATTTGAAATACATTACTTTACAATTAATAAATAAGAAAATGCAAACAAATTAAAATCATACCAAATGAATCATTAAATATAAATAATAATAGATAAAGAAAACCATAATGTGTTAGTGAAAGAAAGACAAACAAAATAAACATTACAACTATAAAAGCTTTCCTCCAGTTTCTAGAATTACGACCAAATCGTAAAAACAGGGAAATGTCAGGTTTAAATTTAAATAGATTAGAATCTAGAATTATTGATGCCACTATATAATAAATAAAACAAATACAATGCATTATGTTAAGTCTTAGCGAGATATTCTTAATAAATTACGTTTGCTAAACAACACTTATTTTAAAATAAAAATCGTTCTATACCACGACTTATCTTAAAAACAACAAATAAAAAAAAGATTAAGAATATATTAAATACTATAGATGCATACTAACGTAACAAATATTATAATATAATAAACAAAGAAAAATAAGAGAATAATGGATAATTATAAATATTAAGACTTTCCTTTTAAAAAATACGACATAGCTTTTTTTTGAGCAATGAAAAATAACATGTCGGTTTGCTCCGGCATCAGTGTTGAAATATATATATATATATATATATATATATATATATATATATATATATATATATATATATATATATATATATATATATATTCCCAAGTATAGGATTGGTGTATACGGAATAAATTCCAATAACCGACAAAAACTAGTCTTAAAAGAGTGTACAATACAAAGTACAGCAAATATAAATTATTTGAAAGTTATAACATAAATATGTTATAAAATCACTATAAAAAAAATTTACATTAGTCGGACTATTGTCCTAATCTTAGTCGACATATTTGTCACACCGTTTCGGCCGTTGTACGGTCCGGCCTTCTTCAGGTGGTTGGAATTTCGAACCGAACCCTTTATTGTGATCACTGTGGTAGACTGTTCTAGTTCCACGAGCCATGTTTGATGGATGTCAGTTATCTCCTGGTAATTTTCCCTCTGAAAGTTCTCCGCTGTCTTAACCGGGTATTGAACTCACACTCTTAGGGTCTGTCAGTGGATCTAACCAACGCCTTTATCCACTGTACCATGTGTCCTCAGAGATCACTGATAACTGACATCCATCAAACATGACTGTTTGTTTCAACACTCACTTCTGGTATCTTATCAAGTGATGGTGTTTAATATATATATATGCGTCTGTGTGTAAAACAATTCGAGCGAGAACGAGAAAATTTTCGTGTGACAGGTTTCGGCATCGGACTAAAGAGATTTTTACAATGAGGCAATTAGACATGGATATAAAGGAAAGGAGACGCTGTGACTTATAAATTTAAATTATTCCTTTTTTCAGACATATATTATGATTATATAGTTTAGCCGATTTTATTTAGTTTTTTTTTTTTACTTTTTGTTAATGTTAAAATCATTTATATAACCAAAGCATATATTTAAAAATATAAACTTAAATTTAAACTCTTCAGTGTCATCATAGCCTTCATATGTATTTGTATTCGCATCAATGTAAACATGACTTTGCTCATCTTATCACAACCTCTCCACGAGGCAAGATGTGGCACAATCCCAGTTTTTAAGGTGGGGTTCTCCGAGCCCGTAGGCTCGGACAAAAATTGTCCGTAAAACCCCGTATACACGGGGTTTGTCTACCTCCCCAAACGAGGCTGTGCCGAAAGGCAGGGTCTCGTTTGGGTTCTTCTCTGCTCGGAGGCAAAGAGTTCGACGAGAAAGAGGAAGAGAAAGCCTCCTCCTCGTCCTCAAATGAATATGTCAAAGAAAACACGTTACAAATCGCCTACGTCACAACAATATTTGACTACGTTACAATACTCAATAGTTCTGCGAAATTCGTCTTTATCTAATCTGGTGATGACTTAAAAAGGTAAGGAATGTTTTATTTTCCAAACACGGTCAGCACATTATTCATGGTTGATAGTGTTGGCTTTTCATTTCTTTTTTTTTAATTAATAATGCTCCCATTATTTTTCGCCATTTTGTACATGTGGATACTATTTGTGTTATCAATAAGTATGTTACGGATCGAGTTTGGTAGATACATACATAAAACAATCCATATATTCAGTTAAAATTAAAATAAAATTTATCCTTAATAATGGCTAAAAGTATAGCCGAAAGCGCTTGGAAAACATTCGGATAATTTTTATATATTGTATGTTCCGAAAGAAAAAAATGGACACATGAGAAATTATATAAAAAAATCAACCTCGGTCGTTTTTAATGAAACTTGTATAAAAGAGGGATTGCTGCCCAAATACACAATACTCTCTTCTCTCTCTCTGTCTCTACACACGCACACGCACGCACACACACACGCACACACACACACACACATATATATATATATATATATATATATATGAAGAAATAAATTGTTAAGGTCTGCTATATTTATGGGATAAAGTGCTCAATATCAAAGATAGAGCGTATATAAATATAAAAGTGAACATTGAAGTCAACACTCAGAGGCGACAGGCTGTTTCATGCTAGACGTAATCTGGCGGCCTGACGATGGTGTCTAGCATGAAGCTGACTGTTGCGGCTGAGTGTTGACTTCAATGTTCACTTTTGTATATATATATATATATATATATATGTGTGTGTGTGTGTGTGTGTGTGTGTGTTACTAATAATGTAATTATAAAAATGAAAGAGAAAATATTTTTTTTTTAAAATTTTCCTTCTATTTTAAATTAGTTTTAAAATTGAATCTATGTTGTCGGTTAGTATATAACTGTCCATCAGATTTTGTTTGAAAGCTTTCGATTATTAGTTTAGACATTTACAACATCTCGGATCTCCTGTAGCGAAACGATTGTCAATCTCGTCTTGCAGATCAGCGAACTATTTTAATGAGTGTAATTATTTCTAGTTCGTTGCTTCTGGAACGTTGTCAAGATGAATTTAAATAAATTTGTGTCTTTGCATCATCTTTAGTTATCACCTCACGCAGGCCATTTTGTTAGTCTGTGTAGCTCAGTCATCGCAGGTGCGAAACTCCTCATGCCTTCTGGCAAAGTAAGCTTAACTTCGTAAATGTAGTTAGTGTCTTACTTCCCTAGCCAAGTTCTTTGTGTATTCCGTTTTGTAAAGTTATAAGAGTTAAATTTCAATTTTTGATTTTGTAAACAGCTCCAACTCCCTTAGTGTACTGTTATATAGGAATAAAGTGTCGCTGCCGACACTTGGGTTTGAACATAGATCGCCAGTGAGCAAACACAAGCGATCCCATCATTGAATTGAGTAGACCACGTGAGCATAGAGGAAACGCATAAATAGGAAGTAGCGTGACGTCTAATTGGTCGCCATTCCGACTCTATCCTCTATTACTATACTCTACACTACTCTACTCACTATACTATTTCTCTATTCGGATTACTATTCTGTGGTTACTTTTCGAGCGAGTTTTAACGAGCAAGTATTATTAGTGCGAGTGTTATTCGAAGGCGTCTGACACAAGTTTTGGTGAAAAGAATATTGTTTGTATGTTTGGGTCAGTGTTTGTGGCTAGTTAAGTTTAATGTGAAGACAAAAGAAGACCATCCTTTTCCCCATCCCCATTTTGGCCTTGTGCCCCCTATTTTTACTTTTGTACAATAAATATTATCGCTATTCCTACTCTATCCTCTATTACTATACGGACCACTATACTATTTCTCTATTCGGGTCACTATACGGATTACTATTCTCGAGCAAGTACTATTAGTGTGAGTGCTATTCGAAGGCGTCTGACACCAGCATTGTTCAACGGCGTACTATAGTTGTATCTGCGATTACAAAGTCTCTACTACAAAGAGCATAACGAAAGTGATAACGAGTATTCGTTGACATCGCAAAATACACCATAATTTAACCATGGGCGGTTCTAAGCAAAATAGATAACTATCAAACACAAGATAGCAAAAAGATTCATATCAAATTTTAATAAAATACGGTAATAAATTCTGAACAATTTCTTTACAAGAGAAAATATTTAAACCAAAAGAGAGGCTGTTTTCTAGACGGATGCTGAGAATACTATGAAGAGGTAATTTTGAAAGAAAATAGGAGTTACACTGTGATACTTAAAATCCAGGAGTAGTAGTTGATGTCTGGGACGCATTATGAAGATAGTGGGCTTGGAGATGTTAACACTTACAATATTATTGAAACCAAAAAAAATAGGGTAAACAGCGAATAACATAACAAACTTGAAGGGTTGGATGCCAGAACTGGACTGCAGGGTCTGCAAAAGGTCAATACTTATTTAAATAAAAAATGAAAGTAAATTGTGGAGAGCTACGAATACCCATGTCCTGAAGAAGTATAGCCTATAAAAGTAAAATACATGTAAATAGAAATAGATTAAAGGGGATAATTTACGTAGTACAGGGGTTTTAGGATTTAAATCAAAATAAAGAATATGATTACATAGTGTAATCAGCATTAATTGTACAGTAGAATATTTCCAGCTGCCTATAAGCGGGTGTTTTAATCATCCAGGTCTCAAACGTGTTATCTTAAGTTTCGGCTGTTTCTTTTATCAGTCTCCTTTTTTATACCTTATAGATTGTAATCGAAAGTCGATTGCGCTAATCTATTGAACTTAAAACCGGTTTCTATCCTCTCAAACTGAAAAATAAAAGCATAGAGATAAATAAAAAAAATGACACAACTGATTAAATGGACGAATATAATCTCTAAGCTTCTTTATATGCTTTTTAAGTCAAACTGAAATATCTTCAAGAGAACCTCTGTTCTCATTACTGTTTGACATTTTCCCGCCACGAGTGAAAATAATATACAAATATAATGGAGAATATCAATTTACGAATATGATCCACGGAAAATGTGACACCGGAATCCGAAGTAGCATTGTTATAGTAAAATAGAACTTCCAAAAACTGAATGAACCGGACGATAGGCGAACCTCTTGTTATATTCAAACTCCTCCACGGCCTTTTGAACAGGAGTAGATATTTATCCCTTATTTCATGTTTAGGATTAGATTTTAGATTCCTTTTTAAGTCACTCCCAGTCGACTCTTGAGTCTTAGTAGCATTATCTGCTTTGCTTGTGATGAATTGATAAAAAAATGAAATATTAAGATATAGGAAAATTTTATTAGAAACAATGTGATGAAATGCTTTATACTGTAAATCGTCCTAAATCGCCGAGAATGGTCAACAGTTTCCTCAAAGATAAAGAGATGATTTGAGGCAAGACAGATATGATTCTGGCGAAGGATGCTGTGAATACCATATAAAGAGCATTTCAGAATCGTGCACGGCGGAACTCGTTGTCGAGTATTGGGGACGCCATCGTTATTTCCTTCTGTGTGAAACGAGTCCTTTGTAGGATCTGAAGCGACGTCTGCAGCCACCTCATGGGACGGTTCAGGGAATGGAGAGCTCAGGATTTTCTTCACGTTTTCATCTTTTCTATTTGTCTTCTGGTATTTTCGAACGTTGTACCTTTTTCGTGAACCGCTCTTCTCTTCTTCACATGTTTTTCTTTCTGCAGATTCCATCTCCAAATTGATCGATTTGTGTCCTCAGCAAGGTGTTTTTGAGCTGATACTTAAATAGACGACGAGGGTCTCCACGTGCGAGCTCTGAGAAGAGTATTTGTTTGGACAGGGATTAGGGCCAGGTACCCGGCCCATCGAAGTCGGTGGCCAGTCATGATGGTTTCTAGGCTCTCCAGATTTGCGCTTCGTTGTTCGTAATCCGACCCTGCCACGTGTTCCGCAGGATTTAGCAAATTTCATTTGATAGAATATTTCTTGTTTGCAGATGTCTCTTCGATAGTTCCCAGTTCTCACATCACAGAAGAATCAAGATTAAAACAGCTCAGTCGACAATGATTTCAGAAGCACAAAGATTTTTATCAAATAATCGAAACCACATCATTTGTGGATTTTCAACAGTCGCGACAACTAAAATGGATAGCACATAACACCAAAAGGACATAATTACTTGGAAAAAATATCTTCATGAAAAATTGTTTTAACAGAAAAATAAAATAAATTTCAACATACAATAGTTCCATGTCTATTTCCTGACAGGAAAACTGCTAATACTGCCATTGCCTTACTTTAATGACTAGCCATTCGTATTTGAGGAAACCGTCTACTAGGTCAGCTAGCTGATCCTCATTGCAGCCACTCAGTCAGACGCATTTTGTGTTTCATCAACAGAGCCCACCTGCGGTTTATACTGCAATTATGCTGAGCGGACCTTAGAGTTTCTGAGAGAGATCAGCAATCTGAACAAGGCCAGTACGCTGAAACGCTCAGTCACGATGACTTGTGACTTCATACTAGCACAGCCATCGATGGCCCTCAAGGTTTCCGTCTATCCAATTTCACTGAAAAGGCTTGGGTCAACCCGTGGTATGCTTTTCAAGCGCTTTCCAAAGGTGCCACACGCTGGGATCGCCCCCTCCAGACTGATAAAATGTAGTCACTTTCCTGACAGCATCGACCCCGGGTCTCATGTTCAGAAAGCGAACTTTCTAACCGCTCGGCCACCATGTCCATAATGCTGTTGTCGTAAGATGAGTAGAATAAATACCAGGGAGTGAGAAAAGCATAGCTAGAGTAGTACTAGCTGCTTGGTCAATAAATGCCGAACGTTTCCTTATAAAGAAATGACTAATATTTCTGTTACAGTTCTTGCACAGGAAATAAATGTATTTAAATAGATTGATCGACGGACTTAGTGTCTCTGCAACAAAGATGATACTGATTTTCTAAGCAGAAAAGGGATGAAAGAATACTCATGTGTTCAGTAGAGTTTAATAAGATTTTTCAAAAACGTAGAATATAGATAGGGCTACTCATAATAAGAAAAGAGTAATAAGAAGACAAAGAATAGAACGAAGACAAACGTAATAAGAAAATGAAATGAAACATTATGCATTCATTAACCGATTAAACATTGTTACGCTTTTACACACACACTGGAAATTAGGCTGCGATCAGAGTGTTGTATCGTTGGGAATTCAATATTAACTGTTTTCCTTTAAGGAAACATTCGGCCTTAATTGACTGAGCAGTCACTGCTACTTCCGGTTGAAATTTATAAAACTTTTCTATTAAAACAATTCAGAAAATAGGTTTCTCATGTCCAATACCTTTTTATCGCCCTTTTCATTACTGAAGTTGTGAGAGAGGTTTCCTTCCTAACGTTTTGTTTGAAGTAGTGTGAAACATCAACCATTTGAATATGCCATTATTTTCTCTTCGAGTTAAATGTGCTATCGATTTTTAGTTGTTGTTGTTGTTGCTGAAGGACCTCAAGTTTCTGTTATTTGTTTTTTTAATCGGTATCACCCCATGCAAGATAGTAAAGCCACTAAGACACAAAGTGCTACAGTGTGTGGGAGAATTAGGAACAGAAACATTAATAATGAGCGGGTAGGGAAAAGAGTAATCAGGAGGAAAGTAGATAGCGATGGACATTGCATTTAACTTTTTGCAGATTAAAATTGGCTGGGAACGATTGAGCCGGAAGAGAGTTCCACAAGTCAGTAGTGCGATAAAAGAAACTGTTAGCATAGAAATTACGTTTACAACTAACCCCCTCAACTAGAAGTGGATGAAATCTCGTCGCCAGTCTAGTACTGGACTTAAATTTTAAAAGTCTAAATAGCATAGCTAAAAGGTTTACCGAACAATTACCATGAAAATATTTATAGAAAAGACACAGAGAGGCTTATTGTTATTATTTTTTGTTTGTGATTATGTGGCGCCATTTCAAGAGATTTGAATGAGGATTGTCCTCACTTACGCCATTTTTTCGACGCCATTTGTAATGAATGCTTTAAGAAAGTGTTTGTGTACATCTTATAGTTTAGACATTTCTGAACAGCACGGCATCCACATGAACGTCTAGATCTGACAAAGTTATAAAGGAAAATTCGAATGACAAATATTCCAATGCATTTCCGTCATTCCAAGTAAAAAAAAGTCTTCTGAACAGAGAATACTATTTGTTATTTACTCAACAATACCAACTCTCGAGAAGTGTATAATTACTCTTCATTTAAGACACGATTTAATCATAAGATACAAAATTAGTGTTTACTGCTCTTTTTATTAGTACAGCATAAGACCAAAACTAAGATATAAAATTCATTTCTCATTCAGTTTTATAAATAAAACTAAGCTCCCAGCGTGATACTAACCAATTATTTAACTGAACACGAACGTTCTCTACTGGAATCGTTGTCTGAGACATGAAACAGATCTATCTACCATTTATTTGACCTGTTTTATCTGTTTCCGATCCCACCGCCACATCACCCGTCTCCTGTTTCAGGTTTGGGAGTAAAAAATATCTCAGTTCTAATCCACTATTTATTGTATGACTTTAGATCGCAGGAATCGAGTTAATGTAATTGAACACGCAATAACGAAACACTGCAATCGCATTGTCTTTGCCTCTTTTTCAATTATTCACTAGTTCGCGAATACTGCATTGCACTTTTATTGTCGTTTGCTTTTTCTTTATACTGACATTGCTGATCTTCAAATCTCGTCTTTCCTCGTCTTCTTTGCTTTACGCCGCACTTTTGTCTCCATCTTAAATGGTACAAATATTTCTTTAACTCTAGAAAGTCTTCTTTCAAGCTGCCTCTGTTAGGAGATGAATTCATGAAATGAAGCATAAAGAAGATTAACAACAATGTTCTTTTTATGTAGTGTGGCCGATCACCGTCCCATCTTAGTAAATTTATTGTTTTCCCCATACCTCCCATTCTTTTTTCTGCTATCAATTAGCACAAGCTAGTCAGCGAGGTTAGTCGCTGTTTCTTTGTATACCTCTTGACATTTCTTTTTAAGCTTTTCATCCCAAGCAAGGCTGGAAGCCACTAGAACGCAAGGGGTTACAGAAGGTTTGGAGGAAGAGCAGATAGGGGTAGTAGAGGAAAGGATGTGGAGAAAGATAGTGGATCGATCAAAGCAAGGGGGTTACAGAAGGTTTGGAGCGAGAGCAGATAGGAATGAAAGGGGAAACGATGTGGAGAAGGGAAGTGGATAGATCAAGGCAACTGGAGATGTCGATTGACGTTACACTTAAATAGTTGGAGAATATTTGTCAGAGAAACAGGAATCAGGAAGGGAGTTCCACAGGCGAGAAGTGCGAGACATGAAGCTATTGGAGTAGAAGAGACGTCTACATCTAACAGTTTCAACAGTGAAGGGGGACTTCAGCATGTCCTGTGAGTGTCAATTTCTCAAAGCCCTCTTTTCTCATTATGTGCCATAGAAATTTCAACCGTCGCTTTTTGATTCTAAACATGAATTACTTTTTTTTATCTGCATTTTATTTAGAATTTCATCGTTACTCAAATTATCTGTTCGCGGTATTCTCGACATCCGTCTCTAGAACCTAATCCCTATTCCCTAAATAAAGCTGCAATTCAAAGGATATTTCTTGTCTGAATGAATTCAGAGCAGCCAAATAGAAATAAAAATTTCTTTAAATTTCTCTATGCATATTCAAATTAGAAATCATTTTATCTTGTATTTAAACACTGTCCCACCACTTCCCATTTGACACATCTTAAAAGCTTAGTTGTGACATTTCAAGTTGCTCGTGTTTTCCTTACGACTTGGAGTCGACGAATCGGGTGTCATAACCCAGTTTATAGTGTTAGCATCCTCTTTATGCCAATAGCCTATATTTAGGTTCAACGTCTCATATCTTAAAATGTCTCATGCTTGAAAAGAAAAGGGATTAAGTACTAAATTAGGCAAATCTCTGTCACATAACACGCTTACCCTTCCCAAGAGAGTGTACCAAATGGCAAATAAGTTCGTATTCATTATAAAATATAATAATGCTACCGGGCCGACTAAATTTATGGTTTCAGAGCTGAGATATCATTATTATGATAGCCGGACACCGATTCGTTGCTTCACGATATCATCAAATGTTTCTAATTCTTCAATACATTTTAACAATAAAAGTAATATGCTCATATCTGTCTATAATTCTGAAATGAGGTATTATGTATATTATTTACATTATTCGGACTATTGTCCTCATCTTTGTCACCACATATGCTAGACCACAAAAATCTGATGAGCCGACCAAGCATAGAAATTAATACAATATGGGAACCAGTAATAAGGAGTGCAAGAGAAAAGCGATAATAACAACAAATTTGCAATATGAGCTCTGGTAAAAAACATGCAATGATAACAGAAAAAAATTGCAATATGAGCACTGGTAAAAATGGTTGCTGAAGACATTAGGTTTATAATACCCAGAAATTCATATACAGATGTCCTCAAGGACACATGACACAGTCGATAAAGGCGTTGGTTAGATCCAGTGACAGGACCCAAAGAGTGTTCATTACCGGGTTAAGGCAGTGGAGTACTTTCAGAGGGAAATCAACTGGAGATAACTGATAACTGACATCCATTAAACATTGCACGTGGAACTAGAACAGTCTCCCCCAGTGAGCGAAATAAAGGGTTCAGTTCGTCATTCTAACCACCTGAAGAAGGCCGGAGCGTGCAACGGCCGAAACGTTGTGATAAACATGGCGACAAAGATGAGTACAATAGTCCGAATAATGTAAATAATGTAATATGCTCATGTCATTCTTGATTTTGCTTTCGGTATCTTGATATACATGCTCTTGACTGGAGTCCTCATACGAAATTTTTACAGGCCAGTCAACATTGGAGACGAAAAAGCATCATTATTTATATTTGCTTTTCTAATTATACAGTCTATATTTTGTAAAAAAAACAAACTTCGATTGCTACAGAATTACAGAACTTGGTTATAATGTTTTCGCTTACTTCCGTTTTTTTATCACAGTGCTTGAAATGTGTGTAGAATGTGGTCGTCTGATCACATCACAGTGGTACCATCAACGATCATGAATTGTGGAGAAGTTTTAGGTCAATCAAAACATTGCGCAGTTTCGACAACCACCATATTCACCAGACTTTGCCATTTGCAACAATTCCTCTTTCCAAAAATCAAATTCCGCTTGAAAGGAACAAAATTTCAAGATGTCAAGTCAATCTAAGAAGATGTGACAAGGCAGCTGCTCGCTATCTGAAAAAAAGAGTTCTAGGAATGTTTTCATCAATGGAAATGTCCAGCAATACGTTTTATTGAAGGTATACAATTGCGCTCACTATATTTATATATATATATATATATATATATATATATATATATATATATATATATAGAATTGAAGCTATAAATTGTGTTCAATGTATTTAGATTTCCGAATTAAGTAACCCATACAGATTGATAGGCTGCCAAACGAAATCAATCTGTACGGCGTGCCTAGAACTATAAACATTAAAACACATACTAAAAATTGTAGCGACTTCACCTAAATCCGCTAAAAATACTACGTAACAGCCAACATGAATTCTTTCATGACATTAATCCGTATAATGTCCTACAATTTCTTAAAGAAATCAAACTGCATTCTAAAATATAACTTCAACAAAGCTACAACACTCATATCACTGCCTTTAGTAATCATGTCAACACAAACATGTAAATGCATAAAAGCTGAATGTCATCTAACATGTGAGACCAGAATAACATATATCGTATTTTATTATTTTAAAGCTTCCAAGAAAAGTTTCGGTATTAAATGGCCCATAAGGAGTTGATATGCTGTTAAACAAACAAATAAACAATGGGCGGCTTTCAGTGAATCATTCGTATTGTAGGAACGACGATTAGCCTGTGATTCAACAATTCTACCTATGTAATATTCAAGGGAATTTAGGCCTGGCATTTAGGTGTCCACAGGTTGGGGGGGGGGGGCGGTGATATCGTCCTGCAGATTGGCTACTATACAATCTTTGGTCACTACAGGACTGTGACCAAGTAAGTCCCGTTGAAATTAACTCGGCCCTCCATCCAACTGTTTCAAAACTCTCGCTGTAGCCGGCATCATTCACCCGAAGACCTTCGCCAGAAATCAACAAAAGCCTTCGTTATATGCGATTATTTGCCTAACACACGGCTCAAGAGCTACACAAGGTAGAGGTTTACTGAATTAGATTGTTTTAAGGGCATAAAGGGAGGAATTATGAAATGCATATTATGAGGACATGAAGG
>OZ038498.1:77459418-77486918 GCA_964036315.1 Acanthosepion esculentum
ACAACGTTACAGCCTAAGTTTTCTTCGGTTTTCCGAAAGATTTCCATAAAAACCAACTAAAATCAGAATATTAAATTGACAATTTCTAGAAGCAAATTTACGTTGAGAATTTCAAAAACACGAAGGAAGCCGAGGAAGTAAAGTTAAAAAATATTTTTATAACAAAATATATCAGAATCCTCCGAATAACACATAATTTATTAAAAAAAAAATATTGGATACATTTACATATTAAGAGTAATTTTAATCGTTTACCTCGAAACAAGGCGATAATTCCACTGAGACACAAGGGGGGGGGGGGCGTTCTGAAAGTAAAAGATGAGAAAACCTTAATGAGGTAGAACGAATAACAGAAAAGGATTTCAGGAAGATAGAAGATGCTAATAGACGTTGCATTGAAACTTTTGAAGGTCGTAGGTGACAGGAAATCAACAAGTCGGAAGAAAGTATTGATAATATTACATACCATTCTTAATATTTTATCTAGAGAAGCAGGGGCATCAAGTCAAATGCAGTACCAATATTCAGTACACGGGCGAAAGGTAGATTTATAAAAGTGCAATATAGATTCCGGAAAGAAAAATAGTCTAGAAAGACACAGTGAACCATTTTTCTTTTATCAGCAGACCTAGCAATTGAGTCAGTATGAACTTTTAACAGTCCGCGAGAATTCAAATTTCAAGTTAGTGTCCGGCGCGGGACAATTCACTTCATGGCTTGAAAGAAGTCTTTAGCCTTGTGTAACAGTCTTTCTGGAGATGGTATCTCGACAAAAACACCCGGATATAGGGTTGGGGTCCCACATTTTGTATCAGTAACCGAAAGAACTACCGTGATGTCCAGCAGTGTTCGAGCCCCCGCTTACCCATTTCCCAATTCAAACCTCTTTTCTCATGAAACGGAAAATCTGTCACCTCTTAATTCTTTGGAGTTTTCTGGCGAATGACACCGAGCGGACAGATAAATAGTCTCATACATACACCTATGGCATCTTTCTGGTAAAGTCTTCTTAGGAGAATTGACTTTCCTAAACATCTATTTCAGGACTCAGTGTTGGACATTAGCGATCTGGGGACAGCAATGCAGGACCGAACAGTGTGGAAAGGGATTGTCAATGGAGTTCCGACCAACCACAGGGAGGTCGAAGGATGGTGGTGATGATAATCATTCCAATTACTGAGAAGGCGTAAATACTTGCTCTCTTGATGATTAGAATCGGCCATACTTACGGAAGGCAAATATAATTATAATTCTCTACGATGACTAACAGATAGTAGTTTCGTTTTGGAGGCGTTTAAAGTTTACAAGCCATTTCATGCCCCATCTGAGAACCGATTGAAGGTTATTTTGGAGATCAGCTGCTGGTTTTAGTTCATCGATCCTATCAGATTTACTATTAAGGCAGGAATAAATAGTCATTTTCCCCACCCAGAAAAATAGACCGAGCAACTAACGGTCGAAATGTGTATTAATAAAAACGAGGAATAATGAAAGGAGCGCTATTCAGAATTTCAAGCATCGTTTCAGACTGTACAATATAATGAAATGATATTTTCTAAAAGATTAATACCAAGTACAATGCGACATTTTCCCCGGGGATCTGTACTATCTTCCTTCCGATAATCTATAAGTCTTGCTACGGGAGACATTAGCAAATGAATCAATATAGACACGCAGGTGCAGAGAAGATATTTCAGAGACTCGATTGAGAAAATCAGATCGCCGGCGACAATCAAATAGTGTAGTAAATAAGTGCCTTCTCGATTGCAATTGAATATCTTCACTTCCGACAAGCCCTGAGCTTCAACCTTTGTCACTGTTTATGGCCTTATGAATCGAAAAAGCAAACGGATTCGCTGGACAGAAAGGCACGCGATGATGTACGATTCAAATTGAACAATTTTGAATAAGTGTTAACAGTCTTCTCCTGGAAGATAATGCTTGATGTAGTTTCCAAACAACACCAGCGATCAGAGTTCGATTCCAGATTTTAAAATTAAAATTAAAGTTAAAAACTCGGAATTATAAATATCACTGTTATTTCCTATTATTTTATATCTATATCCATATATATATATATATATATATATATATATATATATATATATATATATATATATATATATATATATATATATACACACACACACACACATATATATATATATATTTGAAATTATTAGGAGAATTTGATAATTATATTTAAGTGATTCATCGAGTCTGAAATATAATTATCAAATTCTCCTAATAATTTCAAATGTATATCATTGCTTGAACCGGCTTCTAATGCTCTGGAGTGAGCGGCTTGGTGATAGTAGTCGTGGCTCCAGGGGACACAGTACTATGGTTAAAGTGAATCTCAGTAGAGTTCCACCACGGATAATATGTGAGTGAGCGGCGCTATATTGAGACTGATTTGCTAGTTCTTCGTCACCGAGGCCCGTTGGAACAGTTGGTGTGGTGTTTGCTTGACAACCTAACTGTCAATTCTCGGTAGTGGATGCGCACTGCTGATGAGTCCCAAATATAGGACGAAACGGCCGTCCAGTGCTTTCTGCATTCTGTAGAGGTTTCAGACTCGATGAATCATATATATATATATAGAGAGAGAGAGATGCCAACAAAAACGCCGGAAGTCGGAGTTAAAATTCATTTTTAAAAATAAATACCCGCATTCTCTAGTTTTAAATAGGAATTTAGGTATGATTAATACAGTTTGCATAAAAGCCTCCTACAAATCTCTGTAACCCTAATCGTGTCAAACCACTAACCCAAAACTACTCGATATTTTCCGCAATACAGAGTGGTCAAGAAAAAAATCAGGAAATTTGGTACAGTTTATTTAATTGTTTGAATTTTGCTTCCTGTTATTTGAAACAAAATCGGAATGAAATTTCGTAGTTTAAAACAGACCAAAAACACAAATGTTAAATGTGGTGTTCAAACTAAAGAAATCTGGCAAAATGACTTCGTATTTTTCAGTACCCAACTTGGATGTTCTTTCTTAAAGAGAACAATCACCACGCGTTGAAAATTTGATAACTGCTGCATCCTGGAAGAAAAATGGTCAAAAAATTAAATGTTAGTTAAATTTTTTTATTTCATTTATATAGTAAAATATATAGTTAATTTCTGTTATGTTAGTTTTTTTTTTCATCATATAGCAAATATCCTGTTTTTTATGGGTCACCCTGTATAAAACATGCAGAAATAAATTCCCCATTTCATCCGCACACACACGCACACACACATATGTATGTATATATACGTATATGTTTATATCTCTATCTACAAAAGTCAGGAAGTGAGAGTGTGTGTGTAATTTTCGACGGATTTGCACCAAAATTAACATGCACATACTCCAAGTTAGCTAGAAGGCCAAGACCGACTTTGCATTTCCCAATTCCCATCGATAGTTGAAATAATCGATTTTTTCATGCTTCTACGGCAGTTTTCATGTAGTTTGCCGCCAATTTTCTACTGGCCAGAGTGAGAGCGTATAGCTGGCTGCCACGAATAGGCAGGAAGATTCTATTGGCCAGCGTGAGAGCCACCAACTGACTGACACGAATGTTAACTAGCATGCTAGCATGCAAAAAAAATCGATAGTTGAATTCGTCAAAAGTGGGAAATATTTAAATCTGCATGGCACTTTACTCTAATTGGCTCATTTGCTTGCTTAAATTCAACGTTGATTCTGATTCCGCGGGACTGTGTTGGGTGTGAAAAAGTATTTGTTGTTAACATTCTTTTCTCATTTGGTTTTTCCAGTTACGAGTCCTTTTTTAAAGCTGATCGTTTTGTGTTCATTTTGTTTAGTTCTTTTTTCGTAACATATTTAATGTTTAGTATAGAGCTTGGAAAATGTTCGCAGTGTGAGATAGGCAAGAAGTAAGGCATGTAGAAACATCAGCACGGCAAAGGGAACTCCTTTAAAGGCAAGGAAGAGCAAAAATATTTTAAGTCAAGTGATAGCGATTGCTGTATGAGTCGTACGACTTTTGAATCAAGTACGGGCAACGCCGGGACATGCTGCTAGTATACATGTATATATATATATATATATATATATATATATATATATATATATATATATATATATATAAACACACACACACACACACACACATATATATATATATATATATATATATATATATATATATATATATATATATATATATATATATACGCACGTATGTGAATTTAAATAAAACATAGAATGCAATTTCTTTTTAGCAATGTGTTACACCCGCTGAAGGACTTTATCTAGGTGAATGTGGAATTTTGTTTTGCTTTATAGATTTATTTAGTTATGTGCATAAAAACAAGCTCCAAAATAACATCTCCACATTACCATTGAGAAAGTACCGCAGGGAACAAATTGTGTTGTCAAAGAAAAATTATATATATATTTCAATAGGATTTTCTGGACAAATACACAACGGCCTCTCTCTCTCTCACACACACAAGCATATACATATATATATATATATATATATATATATATATATATATATATATATATATATATATATATATATATATATATATATATATATATATGTATACATGTATATATATATATATATATATATGCGTATGTGAGAACGAGAGACCGCATTGTGGCGTTATATATTTGTCTAGCAAATCCTCTTGAAAAATATTTTATTAAAAAAACTGTTATGTTTTGCATAACAAATATTTTGCTTTTCCTGTATATATATGTATATTTTTAAAAAATACATTTTTCTCTATACGAATAAGAGTCTTCCTTTCTGGGGTTAATGTGTGTACAAATAGTCAAAATAGTTGTTCCTTTCAAATATTCTGTTAGATAATTTCAAGAATTTTTCGAATACTACTCTTATAAACGCTGTGTAAGTGCTATTGCAAACAATATATATATATATATATATATATATATATATATATATATATATTCGAAACTATTTTCAAATAAAAAGTCTCATTAGAGAATATGAGAAAATTCAAAAGAAAATATGTAAACTATGTTGTCTTTAACATTCAACACTACATGTTTGAAAGAAAAGTTGCTGCCAAATTACACACACACATATATATATATATATATATATATATATATATATATGAGAGACAGTTTAATCATATAATCAATCAACGTAATATGGTCACTAATATGCAAGCATATATATAAAAAGAAGCAATGATTTTATATATACACACGCTCATATTTAAGTTGGCGCTCCGTTTATTTATTTATTTCCGCCTACAAGCCTGAATATTTCAGAAATACTAAAGAAAATATACGCTCTCTGGCAGGATTCGAACCTGTACCTCGACCCTTTTCAGGAGACGCACTCCATGGCTATGTCAGTCTTGAGTCCGTGGGATTTTCTTTTAACCTGTTTGGTGTAAATTTGCCTAGACAATTCAGTTAACCAGGTGCATATTTATTAACGTTCTTGAATTAAAAAAAAAAAACTTTGAAAATTTAACTACATTTTAATTCTGTTTATAAGCATTTATCACAACACAAAATGAATAAATAATGATAATAAATAAATCAACATATGTCGATGCCGAGATTTTTGGCAAAATAAAGTATAAGTTTCTATCGTTAGAATTGATGTTCTCTTTCTCTTGCCTCGCTCTGTCTTTTTTTCAAATACTTTCACGGTAATTGCTCCGATGAGCTGCTTTCGCTGGTTCCTAGGCCTCATGAATTTAAACGTCCTACGAGGCTGGCATCCCGTTCCCACCCCTTCACCGTTGAAACTGTTAGATGTAGACGTCTCTTCTACTCCAATAGCTTCATGTCTCGCACCTCTCGCCTGTGGAACTCGCTTCCTTATTCCTGTTTCCCTGACAAATACAATCTCCAACAATTTAAGTTAACGTCAATCGACATCTCCAGTTGCCTTGATCTATCCACTTCCCTTCTCCACATCCTTTCACCTTTCATTCCTATCCGCTCTCGCTCCAAATCTTCTGTAACCCCCTTGCCTTGATCGATCCGCTATCTTTCTCCACATCATCTCGTTTACCACTCCTATCTGCTCTTCCTCCAAACCTTCTGTAACCCCTTGCGTGCTAGTGGCTTCCAGCCTTGCTTGGGGTGATAAGCTTAAAAAAGAAATGTACTTGGATTGCGAAAGTCAATATTACAGTTAAGGTATCTTTACCAAGGAAGAGGTTGCATATTCGAGTTTCGTTAAAAGATTATTGTTTATTTCCTTTACTGCTTATTAACGGTCATGAAATATATTTGGCTGAAAACTGTGTATTACGTTCTAAGCCGTTTCAGACTGCTTAGAGAATTAAACCGGTTCCATCAAAGACTTAATGAACGAGGGGCAATATTCTCCAGTTTTATTTAGGAACAGTAGAAATAACTATTCAGTCAAAATTAACATTACTATTATTATTATTTCACAAGAAAACGTTGTCACATATATAGGGTGACCCCAAAAATCGGTAACTTTTTAACAATCCAATAAAACCAAGAGTGATGGAAGAAAAATATTTAATTTATAGTTATTGAAACCTTAAAACATGCCATTTAAGAAACAATGATGGAATTTTCATTTTTTTAAAATTACGTCCTGTAGTTGGCGTCCTCCTGTACGAATGCATTCTTGAAACCTGCTGTTGAGATTCCTCATTGTCTGCTGCAACATCTCAGCTGGCTGAGATACTGTGAATTTCATTTTCGTTACTAAAATGGCTAAATGCTTACTTGCTCAAGGTCACTGTCTCGCAGTGTTGCCACTTGCTCATGTCTGGCAATACGCACTTAAAATATTCCCGTTTTTTGGGGTCACTCTGTATTTAGGGGGAATCTCGTAATTGACGAAATATAGAAAATCACATCAAATATATTTACTCAATATTCCGCCTTGAGACATTTTGAATTAATGAAGAAATATTGAGAGGTGTACATTGAAAGGAAATTATTCAAAGTTGAATCCAATCAGTGATCGAACTTTAGTCGTAGGCTCATAATATCAAGTTAAAAATATTCAGTTGAAATACAAGTTTGTATTCTGCAGGCGGGATTTATTGCAGGGAAATTATAAATAAATAAAAATAAAATATAAAATAATAATGAAAATTATAAATAAAATAAAACAAAATAAAACAATAACATAGAAACGTTGTATAAAGTAAATGACATAAAAACTAAAAATAGTCAAAATACTCCCAGCATGCAACAAAAATTGTTCCTGCTGGAAATACGGACATCCCGCCAAAAGATGTTAAATTCAATCTTTACACCACGAATCTTCGTACGGACAATACATGTCAGGCTTCTCTCTGTGATGTGACGTGTAATAATATGAAGTAACTTCTTTCTCTCATCACATGTACCATGAAACAATTGTAACCTAAAAAATACACAAAAAATATAAATAAATTGTATGAAATTAATATACAATTTACTATGCAACAAAAACTCCCTGCTGTTATTTCTATATGATTTATTTCCAGTAAAGTCTGCTTTTATCTCCGTGAACATGGAGCTCATTTCTGCTGGTATGATGTGAATGATCCTACACTATATCTAACGTAAGCAACCTCTAGCCAGGTTGGTACCTAGATGGGTACTTGCTTGGGAATATAAGATGCAGTAACCTTAGATGGGCAAGGCGCGTAATGGATAATGGCTTGAAATTTTTAATCGGAGAGCCGACCTCCAATTCCCTTTGGGTTCGTTATATTCACGTACGCATAAATACACTTGAGAAAGCTATGAATCCACCACTTCTCTCCCCAAATATGGGTTTATTAGTAATAATTTTACCACTAAATCTTTATTATCTAAAAAAAATACCTGCAATATAAAAATATTTTCTGGCTTTAAATAACATTCAAATGGTTAATAAAACTTAAAAGACGAATCAATCAATCATAAACAAAAAACTGTCACCAACGTATACAGTCATTTTTAATTAGTTGAAATCTTAGAGATCTTACTACACATACATATAAATTATAAAAAATTCTCACACGGGGTTACTCACTCGTCAGTTGTATATCAATGTGAGAGCCTGTGTACAGTGTGAGTGCTCCATTAACAATGATGGGGTCAGTGACTCACACAATTTTTATTCAGTGTTTTAGGAAAACATTGCATTGGTTCAGCCATGTCATCTAACACCACGGAAGTGCTTTTGATATTTTGTACGTTTTTCTAAAAGTTAAAATGTCTTTGAAAAGCTGTGAACCAAATTAATTAAAAATAACGAAGTATCTGATGGTATTCCCAAAAGAGAATTATGCAGACCGTTTTGAAAATTGGAAGAGGTGTTAGGATAAGAGAGCGAAGTCCTCTGTGAAGTGCTAAGGAGAGAGAGAGAGAGAGAGAGAGAGAGAGAGAGAAAGAGAGAGAGATTGAAGTGAAATAAATCGATATTAATTTTATATTGAAGATATCATTTTATCATTAGTAAATTTTACATAAATGACAAAATTTACAACATATCCGGATCTTACAATATGGCAACTCTTAACAATATAAGACATGCGGATAATATAGGGATATTTTGGTAGCACATAGAGAAAAGAAACTACAGAAACTCCTGCCGGAAGTAGTAAAAGAAAGCAAGAAAAAACGACTAAAGCTCAATTGTAAGAAAACATAATGTATGGTTGCCAGCAAAAGGAACAGCCTGAGATTCAAACTACGAATTGCAGATACCCAAATTCAAGTATGTACGAAAATTTAAATATATAAAATGTACAGTATTTACATGTTTGATGGATGTCAGTTATCAGTTATCTCCTGCTACTTTTCCCTCTGAAAGTTCTCCACTGCCTTAAACGGGTATTGAACTCACACTCTTTGGGTCTGTCACTGGATCTAACCAACGCGTTTATCCACTGTGCCATGTGTATCAGGAGATAACTGATAACTGACATCCATCAAACATGGCTCGTGGAACTAGAACAGTCTACCCCAGTGATCGAAACAAAGGGTTCAGTTCGAAATTCCAACCACCTGAAGAAGGCCGGAGCGTACAACGGCCGAAACGTTGTGACAAATATGGCGACAAAGATGAGGACAATAGTCCGACTAATGTAAATACTGTACATAATACCTCATCTCAGAAATATAAAATGTGTTTTAACAGAGGAAGTTAAATGTGACACCGAAATCCGAAGGTGTATTGGAATAGCGAAATATACCTTTCAAAAGCTAAGCAAAGTATTAAGAAATATGAACATTTCGTTAGAAACAGATGAGAGAGTGCTGAAGTGACATTAATATCGGTTCTCCTATATGACAGTGAATGCTGGACAATCTCCTTCCTCGCAGAAGAGACTTGAGGCAACCGACATTTCCTTCCACAGAAGGATGCTGAGAATACAGACGGACTACATATGTGAGTAACTAGGACGTTTTAGGGAAACAAAATGGATGCTTATACACGGAATGAGAATGATACCGTTGACATTTCTAGGACACATAATAAGGAAAGAAAGCTTAGAAAATTCAACACTCACAAGTCATATTGAGGGCAAGAAGAAAGCAACGATAAACCTACCTATTTGTAAATGTTTAGCAAAACATAGACTGGGCGGAATAGTAAAAGTAGGAAGGAGCTACAAATGACAAGACGTTGAGGAGAGCCATGGCCACCCACCTTGTGAAGGATCACGGTACAAAGAAGAACATGAAGATGCTAATGATAATCATTTTTATTGTCTTCTCTTTCTTTCCTTCTTTCTTTCTTTCTTTATTTATTTGGTTAATTATTTATTTACTTCCTACTGCAGAAACTGCAGGAATTGCCGAGAGCCAAATTCTATTCTATTCATCCTGCCATAAAAAATGTACAGAACTTCCGAGCAAGTGTTGTACCTCAGGCGGTCAAAATGCCCGACCACAGACAGGAATTCATTGCACAAGAACACACATAGATATACAAAGATTCTGGCGTGTATTAACGAAAGAAAATAGCCAAAAACTGTCAGTCTGACTTGATTACTCCAGGTAAAGTTCATTCTAAAAAGGTCAAGGACAAGTTATAAACTTTCGTCACCAAGTAATTGAGAATAAATGATATTATACAGAAAAACAAACATGTTCAACCGAAATGTTCAGTTGATCATCAAAAAGAATTGTACACATGTTCAACATGGAAACAAACAGGAAAAGCGTATTTAATAAATATTTGTACGTGCCTGCTTAACATATAAAGCGTATGTCGTCCTGTGTATAACGACAAACTATACCTGGCAGCAAAACGTCTGATCGGGAGGTTTTTTGAAGAGTGAAACCACCTCTTAATTGCTGCTGTACCCATATCCACGTGACCCATGGGCAAATAATTATCCCCTAAACTGGGTTCAAATTACTATTTAGTATAACAATAAATATTTATAGTAAAAGTACCAGCAATACATTTTTTAAAAATATACCACCAGCAATATATTTTTGAAAAAAAAAAATATTACCAGGAATAGATTTTTTTTTAATATTACAAGAAATACACTTTTGGAAAAAATATTACCAGAAATACATTTTTTACATATTACCAGAAATACATTTTTGGAAAAAAATAATACTAGCAATAAATTTTTGGAAAAAAATATTGATACATATTCTTTCCGTGCAAACCTAACCTAAAAATCTTGTCAGCATTAAATAACCCAATGAGGTTGATATGTCGTAAAGCAAAACAAAACAAAACAAAACTATCAAAAACACGTCCTAGTTAAATAAAAAATAAATTATGATTTAAAGGAAAAATAAAATTATAAAATAGAAGAGTCTATCATTCATCCCTGCATCAAACATATCTAGTCTAGCGCTTTTTTTATACTTAGAGATTCTTGATAAAATCCCAGAAGAATCTGCAATGTTATTGGACCTGACGTGGCCTCTCGACTTCAGTCGCTTTCCTGCCTGATATCTTGATTTCACGAATTTATATGTTTTATCAAAACTTTACTGTCACAGCTGCCAGTTGCAACCGTAAGTTCTATGCTAATAGTTTCTTCAACCGCACTTCTTGCTTGTGAGACTCTCTTCTATCTTCACCCTTTCTTCTTCAACTACAATCTTCAAAAGTTTAAATGCAATGTCAATCGTCATCTTCTTTCTCCTTGAAAACTGTTCTGTTGCCGTCTCTGTTTTTTTTTTCACTGCCAGTAACCTCTTAAAACCTAGTAACTTTTATTGCTTTTTCTTTGGGTGAAATGATTCTAAAAAATCATTATTACATTTTCAAAAAGATCGCTACACATATTACACATAGAAAAAATGCAATTCTGTAACTATTAATATATGCAGTGGACGTTTTAATTAATTGAGTATAAACTAGAAAGCAAAACGAAAGGAATTCAACAGAAAAGATGAGTAGATTTAAAACAAAAACATTTGCATATGGGTTAAACTTTGAAAAGAGGAAAACAAGGTCATCCAGCGAACTGAAATTTTGGAACAAACGACCTCTTTGGTTGATGTAACTTTCCTTTATATTACTTTTCACCTCCATAATACGAGCTTTTGATGAGTGCGTGGAACTGTCGGGTTACTAATCTCTCTCTCTCTCTCTCTCTCTCTCTCTCTCTCTCTCTCTCTATATATATATATATATATATATATATATATATATATATATAGGTAACTATACTCGTGTCGAAAAACCTTCGAATTCTTGATTTAACAATAGCCACATCAATCACGAAGGGAAAAAAAGGTTTTAAAAAAGAAAGAGCCAGGAACATGAAAGTCTGTCGAAAATAATCGCACAGATACAGGTTCAAGGCCCAAAGAAAAAACCCCGATACGAGTAAACAACTAACTAAAGAGCTCTTTTGGAAATTGCCATTACCTTAAAAATACAGTTCAATCCACGGGGTGGCTATCACTGTGTAGATCAGGGGTGAGGGATTTCTTTGAGAGTGCGTGCCAAAACCGTCCAAATCACTGGCACAAAGTTTTTTCCACATGCCAAGAAAAATATTTTTAGAAAATATTAGTTGATATCTCTTAAGTATGTGAAGAACTTTTTAAAAAATAATAAATAATCACCACAGAGCAGTAAAACCACGGTATTGCATAAAAATTATATAAATCATGTACAACTGACTGAATGAAAAAAATGATGACAGGTTTTTACGAGCATTTTCTTTTGTGATATTTTTATTAGCCTGTCAATATAAAAGTAAGTGCCATACATACACAATTTAAAAGCACTATTAACTATTATAAGCATCCACACAAAAAAATAACTCTGTTACTTTTTTTCGGTTAATCAATCATCTTTTCTTAAAACGCAGTAAAAAGGTTATTAGAAATAATCGTTTGCTGATTTCAAATCCCTTATAAATGATTATTAAAAAATATTTATTTACCTTCAAAACTAGATTTAAACGGCCCTAAACCTCTGCTACTTTCAAAAGAAAACATCAGATAAAACTAGAGACAGAAAAGTTTTTGACACTTTTAATATATTATCAACGTAACTTCTGCTGCTGCATCACTGATGACAGGGATTTTATATCGGGTTTATATTTAGTAACCTTAAGAGACTAGTTTCATCCGTCAGGCTACTCCTGTTACGAGTTACGTTATTCATTAGTGAGAACAACGAATCACAAGCATCTGTAGATGAAGACATGGATAGTAATTGATGTTGCAAGTTTTTTTAAGCTGACAAAATTTTCTGGAATTAATAATTCCTTTTCCGCATTTCTCTCTGATAGTCCCATATGTAATGGCTCGTTTTCATTATTTTTCAAGTCAACACTAAATTCAACAAATTTCTGCTCCGAAATCGAGCTGCTCTGAAATTCAATGAACTGCAATTCGAAATGAACTGCAATTCGAAATGAACTGCAATTCGAAATGAACTGCAATTCGAAATGAACTGCAATTCGAAATCATTTGTAAGTTTAGTTAATTCGGTTTTGATGCTGCCTGGAAACTTAATGAAGTTTGCTGTTTCTTGCAGTTCGCTGAATTTACCAAATCGTGTAAAGAACTGCTCAACAGTTGATTCGATGATATCTGGCTATATTCCTGAGATGAGATATTATGTACATTATTTACATTATTCGGACTATTGTCCTCATCTTTGCCGCCGTTTGTCTCCATATTTTTGGTATATCGGGCCCGTACCGATACTTCAATATCTGTCTATATTCCTGAGATGAGGAATTGTGTACATTATTTACATTATTCGGACTATTGTCCTCATCTTTGTCGTCGTTTGTCTCCATATTTTTGGTATATCGTGTCTGTACCGATACTTCAATATCTGTCTATATTCCTGAGATGAGGAATTCTGTACATTATTTACATTATTCGGACTATTGTCCTCATCTTTGCCGCCGTTTGTCTCCATATTTTTGGTATATCGGGCCCGTACCGATACTTCAATATCTGTCTATATTCCTGAGATGACGAATTGTGTACATTATTTACATTATTCGGACTATTGTCCTGATCTTTGTCGCCGTTTGTCTCCATATTTTTGGTATATCGGGTCTGTACCGATACTTCAATATCTGTCTATATTCCTGAGATGACGAATTGTGTACATTATTTACATTATTCGGACTATTGTCCTGATCTTTGTCGCCGTTTGTCTCCATATTTTTGGTATATCGGGTCTGTACCGATACTTCAATATCTGTCTATATTCCTGAGATGACGAATTGTGTACATTATTTACATTATTCGGACTATTGTCCTGATCTTTGTCGCCGTTTGTCTCCATATTTTTGGTATATCGGGTCTGTACCGATACTTCAATATCTGTCTATATTCCTGAGATGACGAATTGTGTACATTATTTACATTATTCGGACTATTGTCCTGATCTTTGTCGCCGTTTGTCTCCATATTTTTGGTATATCGGGTCTGTACCGATACTTCAATATCTGTCTATATTCCTGAGATGACGAATTGTGTACATTATTTACATTATTCGGACTATTGTCCTGATCTTTGTCGCCGTTTGTCTCCATATTTTTGGTATATCGGGTCTGTACCGATACTTCAATATCTGTCTATATTCCTGAGATGACGAATTGTGTACATTATTTACATTATTCGGACTATTGTCCTGATCTTTGTCGCCGTTTGTCTCCATATTTTTGGTATATCGTATCTGTACCGATACTTCAATATCTGTCTATATTCCTGAGATGACGAATTCTGTACATTATTTACATTATTCGGACTATTGTCCTGATCTTTGTCGCCGTTTGTCTCCATATTTTTGGTATATCGGGTCTGTACCGATACTTCAATATCTGTCTATATTCCTGAGATGACGAATTGTGTACATTATTTACATTATTCGAACTATTGTCCTCATCTTTGTCGCCGTTTGTCTCCATATTTTTGGTATATCGGGTCCGTACCGATACTTCAGTATCTGTCTACATTCCTGAGATGAGGAATTGTGTACATTATTTACATTATTCGGACTATCGTCCTCATCTTTGTCGCCATTTGTCTCCATATTTTTGGTATACCGTATCCGTACCGATCCTTCAATATCTGTCTATATTCCTGAGATGAGGTATAATGTAAATAATGTTTCGATGATGTTTACAAACAGCTTTTGAAGGCAACGGTGGTATTTTCTGCCATATTTTAGTAGATCATTGATGTACTGCTTTAGTTTTTCGTAGTATCTAAATCTCTCATTATCGTACAACCCTCTTAAAAACTTCTAGTTTCATTTGAAAAGCCTTTATGAAACTAAACATAACATCAAGTGTCTTACCAGGGACCCGTAATTTAATATTCAAGTCATTTAAATTTCCCCCCAAATCGTCAGTTTACAAACCCACATGATGTAAGACAATTCTTAGTAAGACCCTCGTTGCTCATTCAAAAAATGCTTTATCTTATCTAAGTATTCAACAAATCGTTTCAGAACCAAACCTTTACCAAGCCAACGAACATTGTTGTACATTTTCACTCCTTTATATACAGATTCTAAGTCATTCAGTAAAATTTGTACTTGTCTTTTATTTAAAGCCAGAAATGTAATTAATAAACTTGGTAACAGTTTAAATCACTTCCTGGTGTTCTTTTACGCCAGCTTTTGCACATAAAGCCTCCTCGTATATGATGTAATGAAAACCTATCATTGAATGACCAACATCTTTTGCAAACGGATTTACAAATCCTGCCTTTTAGCCAGTCATGCTGGGGGCACCATCTGTTTTGGCAGATACTGCTTTTGAAATGTGAATTTGCCGAGTTTATAATTCGTTCACATCTGCTTTACATATTTCGGCCCCGGAAGCACGGTCTGGTAGTATTACAAGGGTAAGCATCGCTTCATATGCTTCATCACCCCTAAAAAGTCGAATAAATATGGCTAGCCTAACGGATGATGTAATGTCCGTACTTTCATCAACACAAATAGAAAAAACTTACATGAAGACAAATCTTTTGTCAATTGTTCAGCTGTATTCCTTTTCAACTTAAGTATCCTTTTTTCCTACTCACAGACAAATCATTAATGCACTGAATAATCTTTTCCTTTTCTGAAATATTCACAGAGAGGAAAGGTGCACATTCTACACAATCTTCTTTACTAGACTCCCCATCGCTGAGTGGCTTTCAAAACCTCAAAACTAGCAGCAAATATGTTGGAACTGAGCCTACCTAAAATAAACTTCATAAAAGTGTCAGCCTGTTTCGTTGTCTTGCTCGGTTCACAAGAAATGAATTCTCTTTGGTCCTCTTCAGTTTTATTGCTTTCAAAATGTCTCTTTACATAAGAGCTCCTACAAATGAGTGTCGCGGAACAGAAAATGCATAAGGGTTTCTTAATCATGCCAGATTCCTTAATCCGGTATTCTTTAAATACTCTAAGATCCTTTTCATTTGAATGACATCGTTTCTTAGCTGAGGATTGCGATATTCTGCACAATCTGTGAAGGGCAGAATATAAAAATACATGAGATAATGATAGACATGAAAGGGGAGAAATAATAAATGTAAGTCAAAAAGAGAATCTAATGAATAAGTTTTGCGTGCCAGAAATAAGTCATCGTTGTGCCATTTTTGGCATGCGTGCCAAGAGTTGCCCACCCCTGCCCTAACAGTATATTTAAACCTATTGAAAATAAAAAAAATACATGCGATAATGATAAACATGAAAGAGGAGAAAGCATAAAAGTAAGTTAAAAAGAGAATCTAATGAATAAATTTCGTCTGCCAGAAACAAGTCATCAGAGTGCCCTGTTTGGCACGCGTGCCAGGTTTTTTTTACTCCCTGTGTAGATAGTAGTCTCGACAGGAAGAAATACGGTGGCAGAATATAGTTTTCATTACAATGAAACATAATAAACATCAGAAATAATGTGAATCACTGTGTGTTCACTGTGCAATAATTTCATTTTTTTATTATTATTAGCATCAGTTTTCATGTAGTTTCTTTTCTCCGTAAAAAATTAATTTCTCACATGATCTACACATGATTTTTTCTGCAATCGCCCTTTCATTGCATCTCTGTACCTTTAAATCTCTTCTTCAGTTGTGTGGAATTTGGCCAGCATTCAATTTCATATAAGTATTACATAGTACTCCAGCATTTTCTGCCTCAGGGCATTTGCATATATCAATATTTTGCTTAGTTTGTAAAGGGCAACTTTCTTTATTCCTAACTACCTTCGTATCACTGTATCATATTCAGTCTTATATTAATAAAATTTCTCTAAACGCTTGTTTATGACATGCCCAAAACATAGTTCACACCTTGTGTTGCCTCTTTTGCTGACAAAGATTCATTCTATCTTGGGAGATGTTAAAAGAAAAACAATGAGAAAAGCACACATCTACGTTATAGGATGATTTACATTAGGACGACATTTTTGAAAATTAGCATTTATTTCGGTTTAAAAGCAAAGTAATTGATTCGCTCGCTTACTTGTTAACCACAAGACCATTTATAACCTCGAAGAAAATGCAAACGAATTCAGTGTGAACTGAAATTTTAGATTATTTTGGAAAAGGGTATAGTCAAGTACAATTGAATGCAATCTCGAGGCCAGAGCTGACTGAACAAAGCAAGAGTTTCTCGTGGAAGTTTCGCCAAGTAAGGTCTTTAATCATCTTAATTAGTTGTCTTTGTATAGGAGAACAACAATGGCCACGTAGGTCAGGACTATATTCATTATTTACGCTTTATTTCTCGCTCGATTAATCTTGGGCTTCGCTGCGGATGTTTTGAAATACTTTCGATTGAGTGGTATTAATCGTAATTTCCCTGAATCACTGATGATAAGCATGGCATCCTCCTCATTTTCACAAAGGGCAGCTGATTATCAGCCAGGTAAATCCCGTGGTCATAATAACGTAACAATAACCACCATTCAAGTTTATCGATCGGATTTCGAATCAAAGTCTGTGTGTGTGTATATGTATGTGTGTGTGTGTATGTGTGTGTGTGTGCGTGTGTGTGTGTGTGTGTGATAGCGGCTAAGCATTGGAATGATACAATAAATAAATGTATTATACGTTGGTCGTCGATACAGCTACTGATCTCTTTATCTAGTAATATAAAAGACAGTCCACCGTGTTGTCTGTCTGTTGAGTATTCTTACTTTATTTGTTAGTGGAATGGAGAGAAAGAAAAAAAGGTTTATTTATTGTAGTGTAAACGAAACCAGCCCCCTGCCCACACACACATCGAAAAAGATTAAAAGACAAAATGAGTTACCGACGTAAAAAATTCACACATGTCTTGCGCGTAATATATCTAGAAAGGAAAATGGCCGTCAAAAATATTTAGAGACCATATGGTCACACGAGACATTTCGAGATATGCGCGGATCGAAGAGAAGTCGAACAAATGACGAGGTTTCCTTATTTCAAATCGTCCATTTGTATATTTCTAAGAAATTGGTGTGAAGCGCTCTAACCTAACGAAATAAAACACTAGGACTTAAAACAAAAGTGTGATTAAAGGAATGACCTGTGAATGTCATGGCAAGTGTCTTTAATAGTTTGCTTATAAAAGTCTACATCGTCATGATGTGTGTTCTTCATTGGTCATAGGACACGTGATCTGTCATTGATCCTCTTGGTCCGTAGTTTTTGTCGGGTTAGAGGCTCCAGCAGGTTAAGCTTTCGAAAAATTCCTATAAATTTCATCGAATCACACGCATTTGATTGCAAACAAAAGTGACAACAATAACATATCTTCTAAGACATCACTATTAAAAATGCAAATTCATTATGTGCAAGGCTAATTACAAAATATATTTAAAAATAAATAATTAAACAAAAATGCATAAGATGTTTAAATTGCTTCTAAAAATAACTATATAAAAAAGAAAAATTAATAAATTAAATAAAACTAAAATAAAATAGATAAATATTAATAAAAATTAAATAAAAATAAGTAATGTATATTCTCGTGTAACGCGCGATTTCTCGTAGCGTTGTATTCCCAAATTTTCACTTATAAAAAATGTTATCATGTAGCTCGTGTATCATGCGAGTTTCTTTCTTAAAGACCAAGTATCAATAGACTAACCTCTTTTCCTCTATCTCTTTATCCCATCTTCTAGTTAAATAATTAAAAAAATTAAAAGAGAATGATGAAAGTATCATTAGTAATGCTATACTCATGGCGTACAGCCATACACAACCGAACGAACAACAGCTAAACATCTTATAAACGGAAACAATGGAAAAATATACATATTCGCTATATTTTTATTTTATAAGGCGATGTGAACATTACATGCATTATTATTAGATACAGTTAAGTAAAACACCAGTTTTTATCAAAATCATATTTATTTTAAATACAGCTGTACTTTTTGACTGCAGTAAATGGATATAGAATTCGGCCATGGCGTAGCTAGGGACACCAGTACATACGGTAATATTATATCTCGTGTATGATGCGACCCCACTTGATATTAGAATCAGAATAAGTCTTCAAAAGCCGCATGGTACGCGAGTATGTATGGAAAATAAATAAATTAATTAAGGAAATTAATATTAAACAAATATAAACTGGGGACTCACATAACCTCAACAAAGTAAATTTAATAACCATAACGAGTAGTTAATAATTAATGAATAAATAAAAAATACACTAAAATAATTAACAATAAATAAAAATGATAGTCACCAGTAAGAGGAAGAGCCCGAAATGAGATTTTCAGGTGGGGAACACTGAAATTAAAGCAGGCGCGGAAGTTTAAATATCTGGGATACGTTTTGACACAGGACGTTAAACGCGACATTGAGATTCGTAGACGTATTGGGATGGCCAAAGACATTCCAAAAGCTGGACAGAGTATTGCGAGTCAGGAGGAAATTTTGGTAACAATTAATACTGACCTGTTACATATATTAACTTCAATATCTATATATTAATAAGCTAGCGATTACCCAGTAAGAATGTTCACACGTTCTCAACAACATTGTTCGCTGCATTCAACAGTACCTTCAACTGAATGGCAGACATCTGGAGCATGTATTCTACGGCTCCTCTTGACATTTTGGGTTCCTGTCCGAGACTAAATATTTGCGTACCCTAAAATGGTATCCATTTGTCTTTCAATAAATGTAATTTCCATTACTCTATCATTTGTATTCCTTGATTTGTACCCAATCATTTTGTTTCAAAAATTGTAAAACACCCTTTATGGTGAGTATCACGCTTGGTATCATATATACTGAGAGGAAGATATAAAGAGAGAGCAACATAGAGTGAAACGGAGAGGGAGAAAAGGACGTAGAGAGACAAAAAAAAGTGCGACACTGAGCGGTGTTGGAGAAAGTCATCCTAGACAAAGGCAGCTGTTTGTAGTGATTTAAATAAGATCTTGTGACCTATCACTCAGTTCAAATTCAACCTTGAATTCCAAGTAACATTTTGAAATAAAAATCTTTTATTTTAATCTTTTTGTATGGGAATTTTTACAGACTGAGGGAACCCATGTTGCTAATCACCGGAAGCAGAAACAAATAGAGAAAGCAACATAGAGAGTAAAGTAGAAAGAGGGAGATAAAACAAGTGCAACAGATAGACAGATTTGAAGCGGGGATTTCTTAGATAAGTATAGTTATTTGTAGTTAAGGGTTCCATCTTGCCTTGTGACCCAACGAACTGTTGAGGTCATTTCAGGATTTTTAAGAGAGACTATGTTACTTTGCTTGCAACTATCTGAAAATGGTCATTGGTTGAAGAGTACAGCATTAAAAGCATGTATTAGTAAATCTATGTAATTTATACGGATCCTGCTAGTTGGGATTATATAGCATTTCTTTAGCGTTAAAATTGTATGTCATTTTTTTTTCAGAATGATAATCTGTTCCTCCATATTAGTTACCTAAAGATATCAACACTTCAGATCGATACAAGCCACGTGACTGCGCGATTGAAATCGTACTTCAATTCATCTACTTTAAGAGCCCCAAAAAACACTATATTGAACCATAACGTTCAGGACACTCAGATAAAGACTTCCTGAGAACTAGCGCTTTACTGTGTCCAGAGTGTTAACATGCATATAACCAACAGAAAAAAGTATCATGTTTAACAACGCTTTAATCTCGAAGATTTACCTCCTTACCGATAAACGGAAACTTTTCTGAGTGGCATTTCGAGGCAGTACGGATGTCACAGTCTTAAATAACATTTTAAATTAAAGTCAAGATGAAGTGGAAGCCGCCAAAGACGGTGATTAACGCATTTAAAATACATGAAGACAAGTCAGACAACTTCGGTTAACCTAATGGAAAACACTAGACCGGCTCACAAAAGAAAATTTAATCAGCTTCGGTCTACTGCGTGTCGCTTCTATACAGAAGCGAAAAAATAAATCACATTTAAACTCCTCGAAATTGTTTTCAGCAATTTATTACTTTTGGATGAAGGACACTGCCAATGCTTAAACCATGTTTAACAGCTTAAACTATACATTAGTGTAAAAATGATTGTGCACAGTCAAGCCTGACTACAAGGAGAAGGGTTGACAGCCAAAAGTAGATGTGTTAGTTAAAAAACAATAAGTTAACCAAGCATTCCTTTCAATCAATATTCTCAGTTAAATCTCTGATCTATAGACATTTACTCTATACATTAAAACACCTCTTTGGTAACAACAGTCACGCCGCTCAATTTCAGGTTCCACAATTCCCATAACCCTATAGAAAAGAACTCAGTTCTCCCTGTGACATATAAATGTTATTCTAGGTACGTCAAGGGTGTCCCACATCTCGGATACAATTGGTACGGCAGTCAACGTCAGATTCCCACGGGTTCTTTAGCTCTTTGGTAATAGTTTCCATTCTTTACCTGACCTATAGATTTTATCCAAAATAATTCGGAACTGTCCCGCATCGCACATTGTAAAATCCCTTCAGCACATTGGCACTTGTCTCAATCATCTCCTTGATGGATAACATACATCATAGCTACTTCAAGACACTCCCATATTTCTCTGGTAGCATTTTATATGACTGTCACCATCATGGTTCACACAAGCTATTTGTCAATGGTCTCAATTCTTTTCCTGTCCTATTATCTTTAGATTAGGTACTTAGAAACTATACTCCATCTTTCTGGTAATGATTGATGCAACTGTTCCATAATTTCCTTTTGTCGTCGTTAATGCTTGTAAGCAAAGAGTGTTTCGAGATTAGGTTGGGGACCCTAACCGATTGCTCTCTCAACAATTACGGGCTTATAGGCAGAGAGGAGAAAGAGACGGCAGGTAACAACAGCAACTTGAGGAACAAAATACCCACGGGACCGACTTTACAAGACACCGTGTCTTGCCAATTGCACAGTGATGGTTTTCCATCTGTTTTTACTGGCATCTTACAAAGACCCAGATCTTGACCAGTTGCCATGCTGTTCCGCTCCTGAGAAAACCTGTATGTAACTGGTGATTGACAAGCATGTCCGCATGCGATCCGCGATCTCTTTGCGTCTATACTGACGCGCGTTCGCCACAAAAATCATACTCCTGTTTTCTTGTAATTGGTACAAGTGTCAACTTCACGTTCGGTCATTGCCTTTGAAGGCCAATATATTTACTTAACGTTTCCTTTTTATTTAGATTTGTTTATTGAAACCGCGAAGTCCTGCTGCTGATGCGTTAAAAAACCTTGTCCACATATATTGGATTGGATCCATTGACCTCAAATGGTGATCCATTTAAATGCCCCAGATGATTTTTTTAATGTTTTATTCTTTCGGAGAGATTAAGCTCTGTACATATAATATTGGTTTTCTTCGGATTTTGTGCACCCTGTCTCTTCAGGTCGTAGGCGATTATGGCCCACTACATCTCCCTGTTCCTTGTAGCTTTTAATAAGTGTTGTGTTTTTGTTATGTCTCACAAACCTGTTCTACCATTCACTTACTCAAGCTTATGATACGCGCTGTGTTCTTCTGTCACTCTTTCCCTCAATCTGTCCCGTGAGAATCAGATTTTCCAAACCTTTCTTGCTCATTAGGTGCCCCAGAAATTTCAACTACCTCTCCCTGATGGTAAGTATAAGTTTCCTTTTTGTTTCTATTTTCTCTAAAATCTTGTCATTGCTTATACGTTCTGTCCATGGTATCCGCAGCAACTTTCTGTAGAACAACATTTCTGTTGCTTCAAATCTCTTCTTTAAAAAAAAAAACACTCACTTGCACAGTTCTCGGTAGATCATTTTCACAGCCCATTCATGTTTATTCCTGCATTCATTGTGGGATAACTTGCTACATTCGATTATTTATTTCAACAGTGTACATGCGCAGTTTTTTTTAGTTCTTGACTTGACCTTTCGATATTATTATTCTCTTTGTACTTCTTCCTTCTTCCGCTATTCAGTGGGACTGAAATTCGTCCTCACGTTTCTTTTTGGTATCAATTCCACTGCTTATTTATTTGTCATTCCTGAGATTTCTCTATTGAATTCTACGCAGAATTGTTTTTCTTCCAATTTTTTAATTTCTTGCTTTTGTGTTTACTGATTTGTTTTGTTTCGGTTTCTTTCGTGTAAATCTTTGACTTTCTTGAGTCTGTGTTTTCTCTTTTAAAGGTAAACCTCGCGTCTCTGGAGAGCAGAATTGATGTTTTTCAATAATGCTGACGACTGAAATGTCACCTTCTATACATTTAACATATCTCTCTATATCTTCTCTAAACTGTAACGACTTCTTATTATTATTTGAAGAGAGAAATTATAGAGCATACTGTAGTATTAGTGACAATGGTGCTAGACTTGTTGTTAATTCCTCTTCTTCTACTTCTTCTTCTTCTTCTTCTTCTTCTTCTTCTTCTTCTTATTATTATTATTATTATTATTATTATTTCCTTTGATTTGTGGCTTTTACACATATTTTCCGGGTCCCACCCAGAGACCTAAGGTTAGAAATGGCATCATGACACTTTCCATTGAAAAAAAAAATAATTACATAGATAAAGCCCTTCGTAAAGTGTGGGCTGTACTTGTCAGAACAATTTTTTGTATCTGTTTGAGGCATGATCTTCCAGGGATCCCTTCAATTAGTCTACTGGAATCTTTTTCAACAAGACCAAGAGCTCCAACTAAAACGGATTGTTGATGTTCCCATGTGCCACATTTTTGAGATTTCTATTTCAAGGTTCTTGCATTTTGACAGCTTTTCGAATATCTTCAAAGATACATTGCAGTCTGCAGGGACTGCCAAATCAATAAGGAGGCACTTGTTTTGTTTGTGGTCTTTAATAACAATTATTATTTATTTATTATTATTATTATTATTATTATTATTATTATTATTATTATTATTATTATTTCCTTTGATTTCTCTTTTCGACAGATTTCCTTCTAGGTCCCAAACTGAGATCTAACGTCAGATATTCCTTCATGACATTTTACACTGTTCAGTTTTGTCAAAAAAGACCACACACATTTTACACAGATAAATAATTATCAATTATTATAATAAATTAAATAAAATAAAAATAAAAAAAACACATATTTTACATAGATAACGTCCTTCGTAAAGTGTGGGCTGTACTTGTGAGAACATTTTTTGTATCTCTTTGAGGCATGGACCTCCAGGAATCCCTTCAATTAGTCTACTGGAATCTTTTCCAACCAGTCCAAGGACTCCAACTACAACAGGGATTGTTGATGTTCCCATGTGCCACATTTTTGAGATTTCTATTTCAAGGTCCCTGTATTTTGACAGCTTTTCGAATATCTTCAAAGATACATTGCAGTCTGCAGGGACTGCCATATCAATAAGGTGGCACTTATTTTGTTTGTGGTCTTTAATAACAATTATTAATTATTTATTATTATTATTATTATTATTATTATTATTATTATTATTATTATTATTATTATTATTATTTCTTTTGATTTCTCTTTTCGACAGATTTCCTTCTAGGTCCCAAACTGAGATCTAACGTCAGATATACCTTCATGACATTTTACACTGATACACACACATTTTTCACAGATAAATCTCTTCGCAATACGTGAGCTGTAATTGTGAGTACAATTTGTTTATTTATTTCTTTAAGACATGAGCTACAAGGAATCTCTTCAATGCATCTATCGGAACATTTTCCAGTCCATCCCAGCGCTCCAACCACGGCTGGAATTATTGATGTCCTCATGTGCCCCATTTCTGAGATTACCATTTCAAGATCCCCGTATGTTGATAGTTCTTGAAGATCTCCAAAGATACATTACAATCTGTATGGAATGCCATGTCAATAAGAAAGCGTATTTTTTTCTGTTGGTCTTTGATCATGATGTCTGAGCGATTAGCTTTCATTGTTTTGTCTGCGTATATAGTAAAGTCCGATATAATTGTTGCAGGTTCCATCTCTGTAACCGGTTATGGGTGATACTCATCCCAAATTCTTGCAGTTTACTTACCATAAAAGTTACATGTTTTTCCAGTGCAGATATTGGTCCACTCTGTCATGCTAATACCGTGCATTCTGATACAAGATGGTCAATTATTTCTGGATATTTATCACAGAATTTGCATTTTTGGCAAACTCAATGTTTCAGTATGTGTGCTTGGTAATTTTTAGTTAGTAAGCATTGGTCTTGTGCAGCAAGAATAAAACCTTCGCTTTCAGGTTTTAACCTTGCACTACGTAGCCACTGATGGAAATTGGGTTTGTCTACATCAGCTTGTTTGGTACGGGTAGAGTATTGATGTGAAGCGTTTTATCTTACTATCGTTTCATTACATTTGCTTACTTTTTAAGTTTTTTTTTTCCGTAGCAGTAGATATAATAAGCTCTACTTGCATTTCTTCACTCACTTGAAATTCCATTGTGAACTTCTTGGACTTCTTTATTACTGAATGTAGTTGCTTACTTCTTTCATGTTCTTTGACACAGATTATGATTCAGTCTTCTGTAGTTTCCAGTTATCTTTGAAGGCCGATTGTTGTAGATTCGTAAGACAGTTCTAGTTTAAATACTCCTTTGTCTGCTTAGGATCTACGTAATACAGACGATCAACATCAGTTTGGAATAATGCATGCGATGGCAAGTGAAAAGCTTTCACGTTTTGTCGTCCATTCGCATAATGTCAGCTATGGTCCAGGTAAGGATGTTGAAACCAAAGGGACAGCCAATGTGTTAATGGCTGATATTCTGTTTTTTTTTTGCTTTAAATTGAACTCTGTATTCAATACCAGACACACATTGCTATAGTATTTTTTCTTACTTTCTCCTCTATTTGGGTATACTGTATTCCATCTCCTTGGCTAATCCCGAAGTACCTACAGGCTACTTCTAGTTCCAGTTCCTTAAAATTTGTGAACAAATTTAGATCTATTAAATGTGTTTCTGTAATCCTTCCTTTCTTGAATATTATTTTTGCACATTTATCTAATCCGAAATTACCTATGCTGTCATTGAAACCTTTTACAGTATTGAGGAGAGCCTTCAACTTATTGCCGTCTTTGGCAAAAAGTCTGAAATCATCCATGTAGAGTAGGTAATTAAATACATTTTTGTTTACTTTGTATCTATAGTTATTGTTATGGTCCAATATCCTCGTCGCCACTGTTATGGTCCAAGGTTAGGACCAAGGAAGAACAACACGAACACAAGAGTAGAAATAACAAAGATATATTGCACAGAATAATAGTACAAGATGTGGAAGGTGTTAGTATGACTGTCAGTCTGGTTTGGAGTGAACTACTATTGGCTCGACTCGATTCCGTCTCGTCTCTCTTGAGAGGCACAGTATTTATAGTGTCAGGAAGAGTTCACTTTGTCGTTATAGGTAAGTTCCCATAACAGGTATTATTGTTTAGTTTTTGCGAAAGGGGGATTAAGGACAGAAAGAATAGAAGAGGTAACAGCGAGTCTCCTTGAAAGATTCCTCGTTGGATATTCAAGCGGCAGTGTCTTTGGTGTGATTTAGGTATAATATGGTTTTTCACATTCCCACGATGTGTTTCAGGAAATTTAATATTACTGAGGAGACTTTGTACATTTCCTAAGAACCCAATAGTATGACAGGCTGTGAAAAACTTTACGGTAGTCAAGCTATGCCTTTTCTGAAATTTCTACCGCTTTTCTTGAAATTTCCCAGGATCATTTTGTTTGTTAATAGTTGATCTTTGCAAGCACATGAACCTCTCTGACATCTCTTCTGTTCCAAGGGAAAACGTTGTTTTCCTCGGTAACGAGTAAGTACAGTTCGTCGGAACAGACGTGATCAATTTATATATGGTGGAGAAAAGCCATTATTCGCCTATAATTTTTACGATCATCTGTTTCACTCGTCTTTAGTGGAGATATGGATTACCTTCAATGATTCATTCTGGGACTTCATTGGCATTATTAATTATTAATTATTAATTATTAATTAGCATTGATTGTGCAAAGATGTTATTGATCCGTGACAGATGATAGAGCCAAAAACTGGGTAGCTTGTCAGTTCCTGTGGATTTCCATTTTTAGAGCTTTTTCAGTAGATGGTGGCTTTTTGACTTCTATAACTACTTTCCCAATTTCCCTGTATAATTTCTTAAGGTCCATTTGGAATATCTTATTTTATCGATAGAACCTACAACACTTTTCATGTCGTCTGGTTATTCGCGCCTTTAATTGCAGTTTCTGTTTACGTATTTCCTTGATTGGTGGAAATTCTTTTAGCAATTTAATTTTATATCTCCGCTTGATTGTTCTACATTTGCATATTGCTGCATTTGGATTTCTTGAGATCTCATCAAGTATCGATAATTCACATTTGATTTCCTTAATTTCTCGCATTAATTTTGCCTTCTAAGATAGATATTTTAGTCTGCTGTTTGATCTTTTCTTTGTCTCGAGACCAAGCTTCCCAACAGCTGCTGAACCTGTTGCGCATATTACATTATTTACTTCTGTGATGTTTCCCAGTGGTTTGTCCGTTAACAGTGTTTGCAATGAAGCGTTATATATTTGCACAATATGGTTATTAGACGTTGTCATATGTATTTTGAGGATTTGGTGTCTGCCTGACATTTGTGTGCGAGTTACTCTGCTGAGTATTTGAAGGATGTATT
>OZ038498.1:77489418-77511918 GCA_964036315.1 Acanthosepion esculentum
CTGCGTACTAGTGCCTTTCCCTTACTTGGAGTGAAATTATTAAAAAAAAAAGAATGCGAGGGTTATCACTTTCTCTTTATTTATTTTCACTAAAATTAACTAAAATTAACCAGCGTTTCTGACATGTCATTTCTTCCATCACATATCGTAATTAAAACCGGATTATTCATTATTTTATCTGAGTTAATGGCAGGACGTCATATACCTGTAAACAAAATTACTAACTCACGGCGGAACAAGAAGTATTTCAACATGAGAATTAGGGTCTGTAATATAATCGCTCTTGACCTAGTATCATGACATGAAGCACTTTCTCATCTTTGTCTTTCTGTAAATGTTTTCACGGCAACTGTTCGGATTAAGAGGTGGTTCCACGCTCCTCAAAACTCCTTGATCAGAGTCTTTGTTTTCGGATGTAGTTTATAGTCATACCCAAGAGGATGTACGTATTGTGCTCATTTTTTTATAAACCGAAATTTTCATAAATTCCATTTTATAATCTTTGCCCAAAGGTGGAAACATTTTTCTGCACATATCGATAGATAAAAAAGGACGTAATGGTAACTAATACAATAGCCGGCTCAATTCATTCCCAGCAAGATGAGGGTCTGTATTTTAATCGCTCTTGACCTGGCATCATAACTTCAAGCACTTTCTCAACGACGTGACGTGCCCTTCCTGTTTTTTCAGTAAATATTTTCATGGCAACTGTTCTGATGACCTTTTTTACTTACATCTTCTCGACTACATGAATTTAAGCGTGCTACTAGATTGGCAACTAGGTCCCACCCTCTTACTGTTGAACTTGTTAGATGCAACAGACACATCTATTCTAACATTTTCTTTTCTCGACCTTCTCGCCTGTGGAACACAATTAGGATTTCTTGCTTTCCGGCCTCCTACAATCTTCAAGCATTTAAATGCATCCTCAATTGCTATCTTCTGTCTTTCCTGATTCCTGTTCCTTTACTGTTTCTTTCCTCACTTCTTCTCTCTAGTCTTCTCATACTCTTTCACTTCTTGTAACTCCTTGCGTCTTAGTGATATTATCGCCTTGATTAGTGTAAAGTAGAAAAGAATATTTTATATTTAACGATTAGGTTTCCGTGGATGAATTCCTTTAGCAGGTGAAACTTAAGTCTACGGCTATTCATTGGTAGCAAAGAAGGAATATGGTGCGAAACACGACGATAGGAATTTAGATTTGGACCTTACCTGACCTTTAGGCTTCAGTGGAAAGACGGATTCATTTGTACCATGAAAGAAAATCTCTAAGGATATAACATCCGAATTCACAGTGGAACATTTGTTACAGAAAATAAAACAAATTATACATTTGGAAAAAATATAGACAATCTTAAGCAATGTGTGAAATGCGTTCGTGTCCGTCATGGTCAGTTTATATCCATAAGCAGATAATAATGTGTGGTAGCTGGTATTACTTGTCAATTTTCTTAGCTAAAGTTCACCCAGTGAGACACTGAATGTTCCTTAAGTACTGAATGAACTGCGCGACGTGAATTTAAAAGCAATGTGGTATGAAGTAGTGTTGTATGCTCTTCATTGGAGGGTGAGGGTTGTTCTCCTCTCATCTGGCTGGTGCCCGCTGGTCATTTTGCTTCGATCTTCTTCTTCGTCTGTCGCGAAATGTTATTTGGGTTCAATATAGTTGATCTTTTTGCTATCTCTTTCAATCCCTATTCTGTCAACAATTTACACAGTTTCCTTAGGCAGGTTATTAACTGCTTTTATCTGTCTCTTGTACCATCTATATGTCCTGTGAGTGTCAAATTCTCCAAGCACTGTTTTTCTTATTATGTGTCCTCGATATTTCAAGCGTCTCTTTCTGATTCTCGTTAAAAGTGTCCCTTTTTGTTTCTATTTTCCCGAAAACTTCGTAATTAATCACATGTTCAGTCCATGGTATTCTCGGAATTAATCTTTAGAACTATAATTCTTTTGCTCCCTCTTCCTCATCTCTAAGGAGATTTTCCAGCAATCACTGCAATATCGGAAGTTGTATGATACATAACTCTTAAGTACTATCTTCCTTGTTTCTTACAAAATTTTCTTATTTATGAAAAATTTGATCAGTGAGTAAAAAATTTGTACGTTTCGTTTTATTTTCTAAACAGATAATTTTGGGCCTATTTTGAAATCAAGAATGTTATTTCATTTTGCTGCCCATTCGTCCTTGAGTTTTGAATCCGCCATTTTTTAAAGTTTTATATGACATAAAAATAAAGGCGTATGATTGGCTATAGTTATAAAAATATAAGAGAGAACATGCATTATCGATGTCTTTCATCCGGCAAACCTATTGTCTACTGTTTTCATTAAGTTCACAATTCACCGTTATTATACAGTCTTTTGTTCGGATTCTATATTTAAAATGACAATGTTGAATGGCGGAGGTCTATTGTAAGCATTATTCTCATCCAACAAGGCGTGAGTCGGTAAATAAATAATATTTTCTTTTTTGCTACTTGAGTTTGGGGGAGAAAGCACATTTAGCAGAACATGAAGCAAATCAAAAACTTCCTTGTTTTGTGTTTTTCGATTTTGAAAAATGCAATGGTTAAAAAGAGGATCGTGAGACTTTTTGGACACGGAATATGAAAAGTAATGAAGGGGAAAAACGAAGTAAAGATTTCTCCTAGAGAATATATATATTTTTGGACGAAATGAAAGACCTTGACAGAAAGAAAAAGATTGCATGTAATAAATAAAATTCCGAAGCAAATGGCCGCGTGTCTTTTGTGATCTCATTTTAAAGGTCGATTTGAATTCGTTCATTTTGCTTTTGCTTTTAAAGATGTCTTGGAAATATCGACGTTGATTAATCAGCTGTTGCCGTAATGTAGATCTTTGTTCAATCCTTGGATCAGACAGTGAAATAATATATTCTGGTTCTGAAGGGACAAGAAAGAAACGGTATTAGAGGGACAAAATCATACAATAATAAACGAATATAGAATGTCAGATATCCTGAAAATAGCCATAGGGTACTTGGCCTAAATGCCGTCTCTATAATAGAAACTGTACTATCGATTCGGATTCTTTCTACAATCAAGCGAAGAAAAAAATTTACTTGACCTACGAGAACATTTTACAAAAAGTCTCTGACATTTTTGTTTCGTTGATCTCAAATATTTATCCATAATCTATTACACAAGAGAAAGTGATAACACTCTCATTCTTTTTTTTTTTAATAATTCCACTCCAAGTAAGGCGGGAAAGACACTAGTAAGCAGGGGATTACAGAGAGTGAAATCGATATATTTTGACTTGTTCGAATTATTGAACCGGCTCTTGATTAGTACAGTTTCTGTTATAGAGACGACATTTAGGCCAAGTGCCCTATGGCTATTTTCAGGATATCTGACATTCTATATTTGTTGATTATTGTGTTATTTTGTCCCTCTAATACCGTTTCTTTCTTGTCCTTTCTCAACCAGAATATATTATTTCACTGTTTGATCCAAGGATTGAACAAAGAATTACGGCAACAGCTGATTAACCAAATGAAGAGTATGAGAGAAAGGAATGAAGTATTGCTGCCATATTCGCGATGGAGCTGCACACTTCTCACTTTCCTGTCGCGACAGAGTACAGTGGCACTTACACAGCCTTCTGGGTGATGAATTACTTTCCAACCTACAGCACTTTTTGCTGCAGGCGAATACGTCGCAAGCGCCTCGTCATTCTATTGCCATTTATATGTCAAATGTTCAGATGAGCTACATTCTTTAGTCACACCAGTTCAGACCTTTACGACTAAGACATCCCATGCATTGTATATAGGATCAAAGAATCCTCATTCTCTTCGTATTCCACTGGTAAAAAGGAAGTTTCATGCGGAAATCCCCCAAGAATCCTGATTTATGGAACAGACTGCTGGGGGGATTCTTATCTGACCAGTACAATCTCAACTATTTCAAATCTTTGTTCAATCGAACTGATCGTCATAATTTCTTACCTCCTCTTTCTACGACCATAAAACAACTTAATTTATTAATCATCTACCTTGCGTGACTTTTAGGCTTTGGGTTGGGCGAAGAATAAAGTATAAGAATAAGCGATCCGTAAGTACTGGAATCTACGAATGACAGCAGAATTTGAATTGGCCATAATTTAAAACATGACTAATGCCATAGATTTTCATAATTTATTTATTTTTTATTATATTATCTGTTGCGTCGTTGATAAATCGATAGTAAATTGTTATTTTTAAAATAGTAAAACCGCCCAAAGTTATGTTTTATGTATGGTGATTCACCTTGTGACCCCCCACTATCGAAATCTATTTGACTATAAATTCACTAACATTCCCGATGAGAAAGCATTGTACATTTATGTAGAGAACATAGTAACCCAATAAACAGAATTAACAGCATGGATAATTTAGAATCTTAAATAATCGTGAAAATCTATCATATACAATCTCAATAATCGTGAAAAACGATCATAACCTACCTCAAATTTTTAACGAACGTTTATTAAAATATCAGGTTTAAACTTTTAAGTAACTCAGCAGAAATTTCAAGGCAATTAAGTACGCCCTCTCTAAAATAAGTACAATCGTGCAAAAGAAACTGATTCCTTTTTCTGTTCTGATTAGAAAAAAAATCAGTCGCTTGTATTCTGATCCTTTTAAAGAATAAAATTGATTTCTGCTTTACATTAAAATCGCTGAATGGAACGCTTGAGAATTTAGAGAACACAAGTTTGAATGTGGATGCTGTAAGGATTTCGTACGTTTTTGTTTTAATCTTGTAGATTCCTTTAATTAAAAGCAAAGTAAAACAAGCTATTGATTCACTTGACAAATCAACGTAACATACATATACATATATATGTGTATAGGAATTGGTGGGATAAACAATCTACATACACGTACATGTACTTACACGTACGTATAAATGTATTTCTCTTTCAGTTGTTATATATACAGTGCTCAATGTTATGTAACAGAGCTATATGTATATATAAGTGAATATACATAATATCCAACTTCCAATGCACTTGAAGATTGCAAAGACTGCATGGAACGTCATAATATCGACGTTTGATAGTATGTATATTCATTGATATATATATATATATATATATATATATATATATATATATATATATATATATATATATATATATATATATATATGGAGAAATATAGTTTTAAGATGGGTTATATTTACGGGATAAAGTGCTCAATGTCAGAGATAGAGTGTATAAATATAAATATAAAAGTGAACATTGAAGTCAACACTCAGAGGCGACAGGCTGTTTCATGCTAGACGCAATCGTCAGACCGCCTAAAGATTACGTCTAGCATGAAACAGCCTGTATGTATATATATATATATATATATATATATATATATATATATATATATATATGGAGAGAGAGAGAGAGAGAGAGAGAGAGAGAGAGAGAGAGAATGCGATCGGTATACTGTCGCCATTATGTATTTTTAATTTCGTGCATGCGCGTTTTTTCGTTTTTTTTTGTTTTGTTGACAGCACAGTATAATAGGGTCAGTTGGGCACCGTATGCAAGAAAATGAGCACCATGACGCAATTCACTCCGCCAAAAATTTGGAAACGGCATGCTGTACTGCTTGGTGTACGCAACTGAAATCTCCAATACGAATATTTCAGAGTGTTTGGGTGTAAATCTGAGGGCAGTGCAGAGGATACAGAAAGAGTTTGATAGGACTAATGGTGATAACGAAGGCACGGCAGTTCAGAAAACCCACCCTGATCGTTCTGATTAGAAAAGAACTCCAGAATTTGTTGGTGAGAGACACAACACGAAGGCCTACATCAAGTGCCTCGAGGACGTAACACTGAGGGTGGCTACTGGAAGAGGTCAACAAGATTCTGCACTATGACACGTAAGCCGGAACTCCGTCATGGCTGTCAGACAATTTATGCAACCACATCCCCCCTTATATCTGGCCACCTAACTCCTCAGACTGCAACCCTTTGAATATTATATGTGGGGCGAAGTTGAGCGAGAGACCAACAAAACTCCTTGTAACACCAAAGATGAACTGAAGGCAAGGATTATGGCAGCATTCACTAACATAAATAAAGACACCGTCCAGAAGCGATGCAGGAGATTAATGGTCAGGGTTGAATCAGACACAAAAACAGTAGTATTAAAAAGTGCTCAATACATGTGTAAAAACGCAAGAGGAAAAATAACATACAGATCTTTTAACATAAAAAATCAAGAGGTCAGTTGAATCAGCTACCTTGGTTTCAACCTTACGGTACCCTGAGGATTTTTAAAGTTAAAAGCTCTCTCTCTCTCTCTCTCTCTCTCTCTCTCTCTCTCTCTCTATATATATATATATATATATATATATATATATTATGGTCCAAGGTGATGGTCCAAGGTAGAACCAATGAAGAATAACTCGAACACAGGTATGGAATAACACAGATATATTACAAACAGAAATATGTACAAAGAAGTAGAAGTGTTAATAATGAATATCAGATTTGGTTAGAGAGAACTATGTTTTCTCGACAAGTATCACTATTCCAATGTCTTATAGTAATCGTCTGACTCTTGACTCTGTCTCTGACTGATTCTGAAGTATTTAGTGTCCTCCCCACGAGGGACAGATGTGGCACAAGGCCGGGTTTAAAGTGGGGTACCCGAGCCCGTAGGCTCGGCCAAAAAATAGCCCGTAGATCCCGAATAAACGGGATCGGGCCGGTCAACCTCCCCGAACGAGGCTCTGCCCTTAGGCGGAACCTCGTCCGGGTTCCTCTCCGCCCAAAGGCAGAGAGTTCCCCTCTGCCTCAGAGGCAGAGAGTTCGACCGTCAAGCCGAGCCGTCCAAAAAGGACTGACTCTGAAGTATTTAGTGTCCTCCCCACGAGGGACAGATGTGGCACAAGGCCGGGTTTAAAGTGGGGTACCCGAGCCCGTAGGCTCGGCCAAAAAATAGCCCGTAGATCCCGTATAAACGGGATCGGGCCGGTCAACCTCCCCGAACGAGGCACTGCCCTTCGGCGGAGCCTCGTCCGAGTTCCTCTCTGCCTAAAGGCAGAGAGTTCCCCTCTGCCTCAGAGGCAGAGAGTTCGACCGTCTAGCCGAGTCGTCCAAAAAGGACTGAGCTCTGAAGTATTTAGTGTCCTCCCCACGAGGGACAGATGTGGCACAAGGCCGGGTTTAAAGTGGGGTACCCGAGCCCGTAGGCTCGGCCAAAAAATAGCCCGTAGATCCCGTATAAACGGGATCGGGCCGGTCAACCTCCCCGGACGAGGCTCTGCCCTTCGGCGGAACCTCGTCCGGGTTCCTCTCTGCCCAAAGGCAGGGAGTTCCCCTCTGCCTCAGAGGCAGAGAGTTCGACCGTCTAGCCGAGTCGTCCAAAAAGGACTGAGCTCTGAAGTATTTAGTGTCCTCCCCACGAGGGACAGATGTGGCACAAGGCCGGGTTTAAAGTGGGGTACCCGAGCCCGTAGGCTCGGCCAAAAAATAGCCCGTAGATCCCGTATAAACGGGATCGGGCCGGTCAACCTCCCCGGACGAGGCTCTGCCCTTCGGCGGAACCTCGTCCGGGTTCCTCTCTGCCCAAAGGCAGGGAGTTCCCCTCTGCCTCAGAGGCAGAGAGTTCGACCGTCTAGCCGAGTCGTCCAAAAAGGACTGAGCTCTGAACTCTGCTCCCTCTTGAGGCGCAGTATTTATGATGTCCGGAATAGTCCATTATTATTATGGGTAAGTTCCCATAATAATAATAATAATAATAATAATAATAATATATATATATATAAATATATATATATATATATATATATATATATATATATATATATTGGAAGAATAAGAATAAAAGCTAAAATTTTTAATAATAAATAAACCGAAGGCTCAATGCCAAAGTCAACAGAACATAAATATAAAATATTAATACCACAATCAGCTACTCAGTACTTCATGTACGAATTATTGATAACATTATTATATTATATAAACATATTATATCATTTTTCATTTCTCTCTCTCTATCTATCTAACTATCTATCTCTATCTCTCTCTCTCTCTCTCTCTCTATATATATATATATATATATATATTGTTGGCATTTCTTATCACTAAATTCTAGGCAGAAATATTCTTCATCCATTAGTTTAAACATCTTGAAAATAAATTAACATTGAACATACTGGCATCCTAAATAACTTGCATTGTAGATGCATTACTCTGTTTCAAAGCGATCCATTCGCATCTACGACCTCTTCCCTATAATTTTTCTCTGATTTTCAATGACATCTTTAGCGCATATTTCTGCTCTTTTTCCCTGGGTACTGACGCCATATTTTTTCGAATGCTACTCCCATCGCTCTGATGCTCGGCGACATATTAGCTGCTTCTTATACTGCTCTTAATTGGGCTCCTTCGATTATGTATGTACTCTTCATTATTCTGATTGGATTCTGTCATCAATTTGCTCCCCAATTCCTTCTTCCGCATTTTCAGAAATGACATGAACTCATCATCAAGAAGTTGCATCCGTGTTGCAAGTGTAACGTGCATTTCATATTCCTTCTTGAATGAACGGTGTTTTGTCAATTCCGACACAGGTGCTCTCAATGGCAAAATGACAAATCTTCTCTATAATCTTTACTGAGTTATATTTCTTCGCTGCTTCGTCATATTAAAAAAAAAAAACACGTGATTTTTACTGAATTTTCTACGGATGGAACAATGCAAAATGGAGAGAATTTCGTGGTACGATGGGTTTGGATTGAAGCTCAGCATTGGAAACATGGAAAGTTACATGGAAAGATAGATATGAATAGATTGATAAATATATATAGAGACAGACAGACAGAGAGAGAGTGAGTGAGAATATGAGTGTGATAGATAGGTAGGTAGGTAGGTAGGTAAGTAGATAGATAGATATGAACAGACATAAATACACACACACACACATATAAATATATATATATATATACACATATATATATATATATATATATATATATATATATATATATAGCAAGCTATCTAGCTAGATAGATATGAACATTTCGAGAAAGATGGATAGATAGATAGATTTATGAACAGACGGATATATATATGTCTCTGTGTGTGTGCGTGTGTGTATGTGCGTGTGTGTATATGCGTGTGTGTGTGTGTGTTTTGAACAATAAAAATATTAAAAAATTCAAAACTTCAGACACACTGGGTTGTATAGTAATATTCTTTTGTTTTTATTATTATTTCAGTTAGATTCCTCGACTAGTTTCGGCCAACATGGCCATCATCAGGAGAAAAAATAATCTGCTTACTAGTAACAGTGAACTACAGAAATGAATGACCTGATGGAGGAAACGAACATTTGTCTGTAGTTTTCATTTGTTTTTTTTTAACATGAATTTTGTTCAGTCCTCGTATTGGTCAAACAGTCTCTTTTAAGTTGTTATTTAAGATAAGAGCTGAATGGATTCATGCTGCTCTTAATTCCCTTGGTCATTTTGACAGTTTTATTGTTTTCTGGAAAGGGGGTTTGTATCTATTAAGTGTGTGTGTTATTTGGTTCTTAGTGGGTGAGTGAGTATTATGTGTGTAAGTATTATGTGTGAGTATTATGTGTGTAAGTATTATGGGTATGTGTTATCATTTGGCACATTAGGGAGTGAGTTAGTATGATGTGTGTAAATGTGTATATTCGTGTGGGTGTGTGTATAAGTGTGAGACCTCAAAACCTTCGCAAGCAGGTGGGTAGGTCCTGATTTGTGGTGTTATATATTAATACAATATATATTGTTAAATTTGTGATTAAGCCCGTCTGGATAGTGCCTTTTTAAACGTTGTATCCACTTACTTTCATGGCACTCTAAAATCTTTGTAATGTTATCTGCCCTTAACATTTCTATCCTCTTAATTATAGTGAATTTGGCATGGGTTTTAAAATTTTTTTTTTTATTTTGTCTGACTTTATCTTGTTTATTTTGTAATGGAATTACACAAATACCTACTTTATGAATATAAATTAGATAAGTACCCCAGTCTTTAAGTTAAAATAACACTGTAGTTTGAGGCAGTAATTTCTGTAGGCCGTAAGATCGTTGTTTGGTAGAGTGCATCGGCATTTACGGCAGATCGCAAATTCCTCGGCAGATGTCATACTAAACAGCGACCATTTCCTATTGAAATATACAAGAAACTTCTTTTTTTATTTCTTGCGTTGAAGTAAAGTGGAGATCAACGTGTTTTAGTGAACTCTTCGGTTTTCAATCTGCAAGTCTGAATCGTCTTCAAGAAGCGAGAGCAAGATCTAAAAGGTCAGCCAATCTAACAATGACCGCATGCCACAATCCCCACTCTTACTCCATATGCGGCCTCCTTTGCAAATCACTTTCGGGTCTTAAGTGCCACTTAAGATTACCGCACAAAATTCATAACTGAATCAATTGGTTAAGTTGTAAGATCCTCATACATCGAAACCGACGGGAGAGTTCATAATATATACATATATATATATATATATATATATATATATATATATATATATATATATTTTCGGGGGGGGGTAATGTAAGTGGTAGGGTTTAGTTATTGAATTAGTATCTAATTAAATGTAAAGCATTGTAGTGAACCTTGCAAGAACGAGTCCAGCTAACCTCGTTACGAATTCCAGGGAAAGAGCGCAAATCAAAACCGGATGAAGCGAAAGACAAGACTATTTATGAGGGAAGAGGGGAAAGTCTTTATTTCATTGGCTGATGTTGACTGACGTACGTCAATAAGAATGATCGGAATCCGAGCCATATCTTGATCTATCTTTTTTTGCAATGTCGAAGTGCGTAGCAAATCGCTATCAAGGAGGCGGCCTGAATTTTGTGGAATTTGGTCGGCGTTGCTGTTGGAGCCGATGTGATGCAAAACCCGAAATCGGCAATGAAGACTGTGCATCACTGAAGACCTTCCTTGTTGCATCTGAAATGTATTACTCTACTATATATATATATATATATATATATATATATATATATATTTGTATGTATGGATGTACTCAAACATGTTTCATTAAATAATATAGACATATTATGTCTATTTTTATAATAATCCTTTCTAGTTCTCTAATTATCTTCTTGATGTTAAGTACAAATTCACCAGGGAATGCGCCGTGGTTCTTCTTAACCCAAGTACTTTCGATCTGCTCCGAGATCAACCTCCATATGCGGCCTCCTTTGCAAATATCTATCTATCCATCTCTCTAGATATATATATGTGTGTGTGTGTGTGTGTGTGTGTGTGTGTGTGCGTGCCTGTGTGTGTGTCTGTGTGTGTATGTATTCAAACATGTTTCATTGAATAATATAGATATATTATGTCTATGTTTATAATAATCCTTTATAGTTCTCTAATCAGTTTCTTGATGTTAAGATGAAATTCATCAAGGAAGGCACCATAGTTTTTTCTTTAACCCAAGTAGTTTCTATCTCCTTTGAGGTCATCCACAAGGGTTAATTACAAAGAAAACTTATTGTAACACTGGTCACTGTGATGATGGTTTTTAAAAAACATGCCTGAACGCACTCTGGCGTACGATTTTTAAAAACTAATCTGTAATTTCTGAATACTGAGACAAAGAGGGATGACGTTTTAGAAAAAATTACTAATGTTAGCTTCAAAAAATGTTATTGACATCAATGTGTTCGTATTAAATTTGTATTTGTCAAAATCGAGTTTGGAAAACAATATCCCTCATGTTATCTGATATATTTCTTTGAAGGTATTGTTGGAAGTTTTGCACTGTCGATATGGACGACTTCCACGCGAATTGCTTCCTTCAAATCACCACATGTACTGGACTTATGGTCATAAACACATGACGAGGTTCCTCACAAGAAACAATCACACATGGACAAATCAGAGGATCGAGAAGGCCAAGGTGTGTCGGAAAACCTGAAAATGAGGCGCTTACCGAAGAGAGGGTGAAGAACGTCCATTAATGGCTGTGTGTTTTTTCGCAACATTCTGCTGAAAACAGACAAGTCAGATAGGAATAGATTTTCGACCTAATTCAGCCACAAACAAATTGTTTATCATCTGCATGTAATTATGGTCTTCAAAAAAGTAAGGACTCGTGAAGCCATCTTTTCCAGTAATACACCACATCGTTCCTTTTGGAATGTGCAGTGGTTCTCTCGGCTTTTCAAGAGCCCAATTATGACAGTTCTGTTCATTCACCAGGCCATTGAGATGAAAATGAGTTGCATCATTCATTAACAAAATGAGGTTGTTATTTGCCTAAAAAATTGCTTCCATCTGCCGTGCGAAGTTAAGCCTCTGTGCATAGTACCATGGATTCAACTGTTGTCCAATTACCAATTTTTAGGGGTGGAAAGTCAGTTCTTCTTGCAAAATACGTCTTACCGAACGATTATCTATGCCATGTTCAGTACCATGCCTACCAATCTTAATAAATATCAGAAGCTTATCTATATTTCTTTTACAATATCTCAGTTTTCAGCACCCTATCTCTGCACCTAAATAATCTTTTTACGTGATTAGCATGAAAATATTACTTTTCTTTCTATTCTCTTTCTATCTTTCTCTTTCTCTTTTCTTTTTCTACTTTCCTTTTTTCGGTAGCATCTCTCCCGATGTCATATTTTCAGTTTTTTTTTTTCAGTTGTCTATTCAGAATGTACAGATACAACCCTTTCTAGAATCAAAGATTAAATTGAATATTACTGATATCGGTATTGAATATTTTTGTTACTTGTATTAAGAAGATCAATTAGAATGTGGTTGTTTTTCTTTAAAAAAATAATCCCATTTGAAAGCTTTGATTTTATCTTGGTTCGAATGCGAAACACGAGCAGTAAAACAGCTTATTTGAAAAGTGAACACGTTCATATTTTAGTGCAAAAGACAGACCAGCGAAATAAATTACAAAGTGACCCGAAAAGTCCTTGTCGTTTTTGATTAATTAGAAAAAAATATACAGAAATTATAACATTCTGTCAGTCCTAAAAGTAAACCCCAACAGAAACTTTTGTCAACATTCCTCCAAATGTACAATGCCCTCACGGTAAAAATCAGGTCTCCTGGACGTAAAGATATCTGTGAGTGCCTGTCGCAAGTCGGCTTCATTTGCGAAGGACTTGCAAGGGAATGGAAGAGGTGTTAATCTGTTGGCGCAAGTTACAAGGAGTAAGATGGATGGCATAGTGTCCCTCATTCAAGTCGCCGTATGGTAGCAAGGGTCACCCGCGTTACATAAGGCCTGTCATTGATATGGAAGAACAGTGCAACTACGCGATTAACCAATGTTGGCTCCTGTTTCAGTTCCTGTTCCATACGTTCCAACTTCTGCGAGTACAGATCCACAGTAATGGTTGAGTCCGTTGATAGCAGCTTTTAATGCAGAACAAATTGTCAACCAAATGCCAGATTCAGAACATGATCTTGGGGCCGGGATTATTGAATCTATGGGGACGAGATTATTGAATCTATAGGGACGAGATTATTGAATCTACGTGGATGTGATTATTGAATCTATGTGGACGAGATTATTGAATCTATGTGGGCGTGATTATTGAATCTATGTGGACGAGATTATTGAATCTATGGGGACGAGATTATTGAATCTATGTGGGCGTGATTATTGAATCTATGTGGACGAGATTATTGAATCTATGGGGACGAGATTATTGAATCTATGTGGGTGTGATTATTGAATCTATGTGGACGAGATTATTGAATCTATGTGGGCGTGATTATTGAATCTATGTGGACGAGATTATTGAATCTATGTGGGCGTGATTATTGAATCTATGGGGACGAGATTATTGAATCTATGGGGACGAGATTATTGAATCTATGTGGGCGTGATTATTGAATCTATGTGGACGAGATTATTGAATCTATGGGGACGAGATTATTGAATCTATGTGGGCGTGATTATTGAATCTATGTGGACGAGATTATTGAATCTATGTGGGCGTGATTATTGAATCTATGTGGACGAGATTATTGAATCTATGGGGACGAGATTATTGAATCTATGTGGGCGTGATTATTGAATCTATGTGGACGAGATTATTGAATCTATGGGGACGAGATTATTGAATCTATGTGGGTGTGATTATTGAATCTATGTGGACGAGATTATTGAATCTATGTGGGCGTGATTATTGAATCTATGTGGGTGTGATTATTGAATCTATGTGGACGAGATTATTGAATCTATGGGGACGAGATTATTGAATCTATGTGGACGAGATTATTGAATCTATGGGGACGAGATTATTGAATCTATGTGGGCGTGATTATTGAATCTATGTGGACGAGATTATTGAATCTATGGGGACGAGATTATTGAATCTATGTGGGCGCGATTATTGAATCTATGTGGACGAGATTATTGAATCTATGGGGACGAGATTATTGAATCTATGTGGGTGTGATTATTGAATCTATGGGGACGAGATTATTGAATCTATGTGGGCGTGATTATTGAATCTATGTGGACGACATTATTGAATCTATGTGGACGAGATTATTGAATCTATGGGGACGAGATTATTGAATCTATGTGGGCGTGATTATTGAATCTATGTGGACGAGATTATTGAATCTATGTGGGTGTGATTATTGAATCTATGTGGACGAGATTATTGAATCTATGTGGGCGTGATTATTGAATCTATGTGGACGAGATTATTGAATCTATGTGGACGAGATTATTGAATCTATGGGGACGAGATTATTGAATCTATGTGGGTGTGATTATTGAATCTATGTGGACGAGATTATTGAATCTATGTGGGCGTGATTATTGAATCTATGTGGACGAGATTATTGAATCTATGTGGGCGTGATTATTGAATCTATGTGGACGAGATTATTGAATCTATGGGGACGAGATTATTGAATCTATGTGGGTGTGATTATTGAATCTATGGGGACGAGATTATTGAATCTATGTGGGCGTGATTATTGAATCTATGTGGACGACATTATTGAATCTATGTGGACGAGATTATTGAATCTATGGGGACGAGATTATTGAATCTATGTGGGCGTGATTATTGAATCTATGTGGACTAGATTATTGAATCTATGTGGGCGTGATTATTGAATCTATGTGGACGAGATTATTGAATCTATGTGGGCGTGATTATTGAATCTATGTGGACGAGATTATTGAATCTATGTGGACGAGATTATTGAATCTATGGGGACGAGATTATTGAATCTATGTGGGTGTGATTATTGAATCTATGTGGACGAGATTATTGAATCTATGTGGGCGTGATTATTGAATCTATGTGGACGAGATTATTGAATCTATGTGGGCGTGATTATTGAATCTATGTGGACGAGATTATTGAATCTATGTGGGCGTGATTATTGAATCTATGTGGACGAGATTATTGAATCTATGTGGGCGTGATTATTGAATCTATGTGGACGAGATTATTGAATCTATGGGGACATGTTCCTCTTTTTATGTTATTTTATATTCTCTTTTTAGTGGCGCGCTCAGTTGTTTCTTGTTTGTAAAACCAGAAGATGGAGAGCGGAAAGAAAACATTCTATTCCTGTAAATAAATTAACAAGTCCTGGCAATACACAAATAATTCTTCTTGTGTGGGTCAGTGTCTTCTTATCGAGACACAACATAACTCCAATCCACTGATGCAGGCAAAGACTTGCCTTGCGATTTATGGTTTCAAAGTTGTTGATCAAGAATCTTCAAGACAGGAGCAAACTAGGAGATGCCCCATTTTCCTGCATTATCAGTTGGGACAATCATTGATGGCATATCCCTATTTCTGAAGGTTGGCTCTACAGCTGTTCGGAGGTGATTCGGACAGGACCAGAAGGTCTAAGCATCACTGGATCAAGAATGGCATTCTTTAGAGCTGAGAGAGAGAGAGAGAGAATCAGAGAGAGAGAGAGAGAGGGGGGAGAAGGACCGTGTTCAACTTTATTAATCTGGCTACACAACAGCCATAGACTATGAATTCTATTTTTCAATGGTTCGACTGAGTGTAAAATGCTGAAAAATAATACTGAAAAATATTCTGTGGAAAGCTGTGATTGTCTACGTCCTGAAGGTAGATGACACTTGTTTTACTGTGGCGCAATGTCAAATTGAAACAAATGGATTTAGAATTACTGTGCTAGGGAAAATGAGGGTGATCGAACCTGCCTATAGAATCATTAACCAAACTTGTGGGTTCAGTTTCGGTTGGCACGCTGAATCGTAGCGCTGTTGGAAAAGGTATATTTAAATTTACCAAAAAGCAGGCTTGATATTTAATAAACTAACTGGGATGAGTGTGGTTGAGTGTGGCACAAGAACAAATAAGGGAGTCTAGAAAAGAATTCTAGGTTATTCGAATTTTTCAAGTTGCACAAGCAATTTTTCATTGCATCATATGAATGACTTCCATCCAGACTTTTGAATTATGTGAATATATTTTAAATTAACGTATTTTCTCCTCAATATAGCTTTTTTTCCTGTGTATATTTTGTGTACATTTTCTTTATTTCTGCTTTTTATTTCATTTATTATTTTCTTTCTTGTATTTTCTCGTTTTTCCAACTTCATTAAAATCCTTCACGATTCGATTTTCTGATTTCTCTTTCTTTATCTTTTTATATCGTCTGCTGCATCCATTTCCTTTTTTTCCGTTATTACAACACATTTTTATTTATTTCAGTTGGTAGTTATTTAGTTAATTTTCTTTTCTTTTCATATTTTCTTCTTTCTTTCTTTCTTTCTTTCTTTCTTTCTTTCTTACTTTCTTTCTTTCATTTTTCTTTACCTTTTTCTTTATTACCCTTCTTCACTTCATGTTCTTTTTGTTTTCCTTCTTTCTTTTCTCGTTTCTCTTTCATACTTTCTTTTTCCTTCCTTCGATCACGCTTTCGAACCTTTCTTTCGTTACTTACCCTTTTTCTTTCTTTTTTGTTTGTTTGTTTCTTTTGATAATTATCGAATCCTGTTTCTTTCTTATGATTTTGATAATTCTCTTCTTCTTTTTACTTCTTTCCATTTAATTCTTCTTCATGTCACGCTTGACTTCTTCATTTTATTCGTTTCTTGCTTCCTTCCTTCCATTTTAATATTTTAAATTTTTTCCTTCTTTTTTCCTTGAATGTTTTTTTTCTTCACTCATTCTTTTAGGGACTCTAAAAAGACTCATTCTTTTTAGTGTCTTTGATTCTTTTAATTCATTGCTATTCATTTTTGCTTCTTTTTTCAACAATTTTCTTTGTTTCCTCCGTTCTATCTTTTTCATTCGTTTTTTTTTGTTCCTTTCTTTTTTTCTTTTGTCGTTTCGATCTTTTTTCATTCATATCTCATTCTTTCTTTGTATATTCCTTCTTTTCTTTCTTCCTTTCTTTCTTTTTTCTGTTTTCCTATATCTTTTTTCTTTATTTATCTGCTTAATTCTTCGTTATTTCTTTCTCCGTTTACTGCTTTCTCTTTTCTTTATTTCTTTATTTTCTTTAGTTTAATTTTTATTTAGTTATTTATATATTTTTCCACCTTTCTTTTCTTTCGGATCTCTTTCAGTAATTACCCTTTTTACTATTGTCTGTTTACTCATGCGCATCAGTCTCACTTTCTATTTCCTTCCTTTTTATTCTTTTTTCCGTTCATTCTTCTCCAATTTACTTTTATTCACTCGTTCTTTTTTTTATTTCCTCTTTAGTTCATTTTCTTTCCTACGTTGCTGTTATCGAAAGCAGAATGTAATAGTACAATTAAATTCATACATCTTCCCCACCAAAGACGCCTTTCCATGTTTACGATTTGCGAACAGGTAGAAAAAATAGCAGCTCCCCACTACCTAAGGCCAAAATCAAATAAAGAACCATCAACAGATATTAAGAAAAGAAAAGATTTTTAAAAATTACTCAACGTTTATTTTGATAATTTTTTTTTTATCAGCAACATTTCATATTTTATTCCATTTTATTTCTTTTGCCCTCTTCTAATTTTCTCTGATTATCTCCCCTTGTCATGTCCGCTCTTTTTATTTAACCTTAACCAAAAACAGATGAAAAAAAAGAACAAAGGAACGCATGACGTTTATATTATCGAGTAGAATCCACATTAAAAATGAGAAAATATAAGAAAACGAATTGAATGGATAATTTGTATGGATGAGGATGAAGTAATACAAAAACAAAACATACAATCACGCACGTTTGAGGCAAGATAAAAATTAAAATACATTTCGTTTTATGCGTTCGATTCAATTTTTTCTTCATTTCTAATTTTGCATTTACCTTTACCTCTCAATAATTAAAGCATGAAAGACGTGTATCTTATGAAGCCCTCCAAAAAGTTACAAAAAATAAAATCAGTTTTTTTTTCTCAATCTTGTTCCAATTATTCCTTGTTCCGCTTGATATAGATAAGTCCCGACAAAAATTTGAAAATGTCGTAATCGGGTTTACAATGAATCTGTAATTATCCCAAAGGCGGGTATCATATAAATGTTGCTTCAGTAGACGAAATAGCACAGAATATTCTGTAAAAAGAAAGAAAGATATCGTAAACATCTCTGCACAGTAACGCATTACAATGCATATCAAACATATAACTACCTCCGTTGATTAAATGAACTACCACTGCCTTTATATTTCGTTCAGTAAAATGTCGTAATTTAAAACAAAATTCAGAGGTGAATGGGGCAAAATTATTACAATTCTAATAAAGAAATTAAAGGTAACGAGAGAAAGAGAGAGAGAGAGAGAGTGTGTGTGAGAGAAAGAGAGAGAGAGAAAGAGAGTCTTTCAGATTCAACCATTGCTTTAAAATATCGAAAGATCTAAAGAACGACTGGCATTTCAACCTTAAAATTAGTCTTGCGTATCAGCAAAACGAAAGATAAAATCGTGCTCAATGTATAAGTAAACAGAAACACTCTTTCTTTACTCACAGTGCTTACTTCTCTTCTTCTTTTATGTGCCGTGTCCCTTCAACACGTGGATGACTATGGTTCTCCACAACGTCCGAGCTTCTGTAGCTCTTATTAAGAATTGTAGTTTGGTATCCATCCTAATATCTTATCTACAAACCATTTATTCTCTACTTTCTTCTGTTCCTCTTGCCTTCAATATACCCTGTGAGTGCCAAATTCTCTAAGCCCATTTTCTTTATTATGTGTCTTCCAACCGTCACTTTCTGGTACTAAGTAGAAGTGTCCGTTTTTCTTTCCATTTTTCTTAAAACTTCTTCATTATTCCCATGTTCAGTCCATATTATTCTCAGCATCTTTCTTTAGAATCTCATTGCCTCAAGTATGTTCTTCACTTGTGAATAGATTGTCCAACATTCATTAATACAGATATTACATAACACTTCGTGGCTGTCATCTTTGTTTCTATTGATATTTACCTGTTTCTTTGCATAATCTTTACAACGCATCTTTCAGTATTCTAATATGCCTTCGGAATTCGGTACCACATTTTCTGTCCTCTGTTAAAACTATTCTTTGGTTTATAAATTTTCTTCTTGGGTTGTTCCTCTTGTTGACAACCGTATATTTCAATAGTCCTTTCTTCGGCCTTTCTTTTGCTACCGTCTCTCGGAGTTCATACATTTTCCTTTCCGTTAATATTACCGTTAACATTAGAGACGTAGAGAAAAGATACTACACTGATTTTAATTTGATCGTCTGCGAAATGAAGAAAAGTGTAAGATGAGCAGCACTGGGCATTATGTCAATGAAGGATGAATGTTTCCTTATAATATTAACATTAACATTACTGTTGAGATTTAATAGACAAGTTTTTTTTTTTACTCAGTGTTAAACTAATTAACTTTCCTTTCTATTGTATTTAATATATAATGAGCATAAAAATCGAAAATAATTATGAAGAATCCAATTCTTGTATTTAATTAATTATCCAGATTAAGTGTCCTTTCCTGGTAATTGCATAATTTAACATTAAGAAAGAAATAAAAAAAAATGATAAGCTTTATGCAGTAATTCTCTACCCTTACGTAGATTGAAATTAATTTTAGTCTATTTATTTATTTCTGCTTTCTTCTGACGTTAGGCTTTCATCCAATCTTCCAATAATGCATCGACAAAACAGAAAAAAAAACTCTTTACATTATTCGGAATATTGTCCTCATCTTTGTTGCCATATTTATCAGAACGATTCGCCCGTTGTAGGCTCCGGCATTCTTCAGGTGTTTGGAATGTCGAACTGAATCCTTTATTTCGCTCGCTGGTGTACACTGTTCTAGTTCCACGTGCCATATCTAATGGATGTCAGTTATCAGTTATCTCCTGTTAATTCCCCTCTCCAAGTTCTCCACCGCCTTCTTCAGGTATTGAACTCACACTCTTTGGCTCCTGTCACTGGATCTAACTAACGCCTTTATCCACTGTGCCATGTTTACTTGAGGACATTCCAACGACCTGAAGAAGGCCGAAGCGTACAACGTCCGAAACGTTGTGATAAATATGGCAACAAAGATGAAGACAATAGTCCGAATAATGTAAATAGTGTACATAATACCTCATCTCAGAAATATAGACAGATACAGAAAAGAAAGCATTTATAAAATCCGGATCATTGTTCTAATATTTAAATAAGAATAATCTATAAGGTTTCACTTCGTTTCTAATATTGTTCTTTCCTATATAAATATTCCGAGATTTAATTTTCTTTTCCTCTGTGTAGAGTGCTGAAGTTTTGCCTAATAGCAAAACTCCTATATAGCAGTGAATGTGGGATAATTTCGTCGGAGATGAAGAGAAGAATTGCGGCAACAGAGATGGGTTTCCTAAGAAGGATGCTCAGATTTGTATATAGCGGAATATATCAATAAATTTGATTTTGATTTTATGAGGTAGTTCTTTAAAAGATGTCAACTGATACTTTAGTATGTACACTATTTTTTTCGGAATATTGTCCTCATCTTTATTGTCACATTCACGGCGTTTCGACCGTTGTATGCTCCAGCCTTCGTCAGGTGATATTTCTTGGAATTTTGAACCGAATCCTTCATTTAGTGCACGAAACGTCATAAATATGACAATAAAGATGAGGACCACGGTCCGAACAACGTAAATAATGTAAATAATTATAATACCTAAACTCATAAATATAGACTTGTGTTGGTATGTTAGTATATGAGGATTTAATATCTAGGCTAGCCATGACTTTTTCATGTTTATTTTTTGTTGGTGAGATGCTGAAATTGTTAAATAATATTTTAGCAGACTATCTTTTTTTTTAGAGGAATGGTAACTCTGGTCGGACGTCCATAGGTTGACCTTCGAGGTCAGATGGAAGACAAAACAAGGAAGTCTGGTTTGATTGACAGAGCCAACGTGAGAATGATAGATAAAGGTTTACAGTGTGTTGTTTCTTAAAGGTCAAACAATGTAGAGGTGCTTTCTTTCATGTCTAAAACGGCTCCCCAGTGAGGGAGAGCGACCCCACTGGATAAACAGAACGTAAATAAAATAGTTAAGTTTAAAATTCCCTGTACTGATGTTCTTTTATCTCTGGATTCAAAACATCTACCGATCACCGGCCGTGAAAGAAGAATGCAACTTTATTAACGAGCGATCACCGTCGCCCAAGGCTCCATATCTCGAGGGGGTTATACAATTAGATGACCATGAACTAAGCATATGAGTGGCGAAGACGTTTTAAGGAACATGGAAACAGAAAGAACACGTAACAACTATTCAAAAGTAACATTGGGATTTCTGCGGCATATAACGTAGAAAGAAGACTTGGCGAATTTGTTGCGCAAAAGCCATATTGATGTCAAAACGGAAAAAAGGATAACTTAGAAAACACTGAATCTCCTCCACAACGATCTATCAATGGTGGCCATCAGTAGATCTGGTATAGTCATATTTGTTGCTTCTCTTGCTTCATAATCTTTTCGGTGGGCTTGTAGATAAATTGGCGGCGCTACGCTCCTCTCCAAATATTAATATTGCAGCTAAATGTGTGAAATACCTCTAAAATGTAAAAATATAGCAAATGAAATTAACAATTGCGTATATAAAATTTGATGAGGTCAACCGGAGTTAAAAAGGTTAAATACATTTGCTGCACAGTAAAAAATGTAGCCCTTCTACCGAACACTTACTTTCTCCTTTAAGTACATAGCGCCCCCACAAGAGGGCGTTAGCACATACATTCAGAATCGCAGCTTTTAATGATGATAACAGGTGAGATTCTTCATCCTCCGTCTTTTCTTCTAATATCTAATTATCTAAATGTTACGCATGACGCAGGGTAATGTTTATATTTAAATGAAGGTGATTCATAATATTTTTCCGTTCCTTCATTCGTCCATAGATTATGTTTTTTACAATATCTCACCCACGAAAGAAACATTATATTGAAATAGTAGGCCTTAACAGTGAAAAACTATATATATATATATATATATATATATATATATATATATATATATATATATATATATAAGGAAAACCTTTTTAATTACCCACGCGTTTCG
>OZ038498.1:77516918-77616918 GCA_964036315.1 Acanthosepion esculentum
TATAAACTATATAACAGGTATACACGCTTCTATATATCTATTAATCTTTCTGTTATCATTCTGAACATAAGCGATATATTCCTTGTTCCAGTGTCTTTAAAGAAACGGTGATGTTCTTGTTCTATTTCCAATCTAATTGTGATAGGCGCTCTCTTCATCCGAATTCGGGATGATAGCGTTCCCTAGGTGACTCATTACGCTGATTGTCTGATTAGGTTCGAATTCATCTGCGCCTATTTTCTGACGGAGACCTGCAAAAATAGATCTACTACAACATAAACAATCAGCGTTCAGATTTGAAGACTAGGCGTGGCATGATGACTGTACATATACCGGGTGTAACAGCAAAATTGTCCAAATCCTGTAACAGCATGGGATTGTTGTCCATCCGACAAAGGGTTTAATATCTAACAGACCACGAAACTAATCGAGTTTCTGTTTCTCAGTTTTTCAGATAAGACGTATAGCCGTCTTGACACCATTTATGATAAGAATCACTGAGAAACCCTTTGAGTTATTCAGCTAGAAAGAGAACAGGTTAAAATTGTTTTGTGTCAACCTCACTATGTCTTCCCAACTGAGTAATGGTGAGAGGAAAAAGATCATTCAGGCCTTCAGTAATTGAGACATCCGGAACAATATGATACATGAAACTAGCAAAATGTACACCGCTGGGCAAAATAAAGCATTCGGTTCGAAATTCCAATTACTTGAAGAAGGCCGGAGCTTACAATGGTCGAAACGCCGTGAATATGGCAATAAAGATGAGGACAACAGTCCGAACAATGTAAATAATGTAAATAATTAGAATACCTCATCTCAAAAATATAGAAAGATAACAAAATAAAAATCTGAAGACTCAAGTCAAATAGCCTTTTCAGATGCATGGAACCAAACTCGTTCCGGCATATCTGAAATCTTAGCTGTGTACAATCGCTTTCTAAGACCAATGGTTAGAAATTGCTTTGAGTGAGAAAAAGGGTGGACCTTGGTGAAGACCGAACCTTTTCGAAGATTCTGGACAAGCAAAGAACTGTACCAAATAACAGAAACCACAGTACTTGAGGACTTTCAACAGGTTCAACAATTATAATGGACAGGACATATAAATGGCAGAAAAAATATTGACACGAGCTGCTGTTTTTACACACTACTTCAATGAAGGGTGTCGGAATAAAGCACTCATCAATACGAGGAAGAGCAATAACTGTTAGATTTAAAAAAAAGATTTTTATAAATTTCAACAATAATGCTAACTGTTCGGTCAACGAATGTCGAATATTTCCGTATAAGGAAACGGCTATTACCATTAGCGATGAGAACAGGTACTACACTTGGTATTTACTCTGTCACCCTACTAGGACGAGATGTCTATTTTTAGGTGGGGAACCGAGCGCGTACGTCCGGGACAGGAACAAAAATTCCCGTCAGCCCCCACAACCGTCGGTTGCGCCGGCTTCGGTGCGAGCACCGATCCCTCCCTCTGGTGCAATGGGAGGGAGTGGGCTCGAGCAGCTGCTCCCCGAGGCTGGGCCCGTCTCAGTATTCTTTTCCTCGGTTGCCCCTCTTTCCTTTGACAGAGAAGCCCCTGAGCGCACTCTGTCCAAAGACAGAGACGCAACTGAGAGTTGATGAGTAAACGTAAAATTACTCAAAAAGAGTACTTTTATCCTAGCGAGGGAGTGAGGCAAAATGTTACTCCTGTAGCACTGACTGCTCGCTCAATGAATGTCAAATGCTTCCATATAAGGAAACTGCTATATTACCATTATCGTAAATATGATGCTACAAGCGCAGTTATTTTGATTTGATTGGTAAGGAAATATTTGTAGAATGGAAAGTGTACACGCGTTACTTCCTTACATATCAGTCATGGCTACTCACAGTTATAGGTTTTCTGGAAAATAGACTTCTTAATTCCATTAATGTCATCGTTCTTTCAAATACTGACAGGAGTTTCCTTCCTAACCTTCCTTTTGTTTATGGTAGTTCACAATGACAATATATTAATTATACCATTATTTTCCTGTCATCTTCAATCCATTTTACTTGTTGTTGCCTCTGAAAGCTTTCCAATGGTGTCGGATTTTTTTATTTGATAATGTTCTTTGTAATTCGGCAGATCTGATGACAAATGTTCTTCTTTAAGATCTAGAGGATTCATTCTCTTTAAGCCATGTTTAATAAATGATCTAGAGAAAAAATATTGTATTTAACTCACAGGTAAGATATTTCTGAACGAGTTGGACGCCATTCATGGCCGCCACGTGAGAACCTAGATCTGACGAGGCCACGTGAGAACCTGGATCTGACGAGGTCATCTCAAGTTTTCATGTTGCTATCTTGGTTTTGCAGCATCTCGGAAAAAGTTATGTTCAGTTTCTTTGGGGGTGGGTGGTATGAATTGGATATCAAGTTTAAAGACTCTTTATTCTTTCTTTTGTCTGATCCTCTCATATAACGCTTTTAGCTTTAATCTTTATCACAAGGTAAACATCTTTTGTTTTTAATTTCTATATAAAATTCTTCCGCTTTTTTGCTTGTATATTTTTATACATAAAGCGTAAGCTTTTTTCAACATTTAGGAATTATGCAATGGGCACCTCGAGGCGGTGTAATGGTTAGCAAGCTTGGCTCGCTAAAACAATTACGACTGAGTAGTGAGTTCGATCCTCACTGGGTACCCCCTAATTTTGGCCTTGTGCCACATCTAAGCTACGCTTGGAAAATCAATATAGGAATTATGTAAACGTTCGGAAAATACAAATTCAGAATAAAAGAAAAATGAAAGTTTCTGATTTATTTTGGAATGGCAGTAAATTATTTTATAAGAATGATACAACTCACTCTCCTTCAAATCTATAAATCAACCATCTGTCCTTGCATGGAATATTGCTATCATCTATGGTCTGATGCTTCCCCTGTACGTCACGAGGACTTAGTCAACGTCAGAGCCAGTCCTTTTTGGACGACTCGGCTAGACGGTCGAACTCTCTGCCTCTGAGGCAGAGGGGAACTCTCTGCCTTTGGGCAGAGAGGAACTCGGACGAGGCTCCGCCGAAGGGCAGAGCCTCGTTCGAGGTGGTTGACCACCCCGATCCCGTTTATACGGGATCTACGGGCTATTTTTGGCCGAGCCTACGGGCTCGGGTACCCCACTTTAAACCCGGCCTTGTGCCACATCTGTCCCTCGTGGGGAGGACACTAAATACTGTCACGAGGACCTCGATAAAATCCAGAAATGAATATGCAAGATGATAGGTCCTGATCTAGCATCTAGTCTACAATCACTATCCCACGGACGTCCCGTGGTCTCCCTCTGTCTCTTCTACAAGTATTTTCCCGGCAACTGTTCCGACGAGCTACTTTTGCTTGTTCCCGGACTGTTAAGCGAGCTCCCAGGCTAGCATCTCGGTCCCACCCTTTCCCTGTCAAACCGGTTAAATGTAACCGTCTCTTCTACTCAAACAGCTTCTTCTCCCTCACTTCCTGTCTCTGGAACTCCCTTCCCATTACTTGCTTCCCCAATGACTATAATCTTCCAATATTCAAGCGTAATGTGAATCAACATCTGACACCCTAAGCTTGTTCCCCGTCCTTCTCTGTATCTTTTCCCCAAACACGTCTCTTTACTCTTGTTCTCAATCCTCTGTAACCCCTTGCTTGCTAGTGGCACCCATGCCTTGCTTGGAGTGAATTGCCTAAAAATTAAAAAAAGATTGAGAACAATTTCGTCTTCTGAGTAGTTCTCAGCAAAATATGAGTGGTTGACCACACAGGTAGATCTTTAAATAATGATCTTTGAATATAAACCATATAGGAAAATTCCTTGAATTCGATCTCGGTTCACCAAGTTCTCATTCAGAGCCGGTATCCATTATACCGCCCGCACATCAAGGCTTACAATATATGGTATTCCCAAGCGCTCACTCGTCTAGGTAATGACGTTGCTTAACTTCGGTGATCGGACGAGAACTTGTGTTTCAACGTGATATGACCGTAAGTCTATAATGCGATTTATGAAAACGCTTTGACAAATATAGTAAAAGAAATGAAAAAAGAAAAAATATATTTTTTTACTTAAAATGAATGCTTTTTAGTCCGAGGCAACAGAATTATTTATTTTGCTTGCTGATCAAACCTAAAACAATATGGCGCAAAGTTTTGGTGTAGAAAGGTCTTCAGATTGTTAGATTTGTCATGACAACTTAAGGATTGTTATGCCGGAATTTTAAACGTTATCCTTGAAAACCAGGCTCCCGGGATATGGGATCTAAGTTCATCTCGTTGGAGCTGTGTCTTCATTATTCTATTCTGTTACTTACTTTGACGGTTGATGTGTATTCAACGTCGAATGTTGTGATAAAAAGCATCAGTAAGAGAAAGAAAAACAAAGAGAAATAAAATATTAAAAAAAAAACGGTAACAATTGTGCTTAATCTCAGATTTCTAATAATTTTTTTAAGGATTTATTTTGCTGAGACAGGTTGCCAATTTCACGTTGAAAATCTTTCCATGTCATCTCATGAATTGCACATAAGGTAGCGATTATTTCCCAGTTGCAGTGGGGAAAAGAATTAAGAAGCTTTTGTAAAGAAAGTCAAGGACGATCGTCTGTAAGAATGATCTCTGTAAAATGTAAAGATAAGCGTTTTCTGGAGATAATCTATTAAGTAGATTTGATTGATGAAGTTAGGGTTCTTCCCATAAGAATAGAACTGCATGGTTGAAAAGCAATGGAGATATCTTACAATGGAGATATCTTGTTTGATAAATCTTATCAATTGTTTATATAAACAGACATATGCTAAACAAGGAATAGAAACCTATTTTCTTGGGTGATAATGACATACTAAAAGCGATATGGGTCATATGTATACAAATCCTGTGCTGTATATTGTCACAGTTTCACTACGCTACTAAAAAGAATCATAAATACAGTGAAGAATGATCAACATTATTTACCCTGATCTTGCGACTCGACTTAAATCACTTACCCCCCCCCCGTCGTAAGGTTGCCTTTTTGCGTCTTTTCTATAAATAATTGTTCACATGTTCACTTCGCTATGGTACCTAGACTTTTTTTAAAAACAAATTAAGCGCAGTACTGGACTGGCTTTGAGATCTCATCAATTTACAGTTGAGCTGTCTAGTTGTAGCCGTATATCCTATGTTGACAGCTTATTTTCTCACACTTCTCGCGTGTGGAACTTTCTTCCGGTTCTATGCTTTCTAGCCAACTTTAACCTTCAAAAATTTACATGCATATACGCCACCAGGTTTTTTTTTTGTTCCTGATGAGTAGAGTGGCTAGGTATTACTGCTGTAGCTCGTGTATTAATTACGTGTGCTGATGATACCACGCACCTAAATACTACTACATGATCAGCGACTAAACCTTTTTCCGCCACCAGGCTTTTCTGGTGAGAAATATGCCGAGGCACGCAGTAGGATTAAAAGCATATCTTTTCAAAGGTGATGATGAACCTTCTTTGAATGTAACTGGCTATCAACCCCAGTCAGATAGTCACCATAGTTATGTACGAAATTATAATTGGTTAGGTATATTTCTTTTAAATGTATACAGACGGGCTTAACCAGGTCTGCAAGGCAAGCTACGCATGAATGTTAACCAAGATATAATGGAAGGAACTGGCTAGGTACTCATTTTCCCAGTAATCCAGCCGGATGTCTGATGAAGATGCTTTTGGCATTCCAATGATTTTCATACATACAAGGTTTGATAAAAAAATATCGAGACTGGATATACAGCACACATCAATTTGGCATTAAATCTTCTTCGAAGTAGTCCCCTTCTAAACCTTCACATTTTATCCAGTGTCATTTCCATTGATGGAACCATTCCTGAGACTCCTGTTTTTGGAATAGCGAACAGCTGCCTCGTTGCATTCTCTGGAATTTCATCGACCGTATTCTAATCTTGTTCCTTTCAAGAAGGATTTGATTATTTATACAATTTGCATTGTTCGGACTGTTGTCCTGATTTTTGTTGTCATATTCAAGGCGTTTCGGCCGTTGCACGCTCCAGTTTTCGTCAGGTGATTGCATTTTGATTGTCCGACCAATGCAAATATTATAAAGAGTTACAATAACTCCTCACAGAAATATAGACAGATATTGAAGGATTTCATTTTTGAAGAGGAAAAAGTCGCAAGCAGTGAGATCTGAGTAAAATAGTGGTTGTCGGACTGAGGCATGTCGTGTTCGGCCAAAAACTGTCACACAAGGACTGATCAGTGGTGGAACCTCTGTGGTGCGGCGAGACAACCACACTCGACACGCTTTCCTTCCAAGCACTGCTATAAACAGCGGAAGCACGCGAAAATGTTATAATTTACGGCAACAGAGTTCAAGGTCAGTCTTTGCCGAGCGGCTTCTTTCTCTGTGCGTATTTTAGCTTCACTAGTAAACCAAGAGTCCCGATACTATTTTGTAAGAGTTTTTTCGTACTGCAAAAATGCCGGCTTTAAAAAATCCTCTCTTAGTACCGTGGGTAATTGTCACAGCATTAGTAACGTGAGGTTTTCAAACACACCATTCAAAATATAGATACATGACATTTAATATATTTATATATTATATACCAAAATATAGATATATAACATTTAATTCTTAATTAGCTTCTCTTATAATTATTTGAGTGGTACTTTTGGCTTGTTTTGGATAAATAAAAACCAAAAACAATCGCTCCGCCGTGGGGTAATTTTTGCTCGTATAGATCATTGCTTATATAATAACTTTTTTCTTCAGTGAATGCCTCCCATGTGCGTGGGCCCTTGTGTCAAACATAGTCAATATCAACGTACATTTCTCATTGTTTAGATAGTTAATTTCAAATTTTATTCCTGTTATGGCAAGTTCTACCCGTATTGGGAGCACAACCTATTTTTTTCGTGCTTGACTCGGCTAAACAGAAAATACGAATAAGTGATTCGCTGTGGAGTAATGTTCATTATTAGTGTAGTGAGTTCGATTTCAACCAACAGTGATTCGTGATTTCAAACTGCACCAGAATAATCAAAGCTTCGTAATTATATTAGACTAGCAGCATAGCCCGGCGTTGTCCGTGCTTGATTCAAAAATCGTATAGCAATCGCTATCATTTGACTTAATTTTTGTCCTTCCTTGCCTTTAAAGGAGTGCCCTTTGCCGTGCTGATGTTACTACATGCCTTACTTCTTGCCTATCTCACACTGTGAATTTTTCTAAGCTCTATGCTAAACATTAAATCTGTTACGAAAAAAGAACGAAACAAAATGAACACAAAACGATCAGCTTTAAAAAAGGACTCGTAACTAGAAAAACCGAATGAAAAAAGAATGTTAACAACAAAAACTTTTTGACACCCAACCCAGTTCGGCTGAATCAGAATCAACGTTGAGTTTAAGCAAGCGAATGAGCAAACTGGAGTAAAGTGCCATGCAGATTTAATTTTTTCCCACTTATGACGAATGCAGCTATCGATTTTTTTGCATGCTAGCATGCTAGTTAACATTCGTGTCAGTCAACTGTTGGCTCTCACGCTGGCCAATAGAATCTTCCTGTCTATTTGTGGCAGCCAGCTATAGGCTCTCACTCTGGCCAGTAGAAAATGGCCGCAAACTACATGAAAACTGCCGTAGAAGCATGAACAAATCTATTATTTCCACTATCGATGGGAGTTGGGAAATGCAACGTCGGTGTTGGCCTTTTCAATAACTTGGAGAATGGGCATGTAAATTTTGGTGAAAATCCGTTGAAAATTGCGGCCGTGCATTCGTTACACACACACACACACACACACACACACACACACACACACACACACACACACACACACACACACACGCATCCTGCCTTTTATAGATAGAGATGGATTCATAAATAATTCCATCTTTTGTTTTATTTTATTCTCCCAAAAAATAAAGTACAGTCACATTTTATTCAATTATGCATTCTCCATTATTTGCAATGATTTCTGGCAAACTTACTAGGCAACTTTTGTGTAAATTTACGCAGATTTGGATAGGCCAAATCTTTCGACGTTCTCTTGAATACGATTTTCATTATAGAAAGTTTTCCAATTAAAGTGTTTTGCAGCAATTGAAAAAAGATAATAATCGGTTGGTGCAAGATTAAGCGAATATTAGGGCTTGTTATAGGAAAAAAGTAACCGCTGTCACTACAGTGTAAAAATTACATTATATGTATATAAGTGTTATATAAGTGTACTCTAAATTTATTCTTGACTGGCGCCTATGATTAGTAATTAGGAAGATACATTCGTCAATACAATCGGTTCCTTATAACCGAAATTACTTATGATTTAACCTAAGATATATTTCTAAGAATATCAGTGTTTGGTTTTGATTGTGATATTCGTTTTAATAGGTGCTTGATACGGTATTGAAAGAAATAAGACGCTATGGTGGTTCCGTCTGGAAAACCTATAGATATAGGTTCGCTATAGAGGTACCGGTGTTCTAACGGTTAAAAAGTACGGACGATGGAATCATCGAGCCGAGTTCAAATTCTGGCTAAGAGGGTTACCTTATTATTATTATTATTATTGGTGTTGTTGTTGTTATTGTTTTGTTTCCTTTGGTTTCTGGTTTATAATCATTTCTTTCCATCTTACCCAGAGACCTAAGGTCAGAAATGGCATTATGATATTTCACACTGAGGAGTTTTGAAAAAAAAATTGCACATATTTTACATAGATAAAGCCCTTCGTAAGGTGCAGGCTGTACTTGTGAGTAGAGTTTTTGGATTTCTTTAAGGCGTTCATGCCGTAAAGAAATTCAGGGAAGATGATGATGATGATGATGATGATGATGATGATGATGATGATGATGATGATGATGATGATCATCATCATCATCATCATCATCATCATCATCATCATCATCATCATCAGTCTCCTGATCGTTTGTGTTCATAGGGTCACTGTGCAGCTGGGAAACTAACCAGTTCCCGCCACATATCTCGTTTGAGAGCCATAGAGTCATTCGTTCAAGAAGAGCTAGCTATGTCAATTACTCTCCAGGTCAGACCACAGCTGACGCCTGCATCTTGAACGCTCGTCTTGGTCACTGACATATGACGGTTGATTCCAGCGGAGAACCTTCCGAGATGGTCTTTGACATCATTCTTGGATTCCGTCCAAGAATGTCCATCCGCTCGTGTCTCAACGTGGTTTATCCACCCAAATTTTGTTTATAATACAGCTGAATGTCTATCCACGCTCCACACCAGAAAATACTGAATAGTAAATCAGTTTAATCGCCGAGGATCCGATCATGCAGAAGGCAGTACTCGAATACATTGTACCAGTATCACTAGTAGAGTAAGCTAATATAAATGATTATTATATCTATGATATAAATTATCAACATAATATTATTACTATTTCATTATTATTGTATTATTAACCTTGTAAAATCTATGAAGCTATCCCGTCTCCATAACATAGGTGATTGGACTCTCTAATCATTTTTAGCAATTAATCTAGCTGAAAGCTTATTGTTGAGACGGTAACTATGGTAGATAGTCAAATGGAGGTTCAGATCCAAAACTCATAAGTCCGAGGTCGTCATTTCAAGGGTCGTAAATCAGTAACGCAAGTTCAACGTCAGAAGGCACAAGCATCTTTATCATCATAATCAGTATCCTGGCCGTTTGTGGTCGTAGGATCAATGTGCAGCTGAGAAACTAGCCAGTTCTCGCCACATGTCTCACATTCATTTACTCAAGCTCGTTAGGTAGGTTATACATTAGTTTTCTCTGCCTCTCTTGTATTCCGTCTGTCTTGTGAGGATCAACATTTCCAAGCCCTCTTATTATATGAACTAGAAATTTCAACTGTCTCTTTCTAATGTTAAGTATAAGTTTAGTTCTATGAAAATGGATCCACAGGGTGTAAAAAAAAATCCACATAGCAACTATCTTCTTCACTCATAAAGAGCCAACCAAATACGTGGTCTAAAATAGTGTACTTTTATTGTTGTTAGAAAGGTTGTGATTGGTTGAGACTCGTAGAGAAGTGGAATCAGTTAACATATTCGGAAGTGTACTAAAGTCGACTTGGTCTTGATTCTGATTGTTTTTTTACATTATTTACATTATTCGGACTATTGTCCTCATCTTTGTCGCCATGTTTATCACAACCTTTCGGCCGTTGTACGCCCCGGCCTTCTTCAGGTGGTTGGAATGTCGAACTGAACCCTTTATTTCGCTCACTGCGGTAGACTGTTCTAGTTCCACGTGCCATGTTTAATGGATGTCAATTATCAGTTATCTCCTGTTAATTTCCCTCTGAAAGTTCTCCACTGCTTTAACCGGGTATTGAACTCACACTCTTTGGGGGCCTGTCACTGGATCTAACCAACGCCTTTATCCACTGTGCAATGTGTCCTTGATTGTTTTTTTTATTTTCAATAGATAGTACAAACAATACATATGTTTTCGTGGTAAGACTTGGCTTTCTCCTTCGGCGCCAAATTAACAAAAAAAATAAAATAGGCACATTTATCGTTCATAGTTAATAATAATCCGGGTCATACATCGTTAAAAAAAAAGGATGATGTGGTGAGCCATATTCGGTTACCTCCTGAAGTGAACACTACACTATACATTAATGGATAGGAGATCAATTTTTATGAAAACAATTTTACTAATTGTATGATACTGTAAAATAAGCAGTTCGAAGCGAGAACGGTAAGAATACTTTGTTAAAAATGTCTCGCCCGCTGCCTGTTCTTGGATGCATGAAGTTCTCGTTTCTCATTCGTAGACTAATGTCTTACTTTAAAGCAAAAACGTGTATAGAATTTCAACGAGCGGGAAAATGTTTTACAAGTCACAAACATTACAGTGAAAATGATGCACTTTGTCGGCGACACACACCAGATGCACACAGTTATCTTAGATTGCAGGCGCCAAATGATTTCAAGAATAATTTAAAAAATCTTACATAGAATTTAGAAAAGCATATATATATATATATATATATATATATATATATATATATATATATATATAGATAGATAGATAGATAGATAGATAGATATTTATGTCTTATGGGTAGTTATATATATATCTGGAAGAGTATACACACACACCCACACACACATATATATATATATATATATAATATATATATATATATATATATATATTTATACAGGTAAATATATATATATATATATATATATATATATATATATATATATATATATATATATATATATATATATATATATATACAGGTAGTAATCCGTTGGTATAATCCAGGTGAATTTGTAGAAAGACCATATGAATAAAGACAAAAGGAAAACATTTCTTTAACAACGCATTTCGTGTCCTCCGATATGAGCATCAATTTTAAAAATAACGTTTAAACAAATATATGGTCTGGGGCCCCTGCTGTTTGGTTCAGGGTTCTTGATAAGATCCAGAGACAGATATGCAACGTAATTGGCTCTGATCTGGCATCTCGTCTGCTGTCGCTCTCTCACAGACGCGCCGTTGACTCGCTCTGTCTTTTTTACAAATACTTTCACGGTAATTGCTCCGATTAGCTGCTTTCTCTGGTTCCCAGGCCTCATGAATTTAAGCGTCCTACGAGGCTGGCATCCCGTTCTCACCCCTTCACCGTTGAAACTGTTAGATGTAGACGTATCTTCTACTCCAATAGCTTCATGTCTCGCTCATCTCGCCTGTGGAACTCCCTTCCTTATTCCTGTTTCCCTGACAAATATAATCTCCAACTATTTAAGTGTAACGTTAATCGACATCTCCAGTTGCCTTGATCTATCCACTTCCCTTCTCCACATCCTTTCACCTTTCATTCCTATCTGCTCTCGCTCCAAATCTTCTGTAACCCCCTTGCCTTGATCGATCCAATATCTTTCTCTGCATCCTTTCCTTTACCACTCCTATCCTATTTATACATAAACCGATACTATAAAATTAGCAGACGTTGTTACTTGGATTTTGTATAAATTAAAATACATTAATGCTATATTTCTTAATACTGAAAACATTTACTTACAAAGACTGCTTACCATGAAAACAATATCCTTTTTGTTTTTAAGGAAAATAGATTTGGGTTAACCGTTTAGTTTTATTTAAAATGAATGAATACTATTTCGATTTAAAATAAAATAATAAATAGTAATTACATTAGAAAATATATATATATAGGTGTATGTGTGTGTGTAATAAAAGACAATTAATAAAAAATAAACAATGACAATAAAATGTATTACTTTCGTTTATTAGGCATTATATTACAGCACTTACCGAGCTCCATAGTTTACCTTGACTTTCACATTTAGACATAAGAATATTTTTGAACATTCCGAAATTAAAAAAAAATGCGAAACCCTGACAATAGTTTTACATCTGTTTATCAGTACTTGTCGCGAACGGACCGCGTTGGTAAAGAAAAGTGTTCCTTTTGTCTTCACACACACAGACACACACACACACATATATATATATATATATATATATATATATATATATATATATATGAAGGTATGTATCTTTGTGCATATGATAGTACTGAATACTCATATATATATATATATATATATATATATATATATATATATATATATATATATATATATATATATATATATATATATATATATATATATATATTAGAATTGGACATAGTCCAACAATTTATTTAAAGACATTTGTATATATTATGTTTAACGTTCTTTTTATAGATACAAGTATTTAAGAAAATGCTCTGTTTTATAATAAACAGTATTAAATAACATTTACCGGCCTGAATGTCCGAGAAATTTTCATAGAAAGTTTTCGCTCTCCGACAGGAATCGAACCGATATCCTATATAACAGATGGTTCCGTATAGGATACAGGTTCGATTCCTGTCGGAGAGCGAAAATTTTCTATGAAAATTTCTCGGACATTCAGGCCGGTAAATGTTATTTAATACTGTTTATTATAAAACAGAGCATTTGCTTAAATACTTGTATCTATAAAAAGAACGTTAAACATAATATATATAAATGTCTTTATATATATATATATATATATATATATATATATATATATATATATATATATATATATATATATATTTCAAATTACTTTTACTCACACAAACACCCTACATACAATTAAAACATTAAAAATGAAATGAATAATTTGTATGAAGGAAGACAAGAAACAAAATCCCATATTCGCGCAGCTAAATAAAAACAGGAGAGTAGGGGAGGAAGAAGAGGTGGAAATGTAAGATTGACGAACACTAGAGTGTAATAACGTGTAGACCAAGGAGACAGTCTCTTTGCTTACAAAGAGACGGTTCCCAGGACCGTATGTACATAGACTCAAGTGCCCGTAAATGAAAAGGAGAGTGCGAACTAGCCAGAACAGTGAACAAGTTCGAACTAAAATTAATTGCACAATCCCTGCTATTTATGAGATGTTCAGTAATAGCTGACCCGGAAGTATTCACCCCTTCACCGTTGAAACTGTTAGATGTAGACGTCTCTTCTACTCTAATAGCTTCATGCCTCGTCTCTCGCCTGTGGAACTCCCTTCCTTATTCCTGTTTCCCTATATGTATATATATAGACTACCCACAATAAGCTATATAAAGAAATTTTTATTACGTTAATAAAAACACCGATCAAAATAAAAAATAAAAATAAAATAAATATAAAGGATAAAAAACAAAAATAAATTAAATAAAATCAAAGCAAAATAATTTGACACAAATAAACAAATAAACGACTTCCGGTAAAATATCTGCCAAAATAGACTACCCACAATGCACCACTGACCCGTATATATAAATAGCCGAGAAAAATAACAGCACTCGTAGACTGACGATTGCATCTAGCATGAAACAGACTATCGCCTCTAAGGGTTGAATCTAGGTTCACTTTTATATTTACACACGCTCTATCTCTGATATTGAGCACTTTATCCCATAAATATAGCACACTTTAAGACTATATTTCTTCATATATATATATATATATATATATATATATAAAATATAGCTTTAATGTCTACAATGTATGCAGTTTCATCGGTAAAATTACTCTATATATATAGACCGTGTGTAACTATAAGATTGGCTACAGGGGTCAACACCGATGACGACATTGGTTTTCAGGTCTATTCCTGGCCTGGAGATTGCGCTCAAGTTTGGAACAGACTGTCGCCACTAGGTGTTGACCTCAGTACCTAATCTTTCATATATATATATGTGCGTGTGTGTGTGTGTGTTGTGTGTGTGTATGTGCGTGTGCGTGTGTCTGTGTAAAAAGAAATTATTATTATAATTATATATGTATATATGGGTGCGGGTTCACCTACACCCACATAATAAACTCTTAAAAATATGTTTTCCATCTTCGCCTAAATATGAGCTGATATGAAAAATTGCTTTTACGTTATCAATTTTTTCTTTCCACTTTTAGTTTTAAATTTGCTTTTCTTTTACGTTTTGTTTTTTGCTTCCATCTTTCCATTAACGCTGGCCTGTCAAAATCCATCATGGCGGCTCTCCGTGATGATCTCAATTAGTCAGATAGGTTGTTAAATTGAACATATAACACCAAAATATATTTTTCCCCGCTTCAGGGCTTTCTAAAATGAAGGAAAAAAATCGCGTATGAAGGTTTTCAACATTGCCACTATAAATAAAATTCAATTTTTTTTTTCCTTCTACTGACGTTGGTTCAAAAAAGCGACAATATTATTGTTATAAACATTTATTTGACCGAAAGTTTTAAGACGATATCTTAAACCGATTTGTCTCTTTTCAAAATAACAAACACTGAAGTATACGATAGTTCCAATGTTAGAACATTAATCAAATTTATGTTGTTGTATGAAGGAGGTTAAAATCTTTATACCTAGGAATATTTTAATAAAATCTATAAGGAAGCGGACAAAAATAACTTCTCATGTGACGCGTATGTCCCTTAGGATGCCATCTAATTAAAGTTATGTCAACGTTGATGCGATCCCACTTTAGCACCAAGGGGTCTTAAGGGACGAGGTGCGTCACATTAGAGGTTTTTTCTCCTTGTCATAGATTTTCCTGAAATTGTTTTGATATATGAAAAATTATATATATATATATATTGATTTCCAACACATGAATATTAAATATTGAGGTATGATTTTAATTCACAAGTCAATGTTTTATCAATAAAATTGGTATTAACTATGTAACAACATTGTATATTTTACTCCACTAGAAATGTTTACAGTAACATTTTTCCTGTCTACATTTCTGAGATGAGGTATTGTAATTATTTACACTATTTACATTGTTCGGACTGTTGTCCTCATCTTTATTGTCAGATTCACGCCGTTTCAACCGCTGTTCTGTCCGGCCTCATTCAGGTGATACACGTTGGATTTTAGAATCCATCTCTTTATTTTGTCCATAGATTGGTCTACTTCCACGTACCATGCCTTTTCTGTATATATCAGTTTCAGTTAATTCCCTTTAGTAACTCAACTCACCATATTTTTTTGTTTATCTCTGCTGTGGCCGGGTATTGAACTCACAACACTTTGGGCAAATTCATTGGATTACTACGGCAAACGTTTTTATCCACCGGGCCGTGTGTCCTTCGGGATTAAATAAAGGGTTCGTTTCAAAATTCCGAAGTATATCACCTGAAGAAGGCGGGGGAGTACATCGTGAATATGACAATAAAGATGAGGACAACAGCCCAAACAATGTAAATAGTGTAAATATTAATACTTTTTATACAATTGGTCAACAAACATAAGGACTGAGAAACAGTCAAAGTAGAGTGTTGCTCAATGGGGTTGTCGTAACTGTATAAGCGGATGAATTGAAAAGGGTATATTATGAGGTTATGTAGGATAAATAAAGTGGAACTTCCTCATTGCCAATGTAGTACGTAGAGAACGTGAATGATTCGACCCTTTGTATTTGGTCCTACCTTTGGAGGTCTAAACTCGTAGAACTAAGGTATGTAGCTCGACTGAAAAATTACCATAAATGTAGCGATAGAGTTGCGAGAATTAAACAACGTTTTGTTTGTGATAAATGTAAGGTAGAAATAATTCATCACCCACAAGTCCGCGTAAACTTTTTGAACACAAAAACTATAAACTGAGGATTGGGCAGATCCAATCCAGATATGGCAGCAATAGAACATTTTGGCTCAGATCTGAATCTTTTAGAAATAATGTGTGACAGGAGCTATCAGTTAAGTTTTTTTGTATGGGTCGTCAGAAAAGGAGTTGCCTCAAATGTGAAGCAAGATATTGTAAAGCGATAGTGTGATGAGAACAGCATTTTGAAAATTGCTAGATGATGGATACAGATAAAAAGCATTGGGAAAAAAAGTAATTGGAAACATTGGAAGATAAGAAACGAATAAAAGCGAACTTGAAGAATTGCGCTAAGAAGTGATTTGAGAAAAATATTAGATTTTCAAAGGCAGGGAAAATGGATTAATCAGTAATGAAAAATTTGAAGTTGGTATGGCGCATATAAATATAGAAAACACGCACATTATTGATAAAAACAAACTTTTTAAATCCACGGAAGCAACTAAACCATCATCTTTTAACATGTAAGATAAATGTGAAAACCTCCTTATACATTTATATATATATATATATATGTATATATAAATAAAAAGGAAAGAACAGTAAGATATAAAATCCGGTGTTCTTATAGATATTTTTATTTTTACACAATAGTGCTCTATGTAAATTTAAGTTTACAGAGCATTAATATTATAAATTAATAGATTTAAAATATGGTTTTACCGCTACACAGTGATGACCATGTTTCAGAAATGGAAGCTAAAGCCCCTGAATTTAATTTTGTTATTAAACCAACTTTGGTTTAATAACAAAATTAAATTCAGGGGCTTTAGCTTCCATTTCTGAAACATGGTCATCACTGTGTAGCGGTAAAACCATATTTTAAATCTATTAATTTATAATATATATATATATATATATATATATATATATATATATATATATATGGGGGGTATATATATACATATATTTAAAGACATTTATATTATGTTTAACGTTCTTTTTATAGATACAAGTATTTAAGAAAATGTTCTGTTTTTATAATAAACAGTATTAAATAACATTTACCGGCCTGAATGTCCGAGAAATTTTCATAGAAAATTTTCGCTCTCCGACAGGAATCGAACCTGTATCCTATACGGAACCATCATCTGGTTAGCAAGGTCGATTTTACTATCTTTAAACTTAAATCTTCCATGAATCTCTTCTATTCATATCTGCTCTAGCGTATCAAATGTAAACAAATGACGTCATATATTTTAGAATTATTTAAATAAATTGTCGGACTATGTCCAATTCTAAAATATATATATACATATACACGCATATATATATATATTTGTATATACGACGGTCATTCAATGAATAAGGTGATTTTTTCGGTGTAAGAACTTCTAATACAGATAGAAGCTTACTCTTTTTTATTTATTTTTTTGTTTTACTTCTTTTTCACATGGATTTAATTTCTTTTGCAGATAAAAAAAAACTTCGAGTGTTTTGGCAAATAACAAAGATGGCCGATCAAGAAGCATGCTCCATCATTGAACAGCGGTCAGTTATCAAGTTTTTGGTTGCTGAAGGATGCAAACCAGTTGAAATTCATAGGAGAATGTCAACTGTGTATGGTGCCACATGTTTCAGCCAAAAAATGTCTACAAGTGGGCTAAATTGTTTAAAGAAGGACGGAGCAGTGTTGAGGATGAAGACAGGCCTGGGAGGCCTACAGAAGTAAGGTCTCCTGAGGTGATCGAATCAGTCAATGACCTCATTCAGTCTGACAAAAGGGTGACAGTGGAGGACATTGCAAGGACTTTGAGCTTATCTGTTGGGACAAACGCAGGGGTCATCAGTCAGAAGGAGTCATCTTGAATCATGACTACGCAAGGCCTCACACAGCAGTCCAAACGTTGCAGACCATCAACAAGCTGGGCTGGGAACTGCTCCCTCATCCCCCTTACATCCCAGACCTTGCCCCTTCAGACTTTCACCTGTTTGGTCCCTTGAAAGCGTTCAAGAGAGGCACGAAGTTTAAAAGTGACGATGAAGTCAAAAGTGTTGTGAGCGACTGGCTGAGACATCAGTCCAAATATATTTACGCTGAGGGAAATACGGAAGCTTGTGAACAGATGGGAAAAGTGTGTGACAGTGCTGGGAGACTACGTTGAAAAAGAAAAGAAGTAAGCTTCTATCTGTATTAGAAGTCCTTATACCGAAAAATTCACCTTATTTATTGAATGACCCTCGTATTAAAAATATGACTTAAAACATGTAAAACTGTAGATGTATATAAAATATATATCTGTAAAAAGACAATATGAATAAAAAATAAAAGGAAAAACTTTTTTAACCGACGCATTTCGTTCTTAGATTCCACAACAGTAGCAAGATTTACTCACTTCCGTTTATTAGGTTTTAAATTATATCACTTAGCATCCTCCATACTTTGGCTTTCACAGTTAAACTGAAATATATTAATGAGCGTTCTTGTTAAGTATTTTAAAACTTTTTCCACTTTTATGATGAGTTAATTAATATCAGGATTGGCGTTTTTCATGACATCCTCAAAGAAAAGTAAATTTAATTTAACAAAAATATGTATAGAGCTTTTAAATTTATTCATGCCTTATGTGGTGGCATATTGCTTAGAAGAATTATATCGGTTCACGAAAACCTACATGTCTGGCAAGGTCTCCAATATGGAAACATTTTAAATCTAATCAGGATTATGAGCCCAAGTCTAATTAACTTTTTACTAAACTGTGCTGAGCATGTAAAGAGGTGAACAGATGGGCGCTGGTCATTTCTAGCGATCGATACCACATTCCAAACGAATCTACTAATAGATGACAACAATACTGCATTCCTTTCCGAGGCCAATGTACTGATGTTTAGTGGGAGGCTATGTTGATGTTGTAGTGTCTTCCCTCTAAAGAGTCTATGTTAGAATCTTCCGTCTACTATAAGATTAGTAGGACAGAAGAATTCGGGGAACTGTGAATAGATTGAGAGCTAGACATACTCTCATTAGTCGTATAATACTCTTCTGGTGTACTTACTGTTTAATATGCGATATACCTGAAAACCTGGTTTTGTTATTAACCATTAACTTTGTCACAACAGCTGAGAACAATGATATTTATAGTTGGGATAAGAATGATCTTGAATAGAAAATCAACATCTTTTATCAAGTCTTTATAGAATTGGAGTCAAAATAAACATTTCCAATAAAGAGACTCTGATCTGGAATTGGAATGAATGCAATTCTGGCACATACAGTATGACATTCCTGATGTGGATTTAGTAAATACTAAACACTTCAAGTACATCTGTGTATGGATCAGTTATAACGGAATAAGCATGCGAGAGAAGAAACCGAACACAGAATAGGTGACGCTACAGATAGTTTTGCACGACACCCCGGAAATTGTTACAAAACTAAAATTTTAACCTAAAATCTCGAGACATGTTCTTAAATACCCTCATCAGATCGAGACAATCATATGGATGTAATTTATGCTTGGCTTCAAACCGGTTCAGAAATATCTAAACCGTCAGCAGTAAACAGTTGCTTTCTAAGATCGATTGTGATAAAAGGTTTTGAGCGGGTACATTTTATGTGTCTTGGTGAACTTGCGCTATAGAATCACCAACAAAGAACTTGAATTGCTTTTTTAAAATTTAGGTTGTCCTCATTTTATCCAGAAATAAAAATTTCTTGTATCAACATGACTTCACTGCCTGTTTCAACTTGCATGTTAAATACCTGGCCATTTACCCTTATTTTTTCTCTACTTCTTTTTTGTGTATTCATAACAGTACTGTAGTATCGTATGCAAATAAGATAGACAAGTATAAATAGAGAACAACTGGTGAGCATCAGGGCTATGCTTAGCAAACCCGTTTGCTAAACATAAGACGGAGAACTGTGCTACAACTGCTACGACACTGCGAGATATACCAAACAGAATAATGGCGTCGCCAATAGGATTATTAAATTTGCTGGATGACCCAAAACACATAGAAACATGGATAAGAACTTTTGCTGCATTTGTAAGAATGAAAAAATTAAGAGACACAAAGACCAACAGAGGAGAGAACAAAATAACAGGTTTATTTATTTCTACCGCTGAATGTGAAGCGGTGAAGAAAATTTTGATAATGTGTTACCCAAGCAAATTAGAAGAAATGACATTTGAAGAAATTATAAAAAAGAAAATAAGACCAAAGAAAAGATTGGTCATCACTGAAAGAACCAAGTTTTTAGAGACAAGACAAGCACCCAATGAGTCCATTATACAATACTTACATAGATAGAAAAATTAATTTTTCTGAAAAACTAGTTTTAAGAGAACGATTTCATGAATTTCAATCAGCAGTTGTATTGGTTGATTGTTCAATGAATGCTGAATGTTTCCTTATAAGGAAACAGTTAATATTACCAACATCATATTTGTGCTGGCAGAAGGAAGAAATAGTTAATGAAAATAATTTAAAAGACTTTACTTGATTTTTAATACTAAATATCTAAAAAAAAAGTTTCTGTCCAAATATAATTTTGCAAATATACAGGGGAAGCCTGCCAAAAGTGAAGTAACGATGGCCTGATGATCTTTGCAGGCGTGAAATAGCTACGTAGCATATAATGTCTATTCTGTCTACACTATATATATATATATGCATAAAAACTGTCTCCAAATAAGAACTTGAAAACTACTATTACAATTGTCACACTATTAATGCTGATCGCCAATTTATACATAAACATACTTGTATTTTTATTAAATAAACCGGTTTTTATAAATCGAAATATATCTACTTATATATATATATATATATATGTATGTATATATATATATATATATATATATATATATATATATATATATATATATATATATATATATATATATATATATATATAATTATTTATTTAAAAATTTGTAGTGATTTTATAACATATTTATGTTATAATTTTTAAATAAATAATTATATCTGCTGTACTGTGTATGGAGCACTCTTTTAAGAATAGTAATTGTTGGTTATTGGAATTTATTCCGTATACACCAATCCTATATATATATATATATATATATATATATATATATATATATATATATATATATATTGACGTAAGTTATTAATCATAAATATGCCCATTCATAATTATATACATATTTACAAATATATTCAAATATCTAAAATTTAATATACTCAACATATATAATAAGAAGGTTTGTAAGCATATATATATATATATATATATATATATATATATATATATATATATATATATATATATATATATAGGGAGAGTGAGAGAGAGAGAAAGTGAGAGATTCGTGATTAATTGTGTATGCAGATAAGTGTATAAATTTATAATAATATTTACAAAAATATTCATAGATTTACGCACACACAGAGTTATATATATATATATATATATATATATATATATATATATATATATATATATATATATATACAGTTAAATAGGTTTGGGTGCGTATAAGACCACATATATTTCAACAATTGCGTATTTATATATGTATATTGGCTTTCGTGATTAATCATGCTTGCATTAATCACAATAGACATGTACACTGCGGTAATTTAGTTGAAATAAATAACATCACTTTAAAAACTTATTTGTCGAAGATTTGACAATAGCATGACCACGGCGTTTCAACATAAGCAGGCTTCTTTTTTTTCTTTGACGTGTCATGACAAATGCGGATATAAAATCAATTTCTGGAGAGAATTGTATTCCGTATTCTAGTGTGTGTGTCTAATTTTTACAATTGATAGAGCGAACAATTTCTTCATATCGAAAGATGTTAGCAAATTGTATAAACTACACATCCAATTAACTTTCAAAAGTAATTGCAATGTAGCTAAATGACAAGACATTAAACGGTGGAGACAAAATCAGTGACGTTCAGCAAAGAAAGTATTTGACATGATCAACATTTAATATAACATGAAAACGGGTAAACGAAAATGTGAATCCGGATATAAAAACTAGCACACACACACACACGCGCACACACACACACGCACACACACACACACACACACACACGCACACACACACACACACAACACACATGCACGCACGAGCGTATATGGCCGCATATATATATACTAGCAGCATGGCCCGGCGTTGCCCGTGCTTGATTAAAAAATCGCACAACTCATACAGCAATCGCTATCACTTGACTTGAAATATTTTGCCCTTCCTTGCCTTTAAAGGAGTGCCCTTTGGCGTGCTGATGTTGCTACATGCCTTACTTCTTGCCTATCTCACACTACGAATTTTTTCTAAGCTCTATACTAAACATTAAATCTGTTACGAAACAAAATGAACACAAAACAATCAGCTTTAAAAAAGCACTCGTAACTGGAAAAACCGAATGAAAAAACAATGTTAACAACAAATACTTTTTCACAACCAACGCACCCAACCCTGCGGAATCAGAATCAACGTTGAGTTTAAGCAAGCGAATGAGCCAATTGGAGTAAAGTGTCATGCAGATTTAAATTTTTCCCACTTGTGACGAATGCAGCTATCGATTTTTTTGCATGCTAGCATGCTAGTTAACATTTGTGTCAGTTAGTTGTTGGCTCTCACGCTGGCCAATAGAATCTTCCTGCCTATTTGTGGCAGCCAGCTATAGGCTCTCACTCGGGCCAGTATAAAATGGCCGCAAACTACATGAAAACTGCCGTAGAAGCATGAAAAAATCGATTATTTCCACTATCGATGGGAGTTGGGAAATGCAAAGTTGGTCTTCGCCTTTTCACTAACTTGGAGCATGTGCATGTAAATTTTGATGCAAATCTGTCGAAAATTGCGGCAGGTGCATTCGTTACACACACAAACATCCTGCCTTTTATAGATAGAGATCAGTGACGCGCTAACATATTTACAGGTGTATTATGCGCATTTTAAAGGTTAACATTGAGTTTGACTAATATTTTAGCTGCAGGTAGATGAGATGCTCAATATTTCCGTTCTACCAATCTCGCTAAAAATATCTTCCATTTGCTTTTTCTACAAATATGTTAATGGCAATTGCTCTGATGAGCTTTCAACTTTGGTACTTGGATTTTCATAATTTAATCGTAGCACTAGATTAGTAGCTCTGTCTCTTTATTTTACTGTTGAAGTTTCTACATATAACAGGAAGTTCTATTCTAATCGCTTTTTCCTCTCACACTTCTCGCTTGCCGGAAATCTCGTCCAGATTCTTGCTTTCATGTCAACTGAGATCTTCAAAAATTTAAAATCAATCGTTATTTACTGTTCAGCTGAATTTTTGTTTTCTTGTATTTTCCTCTCTCTTCAAAACATTTCCCCAGTTTCTTTCACTCACAGTAACTCCTGGTATCTTAGTGGCTTTATCGCCTGGCCAGTGTGAAATAATTAAACAAACTATCTCAATCCTTGACAGGTTTGTTATGTAGTTTACTGTCTCTTTGCCTTTGTCCCTCTTGTCTTGAATATGACTTCTGAGTCCCTTCTTTAAGCATTTGTTGTTCCCCCCGAGGACGTAAGCGATCAAGGAACACCACAAGTCTCTGTTCTTTGTGGCTCTTAATTCAAATTCTCTAAATCGTTTTAATAATTTTTCTAAGATTCTATTATCTTCAAATCACAGCAAGATAAGTCACTTTTTCTATGTGCCGGCTACCAATCCTTTTTGTAGCTCTTAGTAAGCTGTGCCTTTTTACTATCCACCCCACCCTACTCGTTGTTCTGCGAAACATTTACACAAGTTTGTCAGATAAGTTACTTGCTCTTTCCCTCTATCACTCTCGCATGTCCTGTGCGTCTTCCTTCCTCCTTAATTAAACCAACCTTTTATCACCTTCTCTGTATATTTCAAATAATTTTTCTGCCGAATGATCTAACCTTTGCAATGTCAATTCATTTGGGGGGGGGGAGGTAACTGTTTGATGTTTTACTTTCGGATGATTATAAAATCCTACGTATTCCTGGTGCAATCTACTGTTGCATCGTTTACAGTCCAGGTAAAGAAACACCCCAAAATGATGTCCCCCCCCCTACGCAGTCATGCTTAACCGGGAATGAAGGGCATTGGCGTAGAATGAGAATCTCTTCTTTCTTAGAATATACCATTTCCGTTTCATCTGACCCCATAAATGACGCTTAAATGCCTTCTTCTTTGAGTAGGTAAGCTTTTGCGAAAGTTTTTGTATGTATCACTTGAAGAAGCAGACACCTTCTTGGATTGTAGGCATAAAAAGGCTTCCCATATCTCGTTGCCAGGTTCAATTATATTATTCAATGTTGTTTTAAGATTCACCGTGTGGTTGTTACTGGCATCTTGCAAAAGTTTACTTGACAATTGAGAATATACTATTTATTTCCTAACATATTCTATTATATTTTATTGTCGTGAATAAATTATAATATTCTCTACAACGGAATGTGATATTTATAATCTCTTTAAGATGGTTTTGCGACCGTTATCATTCCTTATAAGAAGCCACAATGCAAAACCTTGATTTCCAATAAGACTTTTGTCTTTAGCCCTGCTACAGTATCTTCATAGCAATACTGTAACAAAGACGACATCAAATCTTATTTACTTATAATTCATAAGAATGATGGAAATCCTCAACATTCTTGGAAACCATAGTACTATAGTGGGAGCCAAAAGGTTAACTCCCCTTGATCAAACAATAATAACAATAAAAATTAATTACAAATATTCACGAGGAAAGAAAATAGAAACGTGACATCGTTAGGCGGGATAGTGAATCTTTCTCTTTTGTTCCTGAAAGTAAATATGATCAAGGCGGATGCATTTCATATTCGTGACAAACCAAGAAGATATGTACAAAAGTTCATATTGTTTTCTGGTACATAGTATTTTTGAAAGTAGGTATATGCTAAATTCTGAAGAATTTCGAATATATATATATATATATATATATATATATATATATATATATATATATATGCAAGTGTTATATATATATATATATTTTGTAACCTAGGGAAGGTTACTGAATACAATAATCAAAAGAAGGTTGGTAATGAACGATAATACTTAGGACAGGAACAACACATAAAAGAGTCAACTGCTAGAAGTCAGTCAAGTGAATTCCATAATCAATCTTCAACTGCAGGTTATCTATCAACCGCCCCACGCAGTCAGATGTGTCACAAGGCCGTATTTAATGCGGGGTATCCGAGCCCGGAGACCCAGCCAAAAATTCCCCGTAAACTCTGTATAAAACGGGGCCGGGTAGCTAAGACGAGAGTCTGCCCTTCGACATAACCTCGCCTGGGGATCCTGGGGTTCCTCTCTGCCCGGAAGCAAAGAGTTTGACCAGCTCAGCTGGAGACGCATCTCCAACTGCAGGCCAACATACAGTATTTACTACTGTAGTAATATCAATGGAGTCATACCCATTATCGTCTGTAGGTATGCTTCAACAATACATAAATATATATATGTAAGTGTTTTCATACGAATACTTTTGTGTTTTATTCTAACTTTTCATATATTTATGTTGTCGTATGTTTCATTCACGTTATTAAAATGAGGTCGATGATACATATTTTGTGAAAAAACAAAGTTTGATACCACCATATTTAGTGACAACGACGAACAGCCCCCCCCCCAAAGATAGTGATAGCCACATATGTGGTGAATTCCAATACACATGAACAAACGAAGCCAGAACTGCTAAATAAATTAATGTCTCCCTATTTTCTTACAGGTCGATCATAAATTTACCTGCAGTAAATTTTGTCAATTGTAAAGCGACTGGAGATAAGCAACGACATAGTGATACACAATTTTTTACACGCGTTACAGTCTTCCATCGCACCTGTATTAGCAACGCAAACAGATTTAAACCCGACCAGACTGGGACAACTGGCGAGTGAATCAATACAAGGCACTACTAAAATAAACGCGCGTAACTAAATTCAGACGAATAAAGTGCCTACTAAAACCCAGCAATACTTCACGGTCTCAAACCTATTCAAAAGCGACAAATAAAAAAAGAAATATGTAAGAAAATATTTATTATGCGAACGCGACGCGTCCATGTAAACATTGGTGCAAAGGCTGAAAAAAAAATGCCAAACGAGCCGTGAAACTAACTGGGCATTCAACGACATCCCCAATGTCTACCATTATTACAGATACGAGAAATGTCGGGGACAAAATATTTTCATTCCAGATAGAAACCAATGCCTGCTTATCTATCTTTCCACATAGCTACATCAACAGTTGAAATTGTTATAAAAATCCTACATGATAATAATCTATAAATTTCAATAGCAAAGTAAACATTGGATGGGACTTCAGTCGTCTTTTGGGTGTTATATTATCTCTGACGGAGTTAGACCTACACAAAATATTATTAGTCCATTAGAGAATACCCCCCTTCGACTAAGGACAGTAAGAATCTTCGTCGTTTCTTAGGCATGGTAAAAGTTTATAGAAAATGATTCCCAATCTTTGCAGACATAATCATGCCATTAACAGAACAAAACTACGCATCTACAGTAATGCTACATTTACATGAAATGACTTCGAAATGCAATCATTTAACGATATTAAAAGCAGAATCAGTGAACTTTCCTCTTTAGCACTCCAACGGTCTGACTGTACTTAATATCAGTTGATTAGTGATAGCAGTAATTATGCAGTTGGTGCAGCCCTACATCAAATACTAGAAGAAGCACCAATTTCAATAGGCTTCTTCTCTAAAAGTTAACTCAAACTCAAACGAGGTATTCGACTTTCGATAAGGAACTTTTTGCAGCATATTCAGCTATGTTATATTTTAAACATATTGGAAGAAAACACATTTTATTATTAACTGACCGTAAGCATTTGTGCATCGCATTCTGTTGGGGCGCACCCACCTTCTCAACCACAATAGACTGATCCTATTATTATAAATAGAACAGTAGTTCTAGAGACTGGGAGTAGTGTAGCAGTGTACGCAGTCTCTGACTGTGCGCTGCTCCTGTCGAACTCTCTGCTTTGGCGGAGAGGAACCCGGACGAGGCTTTGCCGCAGGGCAAAGTGTCGTCCGGGGAGGTAGACAGTCCCTGAACCCGTTTATACGGGTTCTAAATGGGCATATTTTTGGCCGAGCCTACGGGCTCGGTAAGCCCACATTAAACCGGCCTTGTGCCACATTCGACCCACGTGGGAGGGTTGTTAAATACCGTAGTGTAGCAGTGTACGCAGTCTCTGACTGTGCGCTGCTCCTGTCGAACTCTCTGCTTTGGCGGAGAGGAACCCGGACGAGGCTTTGCCGCAGGGCAAAGTGTCGTCCGGGGAGGTAGACAGTCCCTGAACCCGTTTATACGGGTTGTAAATGGGCATATTTTTGGCCGAGCCTGCGGGCTCGGTAAGCCCACATTAAACCGGCCTTGTGCCACATTCGACCCACGTGGGAGGGTTGTTAAATACCGTAGTGTAGCAGTGTACGAGACGCAGTCTCTAACTGTGCGCGACTCTTGTCGAACTCGCTGCTTTGGCAGAGAGGAACCCGGACGAGGCTTTGCCGCAGGGCAAAGTGTCGTCCGGGGAGGTAGACAGTCCCTAAATGGGCATATTTTTGGCCGAGCCTACGGGCTCGGGGAGCCCACATTAAACCGGCCTTGTGCCACATTCGACCCACGTGGGAGGGTTGTTAAACATCGTAGTGTAGCAGTGTATCAGTAATGGTGCTCTGCTGTCGAACTCTCTGTTTGGCAGTGAGGAACTTGGACGAAGCTTTGCCGCTGGGCAAAGTTTCGTCCGGGGAGGTAGACAGTCCCTAAACTCGTGTATACGGGTTGTAAATGGGCATATTTTTGGCCGAGCCTACGGGCTCGGTAAGCCCACTTTAAGCCGGCCTTGTGTCACATTCGACCCGTGTGGGGGGGTTGTTAAATATCGTAGTGCAGCAGTGTAGTGCAGTGCAGAGTGAGACTTCTGTAGTGATCAGTTACACTTCCGTTTCTCGACCGGAAGATACCGTTGGACTTTATTACTATTACTTATTGTTACTACTAACCTACGTTCGTTCTACTACTAATCTCTCTTATGTAAATACCTCTCTGAATATACCAGTATTTTTCCCTACGACTGTGTTTGTTCGTTATTACCATATACTCACGTGGAAACACTCAACATCTCAACACATTCCATAGTCTAAATGCTGCTAAGTCAGACGGCAGTGGAAATTAGCAATTCTCACAAAATATCAGATATACGTACATAAAGGGAGATCAAAACGTTATAACTGATTGTGTGTCTTGACCTACGCTAGCAGTTATGGTAGATCTGTGTGACTTGCCAGCTATATATGCTGCACAACTTAAGGACCCTGTGTTACAAAAATTTCCATACTATAAAAAAATGCAATTTTAGTACTGATAGTAATAGTTCCATATACTTTGATAATGCTACTCGTGTTGACGGACGATATATACCTGGTTAATTAAAAAAATCTATTTTCGATAGTGTTCATGCAATATCATACCCAGAAACTAAAAGATTTTTTGGCCTCATAAGGACAAGACAATAAAAGAAATGTGTCAGAAAAGCAAAATTCAGAGACATACAAATATTATAGCTCTGTAATAAATCATGTCAATAGGTTCCTGACAGGCTTAAGACATGTAAAAGTGTATGACGAAGAGTAGACAGTGTTCGTAAGTCTCTGGAAGCCCCTTACACTTGTCTCTTTCAAGTGTTACGTAGAACTGAAAAAATATTTTGTAATTAAAATGAGCAAACAAACACGGTCAACGGTATCAACAAATAGGTCAAAACCAAACAATGAACCTAAAAGTGATGAGCAAGTAATAACTGATAAATCAACCTCATAGTGATGTTATAATAATGGATACGGAAAACATAGACAGAAATATCAAGCCTAGTCATACGAAAGCAGGTAGAAATGTTTCTTGGAAAAGAGACAACCAGTATCACTACTACTTGACTCCGCTACTAGGCGAGGAGGTTTGTAGCGAGAGACAAAAAGTTATCTCAGCTTGACGAAACAAAAATAGCAATAAAAATTAATCATAAATATTCACAAGAATAGAAAACGGGCACGTGACCTGATGAGACGCGCTCAATGTCTAGACTATCTAGACAGAATACAACACAACGTCAACACTCAACGAAGGACAACTCGCATCGCTACTCAAGTTCCACGCTCTCGCGATCTTCCAACTAGTCAGCTGTAGATTGCGGAGGCAGAGAGACTGACAGACAAGCAGACAGAAAGAGACACTGAAAAAAGATTCATTTTTATGAATTATTAAAGGTTTGTGGTTTATTTAAAGCCAGGAACTTTTTTAGATTATTAGAGGATTGGGGGTGGGTAATAAGGTAATAATGATTTTCACTGTTCTATAAATTCACTGATAGATCGGGGGAAAAAAGGTAAATCCATATCTTTCCATAGGGTATTTGCACGTAAGTAAATATAAAAAAAACTCGACTGGAATTGGAACATGGCTCTCCCATATCCAATTCCTAGCCGTTGTAAGACCCGCACATCCAAGCTTAAAAGACCTGTGATTTCTGAGAGTCACCCATCTACTTACTGACCTGGATCAACGTAACTTAACTCCGGGGATCGTACGAGAATCGATCTTTCGACATTATTTAGCCGTAATATAGACAGATAGATAGATATGAACAGACTGTCGTAGATAGATATGAACAAACTCAGATAGATGTGAAAACTCAAATATATATAGAATGTACATGTAAAAAGGGAGTATCAATAAAAACAAAAGAAAAAAAAATCCTTACAGACACGTTGCGTCCCCTGAAGAACGATATCACCTGAATATGAGAATTTTATTTTGCGACATGTATTTATAAACCGACGTATAAATATCATTAATTTTAGTGTTCTTTAAAACATAGTTATGTTTTCAAAATTTTTAAAAAGAATTTGAAAGCATAACAATAATTTTTGCTTCTATTCATAAATATATGTAGCGAAATAAAATTCTTACATTTATCTTGATAAATTCCTTCAGGGGATGAAACGCTTCGAGAAAGAAATTTTATCCTTTTCTCTTCATTCATATATATATATATATATATATATATATATATATATATATATATATATATTTAAGTTACGAAAAACTTGGTAATCCGTATGGGTAGTCCCAAGGAGGAACTGAGAACTCATTGTAAATCCAGAGCTAATAATTTAAAGAAAAACAGACCACTTTAAGGCTCCATTGTAATAATTTATTTCACCATAGCCCTTTTAAAGACGCTGGGTCATCAGACATCACTTCCAAAAGGTGAAACGAAAAATGAAATGAAAACTCACAATTTTGACAGGTAGTATTAAGTTTATGTAATTTAACAGAGAGGGTAGCGAGGAGTGGTATGAGAGACATGGTCGAGTTTAGTGAGGGTTTATTTTAATATTTCTTTCTATCATACTAAGTATTGAGGAAGGAGGGACCAGACATTGACCTATTTAATCGGTTAACTTAACGGAAGTGATATATTGAAAGGGAAGGAGAGAAGTGAGAAAAAGAAAAAAAAGAAGAGTGAAGTAAAGAGAAAGAAGCTGTAATTAGGTTTTACGGAGGAAGAAGAGGGGTGTTATAGTTTTAGCAATTTATGTAAAAAAACAGATTTTAATGTTTGATAGTAATTTAAATGTTTAAAAAGAATCCACGAAGAAATTAATTTGATGTTTGCTAGCAATTTAAATATTTAACTCTTTTACAAATAATTTAGGGATTTAATATGAGTTAAATAGTATATTTAAAAACACATTCATAGAAAATACATTTAAAAAATTATTTAAAATATAACAGCTTACTGATAGTAATCTTTTCATATTGTAAATGACCGTTAAGGTAATATCTTTATCAGTTTGAATTTAATACATGAATGTATATATATATATATATATATATATATATATATATATATATATATATATATATATATGTATGTATATATATTCAAGGAAATCTTTGGACAGATTAAGCGCATTTCAAACCCCTGACCAAAATTAAGGAAGAGCCTAGACCTTGTCATTAACTATAAACCTATATATATATATATATATATATATATATATAGGGTGATACAATTCAATAGTTTCATTTATTAGAAAATGTATTGCATCACATCATGTCCACCATAAACCTGACTTTTCCGTAAACCTGATGAATATTCATGAGCTTCTCCATGCCTAGAAATTTTGAAAAAACAATAACATTTTTTCTATTATATATAAATATGCGTCAAAAATAAAATCCTTACATTTCCCTTGATAAAATCCCTCATATAAGTTTTCCTTTTGTCTTTATTCATATATATATATATATATGTAATTAAGTAATTCATCGAGTCTGAAACCTCAACAGAATGCTGAAAGCACTGTCACAGAATGCAGAAAGCACTGGACGTTTCGTCCTATATTTGGGACTCATCAGCAGTGCGCATCCACTACCGAGAATTGAAACCCTGACAGTTAGGTTGTCAAGCGAACACCCTACCAACTGTTCTACGGGCCTCGGTGACGAAGAGGTAGCAAATCAGACTCGATATAGCGCCGCTCACTCACATTATTCCGTGGCGGAACCCAACTGAGATTCTCTGTAACAATAGGAGTGTGTCCCCGGGAGCCACGACTACTATCACCAAGCCGCCCCAACTGGAGCTATTAGAAGCTGGATCATTTTCACAGCAACCCATAAAACTGTGAAAATGACCAGGGAGGGAATTCTTAGTCAGGAATCTGCCATCATCTATCTTAAAAACAACGTTAAATAGGCTGTTTGACCAACACAAGTACTGACCAAAATTAACGATAAAAAAACAAATAAAAATTACAGATAAAGTTTTTTTGTCTGTTAAGTGTATTTTATCTACTAGTTTTTTAATAGAGTGTGTGATGTGTATATATTTGTGTGAGTTTATGTATAAGTGTGAGACCTCAACACCTCAGCAATCATGTCTGTCTTGTGTGTGGGAGAAATTTGGGTAGATCTTGATTGATGGGGTTATATATTAATTATGGCTATACTGTTAAATTTGTGATTAAGCCCTTCTGGACGAAGTGTTCTGAGGCGCTAAATCCATTTATCTTCATGTTCCTCTAGTATTATTCTAAGGTCATCTTTTCTGTCTATTTCTATTTTTTCATTTAGTGAATTTTGTATGACTTTTAAAAACACGTTTTTCTAGGCAGAAGTGTTCTACAAGTAATAATCTTTCGTGGAACCGATTTGATACGATTCCGTTAAATAGTAATTCTGTTGTGAAAGGGCCATTCAGATTTTCCCACATATTGTTACTGGCATAGTGAAAATTCTAATAAGTAAATTATGTTACGACTTCTACAGTTAGAGTTGTGGTGGATTTTGAAAGTAGATTTAGTGACTAAACTAGTGAACGAATTCGTATGTCCAATGTAGTTACAACATAAGCTCTTTTTGTTGTTACATTGTTGGGAAAATCCTATTGTTTTTATATTAAGTATATATATATATATATATATATATATATATATATGTGTGTGTGTGTGTGTGTGTGTGTGTGTGTGCGTGTGTGTGTGTGTACAAAGGTTGTTCCCTTAAGCTGGACTAAATAGGAATATCTGATAAGGAGTAGGGTTAAATTAACATATGAATTTTGTGGAGTTATTAAAGCAAACTAAACCTCCAATGTCTTAGACGAAATTTGAACGTAGCTCGGTATAATTTACGAGATGAGTAATAAAATCGTATATTTTTATTTAAAGGGTACGCATTTTTTCCGGGGTACCGTAAAATTTTGCGCCAGCTTTCAAGTTTCAAAAGATTCAAGGGTCATGAATTTCTCTTCCCATGTCAAATTTTAACTCAGGTCAATGTTACCACAATTAGCATTTCCAACGCCCCAAACGACAGTTACGTTTCAGTATTTTTAGTTCCACAATCACCATAAAACTCAATTTCATGATGATAAAAATGGACATCTGTTTAAGAATAGAAAGAAACTTTGCCATTCCGGTTGGAAAACGTGTGAGCCAAAGAATAGCTCAAAGCGATAGAATTTGGACAAAGTACTGTCGAGGAACAGGATTGGAAGAAAAGAAAAAAAATAACGTAGAGAAAAATACACATCACTCAAAACACTACTTAAATTTAGCGCCTGATCCTCTTTTCAGACAGTTACTTCTGTTAAGTTCGGATGTGGTAGCAGACAGGTCGCCTTACGTATCATCTAATTTATTGACCAATGAAAATATTCTATCCTCCATAATTCCCGGAATCTCTTTCAAATTTACCAAAATTACAAATTTATATATAAGGGTTAGATCTGGGGAATATGGTCGTTGACGGATCTGGGGAATGTTGACCATAGGCAAAAACTACTTCATATGCCATGGTCACTGATGGAACTTCTGTGGTGTGGTGTGTCGATAACACTCTACACACTTTAATTCTAAGCACGGCTATAAACCAATGAAGTGAGCGATAACGTTATAACTTAACATGCGCGAAAGATTTATGGTTCAATCTGTGCCAAGCGGTTTCATTCTTGTTACATCAATGTTAAATACATTGATCTAATACATCAGTTATGAGGAATTTAGGAAACTGTTATGGTCCAGGTTAAGACCAAGGAAGAACAACACGAACACAAGAGTAGAAATAACGAAGATATATTACACGGAATAATAATACAAGATGTGGAAGGTGTTAGTATGACTGTCAGTCTGGTTTGGAGTGAACTACTATCGGCTCGACTCGATTCATCTCTCTCTCTCTCTCTTGAGCGGCGTAGTATACATAGTGTTAGGAAGAGTTAATTCTGTAGTTATAGGTAAGGAGCCATAACAGAAACAAAACTCAAAATGAAACAACTTTGTAGGATTTACTAATTTTACATTCTCTACATTTATGATGGATTCAATGTATTAATTGTTTTTTTTTTTATGACTTATCAACCTTTTGTGGGTTATTTGAATCCGGAAAATATTTTTAGACTTTTAGTTTTAATCATTTCACTCCAAGCCAGGCGGGAATGCCACTAACACGCAGGGGGCTACAGGGGTGAAAGTGAGAGAAAGAACTAGATATGCGGGGAGTGGAGTTGATAAAAAGATGAACAAGAATCAAGAAAATGTCGATTGAGGTTGCAGTTAAATTTTTGAAAACTGTAGTTTTCAGGGAGGCGAAAAAACGGAAGGGAGTTCCACAGGCGAAATGTGCGATAAAAGAAACTGTTGGAGTAGAAGTGGCGGTTACATTTAACTATTTCGACAGTAAAAGCGTGGGACCTAGATGCCAATCTAGTAGCCTGCTTAAATTCATGTAGTCGGCGCGCCAGGAAAAAAAAACTCCTCGGGATAGTTGCCATGGAAATATATGTAGAAAAACACATGGAAATCCCATCACGTTATATTACAGATCCGTCTTTGGATTTTTTTTAAGAACCCTGAGATGAATAGCAGGAGCAGCTGAACGAATATGGCGACAGTATTCATTGCATAGACGAATGGTAGATTTGTAAATATGCGAGATGGACTCTGACGAGAAAAACCTTCTGGCACAACACAGTGGCCCAACTTTCCTTGCAGTAGATGCAGCTACTGATACAATGTAGTCGTTCCACTTCAAGTCAGTTGGAAACGTGATGCCAAGAAGGCGCAGTGTGTTGCTCTCCATGAGTCTAGAACCAGCAATGCTTATGGTGAGCAGGAAGATTTTTCTATGGTAGTTAAATGAGAACAGTTCCGTTTTGGAGGCATTTGAATTTAAAAGCCATTTTCTGCCCCACTTAACCACTGACTGAAGGTTCTTTTCAAGAGCAGTGACCAGGTTATCTTTGTCCGCTCTGACGGATTTACTATTGAGACAGGAATAAATAATAGTGTCACCTGCATAAATGCCTATTTGGGAACTGATGATATCAGGAAGGTCATTGATGAAGATCAGAAACAGCGTAGGATCCAGGATAGAGCCTTGCGGGACTCCGCGTTCGTGTGAAAGGATCTGGAAGCGAGCCCGCTCAAAACGAACTTCGAAGGATTGGATTAAATCAAACAATCTTCCTTTAATACCCTATCCCCGGAGCTTATGTAAAAGTCCAGCATGCCAATCCCTGTCAAAAGCCTTCGCGATATCTAGAGCCACAGTTCGAGCATCGCCGTTATTATCAAGAGCTTTATATGCATATTCAGTGATGACCGTTAGCAAATCAGCGCTAAACCTGGAAAAACGGAAGCCATATTCTTTTTCAGGGTGTAGGCCGTGAGAGGTAAGATGCTTAACCACTTCAGCATTGATTGAAACCACTAATACTTTGCTGACAACAGGTAGGAGACTAATAGGGCGAAAGTTAAAGGGTCCAGAAGTTTCCCCAGAGTTCTTTAAAGCAAGAACTACAGAAGAGGACTTCCAACACGCTGGAAAGCATGAAGCAGCTGTAAGATTTATTGGGAGCGGAGGATAATAATAATAATTTACTGATACAAGTCCTAATAATTAACCCATAGCTGGGAGAAGAAGAGACGAGTTCATGCCTTTATGAAGGGTATTTTCACGTGAGTGACTATAACGAAGTTTATTGTTAATGCAACTCGGCTCTTCGAGTTCAAATCTGAGCCGTTATCCATTACACCACCCGCACATCCCAGCTTAAAACACGCGGTATTCCCAAGCGGTCACCCATCTAGATACCGACCAGCCTAAACGCCGCTTAACTTCGGTGATCGTACCAGTGTTTCAACGGGATATAAACCGTATGCAGGGTATATACCATCACTACACTCATTTGGTTTCAGATCGTAGTTTTTGTTTTGAAAAATATAGTTAGAAAAAATGAAAAGTAAGAGAGGAATATTTTTAGTATTCCAAATGGAATATTTTCACTGTTATTATTATTGTTTTTGGCGAATCTAGGAAACCTTTGGTTCGTGCCTTTATTTTTTTTATTAACGCCTTCTATTAGGTCATCCCATAAGTTCTGTCCAAATTTTACCTTTTTAAAAATGAACGAAATTTAAAGAGTATTTTATAATGTCTAATGGAGCTGAACATTATTTTTGTTTAGATGCATTTAAACTGATCAAATTTTATTTCAGAGAACAATAACATTAAATTTTGTTTGATTAAAACCCTGCTAACATGGAAGTACGCAAGAATCATTTGAGGCACATAATGCTTTATGAGTTCAAGAAAGGAAACTCAGCAGCCGAAGCGGCTAGAAACATTCACTCGGTTTATGGAGCGGAATGTGTGAATGAAAGAACTTGCAGAAGATGGTTTGGAAAATACAGAGGTGGAGATTTCACCCTTGAAGATGACGATCGAACCGGACGTCCAGTTGAGTTTGAAGCAGACCTTGAAGAAAATCCTGCTTTATCAGTTGAGGAATTGGCAGTGGTTCTCAGTTCAAACCATACAACTGTTCATCGTCATCTTCAACAACTTGGAAAAGTTCCTAAACTTGGAAAATGGGTGCCTCATGAATTGTCTGAAAACAACCTCAAATCCAGAGTTGACATCTGCTCTTCTCTCCATTCTCGTCAACTTGTTTCACCTTTTTTGGATAGACTTGTGACTAGCGACGAAAAATGGATCTTTTATCGAAATGTTAAGCGTCGTAGACAGTGGATTGGTAAAGGGGAAGGACCCCAGCCACAGCCGAGAAGGGAACATCATGGGCAAAAGGTTCTTCTTTCAATCTGGTGGGATTGCCAAGGAATAATCCACTTTGAATTCTTACCACCTAATGCAACAATTAGTGCTCAAATATACTGTCAGCAATTAGAGCGTTTGAACCAAGATTTGAGGAAAAAATGACCTGCTCTAGTGAATCGAAAACGGGTGATGTTTCATCAGGACAATGCACGACCACACACAGCAAGTATCACGTCACAAAAGATCGAAGAACTTGGTTGGGAGAAAATTCCTCATCCACCTTATTCTCCCGACCTTTCTCCTTCAGACTACCATTTGTTTCGTAGCTTACAGAATCATTCGGAAGAAACAGCTTTTGTAACACAGGAAGAGGTTAAAACTGACATTTGTGAGTTCTTCGAATCAAAGCCAAAAGAATTTTACAGTAATGGAATTAGTAAGCTTGTTAATCGATGGAAGGAATCATAGATAATCAGGGAAAATACATTTTTGATTGAATCTGCAATTAAATGTAACATTTGGTCACTTGTTTTCTTTATTCAAAATTCGGACAGAACTTATGGGATGACCTGATATATTTGATGACTGAACACTAGTATGAAGTCATGATAGTCATCGGCTTATAAACTATGCTAGAAAACACTGTAATAATTTGGGACGTCAAATTATGAATTTGTCTGCATATTCCTGCTAGTGTTTGAACTCAGGTTCTGTAATGATTATTTCAAGAGAAATAGGCATCATTTAGAAAACGGTTAAATCCTATTCGTTATTTTCTCTTAAGTGACTGAGTTACGCTTTGTAAACACTTAATGTCCTGCCAAAAATCTAACTTGAAAATCAAGTGTTATATTTTTTTTATTCAGCCATGCTTCCTTTCAGCTGGTTGCATATTGAATTCAAGACCGAACTTTTTTTCTTTTCGTTCTACCTTCACGTGAGCGTCTGTAGCTTAGTTTTTCAAATTTTTTTTCATTTTTTTTCTTACTTATCACGTTGACAAAAGTGTAAAAATAAATAAATAAATAAATAAAACATAGTGGAACAAGCGAATAACTGTTGGCTTGTCATCAAGTATTCTTGGAATAGGTAACTGGTTTAAAAACTAGAAATCTATTTTGAGAATATGTTAGCCTTAGTCTGTGCGCAAGGCGAAAACTTATCCTATCTTCTATCTTAACGGAGAAACTGTTGTGTAGGATCCACCTAATTTGCATAGGTGACTACCAACTATATAAATAATGGTTGGTACCGGAAGACGAGGAGGAGGAATCACGAGATCCAACTAGAGACTCTGATCGACTGCGACTAGTCAACACATTCTCCAGGAACGTCTTCCCAGAAATATACAGAAATACTATATGTACTTATTGTGTACACTTTCTTGTTATAATACATTCTTGTTCTAAGTACATTTTGTGTTGCATTATTATTCCATGCAATAGGCGAGATTCAACAATGAGTCAAGACTCAACAGAAACTATGGAAATTAATGGCCATTTTGCAAAGTTCCTGCAGTCATGGGTTACAAACCAGCTCCAGAAGCGTTCGTTCTGTAGGGAATTGTATCCTCTTAGTGCAATCCACAAATCTGGCCTTATAACTGATTAAATAACATTACCATTACTTTGTTGTTTATAAATTGTTCCTCACTAGGTGTCACATACGTTTAAATTTGTGACAGATTAAATTGAATAAATATCAGTCTGTAGATGAAATATTTAGCCATTTACTCCTGTCTTGATAGTAAGTCTTTACTGTTTGAGAAGGTCAAAATGGTAGCTGATATCCAAAACAACCTCCAGTCTGTTGTTAACCGGGGCAAATGATGGCTTGTTAATTTTAACGCTTCCAAAACTAAACTGTTCTCTATTAATCATCTGGGGAAATCTTTTTGCCTAACCTGCAGGAGAATGACTCACTCTGCGCCTTTCTCAGCTGACATGAAGTGGAAAGATTTTATTGAATCCATTGCTAGGTTTTCTGGTAAGAAGTTTACTTGATTGTGTCGTAGTTCAACGACTTTTTTTTCTCCAAAGACTTGTCTATATATCTTCAAGTCTACTAGTCGTCCACGCTTAGAATATTTCTGCCACACGTGGTTCGATGCTCCTGCTATCTATTTAGTGCTCCTTGATAAAACCCAAAGAACAATCAGCAATATCACCGGCTCCGATTTGTCGTCTCGGCATCAGTCACTTTCTCACCGCCATAAGGGTGCTTACCTTTGCTTTCTCTACAAATACTTTCATGGTAATTGTTTGGATAAGCTTTTCGTTATGGTGGCTAGACACTTCGAATTTAAGCGCAGTACTAGATTTACGTTGAGCTGGCTAGATTCTATGATAACAGTTTATTTTCTCACACTTCTAGCTTGAGGAATTTCCTTCCGGCTCTATGCTTTTTAGTCGTCTTTAAGCTGCAAAAAATTAAACGCAATGTCAATCGTTATATGCCATCGTCCTGATTACACTTCCTCTGTTCTCGCTCCTCATCAATGTTCGTGTTTCTAACTTTTCTACACTCAGTATCCCTTGCGTCTCAGTGGATTTACTGCCTTGCTTGGGGTGAGCTCAATTATAAAAATATGGGGAAAATGTAGGCGCCTGACCTAGTGCTTAGAGTTAACGTTTTCATTATAAAACCTGAGTTCGAATCTCAGCATGGTCAATTAATCAAGATGGTGACTTCTTGATAATATGGGACTGAAGGAACGCTCACAGCCAGCTGAAATCCTCAGAGGTGGCTGACCACCATTCCACAAGTCGACCCAATCCATATGCTTGAAATTAGGCAGAAAAATGTTCGGAGGTCGTTAGTGCTTGTTCTAACACGTAGTCACAGGTGATATTGATAGATCGTTTGAGAGTACAACCATTGCACAACCACTGCTCACAAAACATCATGCGTTCGCTCTCAGAAACTTGATACGAGTTCCGTCTATCAGCATAGTTGTAGTATAAACCAGAATCATGGTCGTTAAAGGAATGCCCAGATGTTCCTGAACAGGTTTCTACAACAAGGATTAGCTTGATACCATCGCAGACATCATACTCGGAAATGAGCAGCCAAGCATATATGGAGGAAAAGTCGCAATGTTTAGAGAGCGTGGTAGTATCTATTTTTGCTTTCATTGCCAAGAAATTTAAAACGATCGTATCAAATAGCCACGTATATCGTCAGTGAATCCGAACGTAAATAATGCATAGTGGTGTATAATCTTAATAGAAAATATAATCAGAAGATGAATACCTTTGCCCAGAAAAAAAAACACTTAAGTTTATTATGAGTTAACACGTTGAAAATGACACCATTTGTGTATTTTGTATAGAAAAAAGAAACAGGCGACCCTAGTTTCTCTGATAATACTTAATTTAATTTAATTACTGGTTATCATATTCTATTTGGGACTTTCTCTTTTTTAAAAAAAATTTTGTTGTTTAAAAAATCTCTAACTAAAACTCTTCATCTTTATTGTATTTTGTATTTTGTAAGTTAGCCCCGCGTATTAATCCCGGTGTTGTCTGCTTCTTTGATCTTGTAATCTAATAAGTGGGTCAAAAAGTACTGACACACTTAGCGGAAAGAAAATAACAAAATTTATTGAACAACACCAATATGCAAAATAAAGTCCATCATTCTCGACGATCTTCTACCAGCGACCAGCCAGCATTCGAATCTGTCCAAAATACCGGACCGCTGGCTTTGAATGAAAAATCTGTAAACAAGCTTCGCCCTTCATTAAAAGTGGCCGCGGAAGAAAAGTGCCATTGAGCGGAATAGGCCATAGTCACTCGGAGCAGCATCAGGAGTGAATGGTGGAGGTGGAAGAATTTGAATATTGCCCATCTCTTTGAACTTCTCCTTAGACAACCTGGTAGTGTGTGGTCTTGTATTGTCGTGCCGAAACAAAACCCGACCCCGATTAACCATAGCAGGGTGCTCCTTCTTTAGTTTGTCGTACATGAGGTTTAGCTGCTGGCAAGACAGTATAGTTTTGATGCTGTGACCGTGTGCAACAAATTCGAAATGCAGTACACCTTGGAAATTGCAGCAGACAGAGACCATGATTTGTAGTGAGTCAGGACTTTCTGGCCAACATAATATTATATATAAGGGTAAACGTATGAGTTTAACACACATTTCAAGCTAAAATATTTGGCTCTGGTGAATGAATAATGTAAGCGAGCTAGTCTCACAGACAATGACTCATTTGGTGTAGTCGAGGTGCTACGCTGGGAGCCTTACGCATGAAAAAGGAAGCGTATTAACATTCAAACATGGCAGCGTAATAGTGAGCTGTTACAATCAGTTCACATCTATTTACCCGTTTATCTATCACAGTTTGTTCACATATATATATATATATATATATATATATATATCTATCTATCTATCTATATATATATATATATATATATCGAGCTATCGAGTTAGCTAGTTAGTTAGCTATATGAGTCTATACATATCCATATATTTATCTGAATCTATTCATATCTATCTATCTATCTATCTATCTATCTATCTATCTATCTATACATACATACATACATACAACAAACAGGTGGAACAGTTTGGGGGCTCTGTGAAGGTGATTAAAAGAATTTTCTCGAATCGTAAGGAAGAAAGCATAAAAGTCCCTGCATGAAACAGTCTTATTGGAGTTTTCTTCAACTTGAGGAATTCCAAAATAATACCCATCCTCATCATTGACAAAAAGCGGAGGGTATTGTAAAGCATCATATGCTTTTTAGCTTACTACGACCTTGAAGAACAATATCACATTTTCCGAATCCTTCTCCTGTGATTATTGCAACTTCTTCATTCCATTGAGGTGTATTGAAACGTGGAGAATGCCCACTTGACGGCCTTTTGTCAGAATCTATAACAATCTTGCATTCAGGGAATAATGATTCATGTCATTTAGCGGACTCGTTTTTTTTTTAAAGTATGTGATCTAAAACACCATTATTATCTGTTATTTACACTGTATATGGTTTAGTCTACACGGTTGCTCTTTGATGGTATTTGCATGAATTTAGTAAAAGGCAAATGTCATGGAAAAGGAGCTTTGGTTGACAAAGAAATTGGTATGAATAATCTTGGAAGCTTTTTGAGAGCATCTACTTAATGTATTCACCGTTAGCATAAGATGTCCGCTTCGGTACGACATCTAAAATTGCACATTGTGCTAGCTATGGCGAACTTCCGAGATTTTATAGTTTTATGAAGGCATTGAGAGACCTTTCTCTCGACTATGCCCCGTATTTAAAGTATGGGGAGCTAGCAGTCCATATGTTTGGTGTGAAGTGATTGTGGAGATTGTAACTCATTTGGGTTGTCTTGGCGTTATAAGACGGTACATAAACTTGCCGGTCTGTGTACAGTCTTTCTTTGCCCACGCTCTCTGTCCAGTGCTTCAAAATCTTCCTCAAAACCTCCTTATATTCAGCAGCAGTAATTCTTAAACCCTGAGGAAAGAAGTGAGGAGGCATTATATCACCCGCATTGCTCACGACTCCCAGAACTATCACAGATTATTTAAACCGTTTCATCCCTAGCAAGGCGATAAAGCCACTAAGACGTAAGGAACAGGAAACTCAATATTAAACAGAAACCAGAAAAAAAAAACTTTTAAAAGACGAGGAAGGTGCGTGAACCGCTCTACAAGCGAACTTGCAGGAAACCTTGTGAGCATGACCGTTGGAATATCCTTAGGGTTTCTGCATAAACATTTTTCATTCCCTCCGTTGACCTTTTGATCCTGATCAAAGTTTTCCCTATCATAGAAAAATCAAAGCATTCCAAGCTTCTGATGATTCACCTCGCTTACTAATCGCTTTGTTCGGTTTTAAATGAATTGGCATCTCCGCATCACATATCATTGTATTGGCAGTCAGACACTATTCTTCCAATAGAATTCCTTGAAACCTTGATCTAAATAATTGACTTTCGGGAGTTAGAAATAAATTTCTGCGCCTTTGGTATAAATTTGGGTGGTAATATTACGACCCTTAGCATGTTAGTGCTGGAGGAAATGCGCCAGCGGCTTCCACCTCTTTGCGAAATTTAACAACAAAGGAGGACTGTAGAATCTCTAAATCAATATACTCTACTATTCAGGCGACGATTACAGATAAAATTACGATTGAAAATAAATGATAATTTAGATCAATTTAGAAAAAAGTAGAGCTATGAAAAGACGTGTCCTCAAAGAACTGAGCAACCCTGTATATGATCAAGGGTAATAGTAAGATAGGTGATCAGTTTGTAAACCTAAATATTTTAATGAATGCATTTTTTCATTATTACACCACGGTCTGATTGATTTACATTAAATTTGAAGCAAAATTTTTTTGTATTGATAATATTCAAGGCTAAAATGTGTATTACGACTTTCTGATTGAAATTTAACATCTCTGAACCAATGAAGTATTGGAAAGAGAGAGAAAATATATAGTTTTTTCTATTCACTAAGGTCCAAAATAGGCATTAGTATATCAGTGAAATACTAAAGAAGGAGATGAAGAATGCAAAGAGATGAACTCCAAAAAGCGATTAAAGACGAAAATAACAATATGCATATATGTCATACTAACCATGCATTGCGCGGGCGCACACACACACACACACACACATATATATATATATATATATATATATATATATATATATATATATATATATATATATATATATATATATATATATGTATAAAGGTAAAAGACTAAAAACAATAGGAAAACTGAATTATTAGCCTACGCGTTTCAAAATGAATTTATTGAAAACAAAGTAACTATTAACAACATGCACAATGTCCTTAGCAACTAAAAGAATTGAGAAAACGCTGTTGTATTCATATTGTCAAAGGAAATTTGCAATAGCGTTTTCTAAATTCTTCTAGTTGCTAGTTTTGTTTGTTGTTAATAGTTCCTTTGCTTTCAATAAATTTCATTTTTGCCTTGAAAAAGTCCACAGTGGACAAAACGCGTCGGTTAAAATAATTTTCCTATTGTCTTTTAACTTTATACATATAAATCGTTAATATATATATATATATATATATATATATATATATATATATATATATATTGTGTGTGTGTGTGTGTGTGTTATATGATGAGAATATAGTTTCCAATGCTATATTTATGGGTAAAAGTGTTCAATAACAGACTTCGTGTCTAAATATAAAAGTAGACAGTGAGATAAACACCAAGCTGCCAAATTCTTTTCCACGTTAATCGGAATAATCAATGCAAATATATATATATAACAATGATCAACAACTCGTCTGAAGATTACGTTCAGGCATGTAACAAACTGTCGCTTCTTGGTGTTGACCTAAGTGTCCATATCTATCTATCTATCTATCTATCTATCTATGAAGAAATATAGTATTAAAGTGTGCTATATTTATGGGATAAAGTGCTCAATATCAGAGATAGAGCGTGTGTAAATATAAATGTGAACATAGAAGTCAACACTTAGAGGCGACAGTCTGTTTCAAAATTATTTAACCCAAATAAATAAATAAACGACTTCCGGTAAAATAGCCGCCGTAATAGACTACCCTCAATAAGCAATATAAACAAATTTTTACTACGATAAACAAAAACACCGATCAAAATACAATAAAAATTAAAAATAAAATAAATATAAATGATAAAAAACAAAAATAAAATTATATAAAAACAAGCAAAATAATTTGACACAAATAAATAAATAAACAAATAAATGACTTCCGGTAAAATATCTGCCAAAAATGACTACCCACAATCCACCACTGACCCGTATATATAAATAGCCGAGAAAAATAACAGCACTCGTGCCCCGGTGCCCCGACGATTGCATCTAGCATGAAACAGACTGTCGCCTCTAAGTGTTGACTTCTATGTTCACTTTTATATTTATATATATATATATATATATATATATATATATATATATATATATATATATATATATATATGTATGCAGGTGTGCAGTGAAATAGGGAAGAACACGTTAGGTAGATAATCCGGTGTTCCTTAATATTTAGCTTTATTTTCAAAAGGACAGTGCTCCATACAGAAGTAGAGCTTATATTATAATAATATTTTTAGTTTTTAAAAATATGATTCCTTCGCTACATAAGAGTTCTCATGTTTCAAAAGCGAGAGCCGAGACCCCTAACATAATTTTTTTTTTTTTTTTTTTTTTAAGTTATGTAGAGTTAAGGTGTTTGGACCCGCTTCCTTGTCAAATTCCCAAATTCCCAAATTCTCGCTTGACAAGGAAGCGGGTCCAGATACCTTAACTCTACATAACTTAAAAAATTATGTTAGGGGTCTCGGCTCTCGCTTTTGAAACATGAGAACTCTTATGTAGCGGAGGAATCATATTTTTAAAAACTAAAAATATTATTATAATATATATATATATATATATTTATATATATATATATATATATATATATATATATATATATATATATATATATATATATATATATATATATATATATATATATAATATGTTTAACGTTCTTTTTATAGATACAATTATTTAAGCAAATGCTCTGTTTTATAATAAACAGTATTAAATAACATTTACCGGCCTGAATGTCCGAGAAATTTTCATAGAAAATTTTCGTTCTCCGAAAGGAATCGAACCTGTATCCTATACGGAACCATCATTTCGCGTGATGTGCCTTAAATAAAAATAACGTTAAACATATTATAAATGTCTTTAAATAAATTGTCGGACTATGTCCAATTCAAAAATGTGTGTGTGTGTGTGTGTGTGTGTGTGTGTGTGTGTGTGTGTGTGTGTGTGTGTGTGTGTGTGTGTGTGTGTGTGTGTGTGTGTGTGTGTGTGTGTGTGTGTGTGTGTGTGTAAATGTCATATAAAAATAAAATAAGTAAGCATTATGAGGAGAGGGTGAGGACGAATAAGAATGCTTCAATTTTAAGGGCCTCAAGAGTCACATAATGCCGGTTTAGTTGTATATCTTCCGTCCCTTTTTAGAACATACAGAACGTCCATCTTGACAATGTTTTTCCAACGAGCTGCTATTTAACTCTTATTGACTCCTTACAACATCAGTATATCGTTTTTGCTAAACGAACTTTTAAGGAACCTCTTTCTCTCTCCCTCTTTCTCTTTCTCTCTCTCTCTCGCTCTTTCTCTCTCTATCCTTATTCGGGTTGGTTGATTATTTTCGTGAATGTCTCTGCATACAGACATGAAAAAATAAACAGTTTTGTATATTTATTTATTCATATTCCTATGGACAACACACTCGTTGTTTGCTAAAATTCCCATCACCAAGTAAAATACTAAAAACAAAAAAAAAGAATACAAAATTCATAGCTTAATTCATATCAATACATCACGAACATTTTGAAAGCATGTATTGGTTAATACCAATTTCACACCAAAAATTCTATCTGTACTATATGCTATACTACACTATACTATACTATACTATACTATACTATCTATCCATATATATATATATATATATATATATATATATATATATATATACATACAGTGTAACCCGGATATAAGAGACCCGGATATAAGATAAACCCGGATGTAAGAGCGATTTTCTCTGGGCCCAAATTAGAGCCATACTTACCTAAACAAAATAGACCAAACCCGGATATAAGAGAAACACGGATATAAGAGACTTCTTCTCCGGTCCCGACAACTCTCTTATATCCGGGTTACACTGTATATATATATATATATATATATATATATATATATATACACACACATATATATATGTATATATATATATATAAATATATATATATATATATATATATATATATATATATATATATATATATATATATATATATATATGTGTGTGTGTGTGTGTGTGTGTGTGTGTACCATTCTCTCTATAGGATAAACGAACATATAAAATCTCAGTTAGCAATCTTGATCAGACTTTCACGAGGGAATAGGTTTGGACCTAGATTAAGTTTGAGGCTATTAATATACGAGGGAAGTGGCTATGCGGCGCCCCTAAGGGCCAAATATGGGTTCTATATGGTGTAATGTTTTTCACATTGAGATATTTTGATTTCATTAATAAACGTTACAGCGAATTCAAAAGCATAACCGTTGAACATGTTTTATTTCAGAAAGGAGAAATGTTGCACCACCTTGGCGACAAAATGGGGTCTGTACGTAGTAAAAGAATTTAACAATAACTTATTTTGAAAAATTTCATTTATAGAATTTGTAGAGAATCAAAAAGCATTTGAAGCAGTGGTATAAGGTTCCCCAAAGGGCATAGAATAGATTCTGTAATAGTCAATACCAAAGATGATCGGAGGCTTACGGCTGATTTTTTTCTGATCGAGCTCGAACAGACCATTGGCGAAATAAGCGGCTGGTAATTGTCAATACCTGAGAACCCAACCAAATATCGTTTCAGCATCACCGATCAGGCGCTGGGTTTTCTCCGTGAACGGTTCTACAATAAATAAAGATCCGTGCTATGAAAATCTACGGAGCCTCAAGTTCACTCCAGACCTCCAGCTGATTTATAAAAATCGGTTGCTAAAGATGCTGGCATAATAATCGCTACATTCAGTCGTTTCATGATGTAGCTAGCTCCCTTTTTGATAAAAGTCAGATACACGAAAAATGGCGTCTTTATAGAGTGAGAAATATTTCAGTGGTTTTATAGAGAATATTTCAAGTTTTAAATCCTTGTCGTTATTCTGTCGCTATTTACACTGAAACTAGTCTCACGCGATTCATTCTTTGGTTCAATCAGTTAAAACTTTTACAACTAGGTCACGCCATGGCAGTTCCACGAGCTAGAACCATCCACGTTTCCTCTATATTGAAAAATGAAAGAAAATAGTTCCACAGTTTTATCGCAATAACACCTACTTTTCGGAACAATCTCCCGCGTATATGCTTTCCAAAACACTTTGATCCTGAGCTGTTCATGTCGAGGTTGAACCGTAAACTTACATCTATTCTCATACTTTTCACTTGTTTCTACCCCTTTTTCCATTTATGTCATACCTCATTCAGCATTACCATCTTGATTGTAAACGTCTACCTTGAGGGGCTCACGAGCCTTTCAGTGAGTGAAATTTTAGTATGAGAAATTTTGTCTGGCTTTCTTTCGCGAAACAAGAACCGCTACGTAAGAGTGGCGAGTCTAATTCGAAGTGACATTCACATGTTTTATATTATCAAAATAATTGTTTTAAAAGAAATGACAAAAACGCTGTGACAATTTACAGACATACTCTGTCAAATAATCGTTACATTCAACAATCTATTCTGTGCATCCGTTTTGTCTTGCTTTTCAGTCGTGAAGTCGGTGACTAAAATATTATTGACAACCAGATAACGTTCAGGTGTCGTAACGATTACAATCAAGATATAGAACAACACACCGATTCTTACAGATTGCCTGCTGTACGAATTTCGCATTGGAACAAAAGCAATAAAAGAAGTCTGTAAGATATTTACACATTCTGGTAGTTATGAATAGTAACGGTAGTATTAGCCGTTTCCCTACAAGGAAACATTTGGCATTAATTGACCGAGCCATCAGTACTATTTTCGGTTGATATTTATAAAATCTTTCTCTCAAAACAAATTTTCAGGAAAATAAGATTTTCAAGTTCAGTATTGATGGGGATTTCCTTCCTAACCTTTTGTTTGAAGTAGTGTGGAATGTCAACATCTAGTGTGACCGTATGAAAATATGACACTGAAATCCGAGGAAAGGAAACAGCAAAAGATTATTAGAAACAAAGAAAAAAGTGATGAACTGCTATATTAATGCAGGGCAATTTTCTCACAGAGGAGGACTTGCAGTAAAAGAGAAATTCTTTTAGTTTCTAAGAATTCCAAGGACAGAATATGCGAGCAATGAGGAAGATTTAAGGAAAATGGGAAAGGAAAGAGCATTTTTGCTTAGGAGCAGAAAAAAATTCAATTGAAATCACTGGAAGATATAACGAGAAAAGAAGGCGTGGAGAATTCGACAATCAGAGAATATATTGACGGCAATAGGTACAGACTGAAGCGGAGAGTAAGCCACCTGACAAGCGTGTGTAAATAGATGGCTTAACAGGAACTATGATGGATGGTAAGGAGACAGATATTAGTCAGAGGTAAAAAGTATATGAAGCCATGGAGAGCCATCTACGTACTAAATGTTCACAGTATATTTTCACTACCAGAATTAATCGATGCCGTATTTCTTATAGGACAACTCCAATTAATGATGACTTACTGTGTATTTTTCTTAAATGTTTAAACCGCTTTAAACCTGCTGGAAGCTTGCTTTCTGGTTTAATAGAAGCGATAAAACTAAAACTATGCCCATACTGCATTTGCAAAAAAAAAAAAAAAATAATAATCATTAGACAAATAGATTTCCAAAATTGTTTAATAAAAAACTGATATTGAAGTTAATAATATAAATGGCGAGAATACATCTTCGCAAACAAATTTAATAAATGACATTAACCCTGAACCTGTAGATGAATGTTATGATCCCTGTTTATAAATTTCAGTTGCATGAGGTATTTCATCTGTGCATACAGACATTATCAGGTATGCATATTAGATAATTTAACTTCAATATCTGATTTTTGTATGAATGATTCATGTAATGTAAATCGAACTGCACCACATACTTAATATTAAAATAACTGATCCGACGTGCAACTTTCGGATAATAACCGTGACATTCCTCTATTTATTGAACAATTTAGTTCATGCCACATTGACTGAAAAACCAGCAAGTACAAAAGAATTATCCTATTACCATATTAGTACAAAAACCCACAATCTTAAAATTTAAAAATTCAACCTCAGCGTTGCGATCGCACGCTCCAAAATTTCTTACAATTAACAATAACACATTTCTAAAAACATATTTCGAATTACATTTATTCTTTCGTTGTCCTGTTATTATTTGAATGTAAAAAAATATATATTTTCATATCTGATGATGTCTGTATGCACAGATGAAAGCTTGTAAAAAAATAAAAAAGACCTTATGCAACTAGAATTTATAAACAGGAATCATAAGATTCATCTACAGGTTCGGTGTTAATATCATTTATTAAATTTGTTTGCGAAGATGTATTCTCGCCATTTATATCATTAACTTCAATATCTGTTTTTTGTATGAATGATTCATGTAATGTAAACTGAACTGGACCACATACTTGATATATATATATATATATATATATATATATATATATATATATATATATATATATATATATGTATGTATTTTAATAAATATACATATATAATATAAAATAATATAAAAATTTAATAAAAATATTAATTAAATTAATTCAATATGAACGAAAAAAATATATAACAAATATATATATAAATAATATATATATAATATATATAATGTAATGTAATATATAATATAATATACATATAATATAATATGCTTAAATAATATCAATAAATACATATAATATATAAATAATATAATATAGATATAGATATAATATATATATAATGTAATATATATTAATAATTATATATATAATATAAAATAATATATAAATTTAACAAAATATTAATTAAATTAAATATTAATTATTAAAATTTATAATAATAAATATATATGTAAATAATATATATATATAATATATATATAATATAATGTAATACATAATTTAATATACATATAATAATATAATATACATAAATAATATAAATATATATATATAATTCATAAAATAAATACATATAAATAAATAAATCAGAATACATATGAAATTTTGGCTACCTTATAAAATATAATGTTTGAATGGAATTTCGCTAAAAATTAAAATTCAGTCTTTTTTAATTATACTTATTTTCTTATCTTTTTTCAAAATTGTTTTCTTCCTTTTTGTGTGTATTAATTATTTTAAAATATTTTATAAAACGAATAACTTAATCAATACTTGATTTAAGCTTGAGCTCGAATCTATTATGATTTTTCAAACTTGTCTTTTTATGACATTTTGAAACTTTAATTTTTTCGTTTTTTTTATTATTTAATTTAAATATGCGATCACAGAGTGTGAACAGATGTTTATTCCAAATGAACTTGTTGATGATTCATCGGTGCAAGGAGTTCATGTCAGTCTAACATAGCCGGGAATTGCTTTTCAACTTTCTTGTCTTTGCACAAACTAAGACAAGTCCTTAAATTACCTCATAAATAAAATAAAAAAACAACCCCAGCCTCATGTCGAGACATACATTAACGTTGTAATTTCTGATTTCTTTCTTTTTTTATTATCTCTTTTTGGCCTCGAATATTGCCAAACTTTGTTAAATACAGTGTTGTCCATAAATGATTACACTCGTGCCTTCCTTTTTAAAAAATAGAGAATCAGTTTTATTCAAAACTAGGCATTGCAGGATTTTATTATTTCTAGTGAGGCATTAAACAATTAAAGCTATTATCATCATGTATCATTGAGGTTAATAATATACTGCTTCATGGTTGTGAGACTTGGGCAATCCTGGCTGAGACAGGGAAAAGCATCCTGACATTCGATAACGAACTTGAGAAAGCTCCTCCGCATCACTTGCTGGGGGTAAAAAAACAACTGACAATGTGCGGAGCAAGGTCAAAAGTCTGGTGGGCCTACAGGAATCTCTCCTCGTCACTATTAAGCGTCGGAAGATGGCATGGTCTGGACGCATCACACGGCTTAGCAGCCGCTGCAAGATCATCATGCAAGGTGGACGCGAGCGGGGAAGAGGGCACGAGAGCTGGTCAGACGTTTCATCAAATAGTGGACGGACGTAACAACACCGGAACTCCTAAGAGCCACCGCAAACAGATCGTCCTGGAGGTGGTTGTCTGTTTCTTCTGTTCTTAAGTCTCCTCACCCCACGACATTTGATGTAATCAATGTCTGATGATGATGATGATGATGATGATGATGATGATGATGATGATGATGATGATAACAATGGCGGATAAAATCACAACTTTGAAACTCTCTCATAGAACCTGAATGTCTAGCGATTCAAAATAAGTAACAATCTATTCAGTACTCTGTAGACACCCTATGATGTCTAGGGTCGTACCCTCATAACGGTACGTGTTGCTCGGGCGGTTTTCCTAATTAGGCTTACACTGAATTAGTTACTAATCGAAATCATATTGTACAGCTTTCTCTGCTATTTAATCCATAGCTGCGGGAGAAGAGATAGATTCTCTCCTTTCTCAAGGATATATTTGCATATACGAATATAATATACCTTGGCTGGAATCTGAACTCGGTACGCCTATCTTATTTTACGCTTACACAACCTCCATGCTACGCGCTCATTCCTGACAACGAGTACACCCCTAGAAAAGACCCCCAACTAGTTTTAAGCCCGTCATAAATGTTCTTAAAAATCTAATATTAATCTTATAATTTTTCAGTACAACTTATATACTTTAATATAATTATTGTTCTAACTAAAAATTTAAATATGGAGTACGCAATATCAAAATAGTTTTTTTATAAAATCATACTTGTGGAAACCTTTAGCAATTAAACATCGGGAAGAAGTCCCTTTCCAATTGAAGAAGGATGTGATTCCATTCAACAAACGGATCAAAGGGCACAGTTCAAATTTGGGCGAAAACAGTTTTCAAATTTGTGCAAAATAATAAGAAAAGTGCAAATACAGAAGTAAAAATATTTTTTTAATGAAGACACAAAAGAAAATAAGCCTTGGACCGTTAAAAGAATAATTGTGTGTCGTGAATTTTACCTCACCGATGAAAACGTTTGCCAAATAAGACCGGCTTAGACGAATATCGCATCACTGTTGAAATCGAGACAAACATCAAACAGTTTACATTTCGTGCAGGTAGATAAGGATAAAAGCTCAACGTTTTCGGACAGCTTATTGTGGTCAGTACTAAATTGGCAGATAGGTTACATCAGTTGGCTACTGAAATTGTCAGGTGTAACCGTAAGTTCTATTCTAATAATTTATTCACTCACTTGTGGGACTCTTTCCGGCTTCTTGCCTTCCTGCCAACTAATATCTTCAGTAATTTAAATGCAACGTCAACCGTTGTCTTCTATTTCATATCTTTATTTTAATTCTTTCTGAAGAATTTTGAAGAAATCATTTTTTTACCAGGAAATACTGAGTTCTCGTTAGTTAAATTTGTCAAAGGAAGAGGCTCCTTTACAATTTGTTTCTTTTTTAGTTTTTGACAAGACCGTAAACAAACCTTATTATATCATATTTTAGAAATAAGATTTCTTTCTAACAAACTTTGTGGCTGTCTCTCTTTTTAGATTTTTTCACCTTAATCTTTAACTTATTTCCATCCATAATTATTATTATTATTATTATCATTATTATTATTATTATAATTATTACAATATTCTAACTAAAATCTTTTGAAAGACGAATTGTTTTTCAAATCGAAACTCTACAAAGCCGCCTACATCTGAAGAAACAAAATGTCAAAATTATCGACTGCTCTAGTATGTCTCCGGATTTAAAATCGATCCCTGGAATTTACTGAAAGAAAACTCACAGAATGACAATTTTAAACAACGTAAGAAGTGGATAAAAAAATAATTTCAATTTTTGAGTAAGGGTAAGGAAGCCACTGTCATCAACGCTACAAGGATTAATACAAAATAAACATTTCCACGCCAAATAAACTTTTTCATACCAGTGCGGTTATGTTTCGATGGCATCTAGAAACTTCGTCAGATCATAGAGCCATTGCTGGAAATATTATCGGAAATTGTCTATTGGAATACATTTCAGTAATGTATTCACATGCTGCTAGATGTTAGGGATGTCATCAAATCTTTCGTGTTTTCTGGTATTTTTCAAATTTCGATTCAGGTAATATATCACAAGAGTCATATCTCATAAATAAGGTGGCACTTGGGAATATCTAACACGCCATTCTTCCTAACTCTCAAATCCACTTTTAGGGACCACGTATTTCACTTTCATTATTTTTCCATCACACTTACCCTTCGGCCTGAAGGCACACTTTCCATATTTGCATCTCTTCTTTGTGTTTTTGTATTTCCTTTTAATCATTTCATCCCAAGCAAGACGATAAAGAGATTTTTGATAAGGTTAAGCTTCACTTGCACATTTACCAATCTTCACACAAAATACTATGTTAATTCACTGCTCTAGATGCCTTTCAATCATTTTCCGCCAAAAGTATAGCATGAACTCATACAACTTCTTCTACTGCTCGGCCACGAATGATTTTTCTGGTATGTATCTCAAGGTGCTCAGGTACAAATATTTGTGGTTTCATTTATCCCAGTGACACAGTGAGGCCATAGCGAGAATAAAATTGTTATACATATTATTAATATATTTGACAACATAGGTTAATTACTATATTATTAATATATTTAACATAGGTTAATTACTATATAGGTTGGACATCAAAATACTTGGGAATATTCACAATAACAAAAATTGCGGGGTTTTTTTTAAGAAAAAATACTGTTTTAAGAAAGTTGGTATAGCTGTCTAGGGTTATGTATGTTACTGCAGCATGAATTAATTGATAATTAGATTGTCTGTTATAAAAAGAACATACGTGATCTAAATCCCAAGACACGCTCACAGGTGCGGACAGAGGTTAAAGCCAGAAATCTGAGCAAAGTCATTTTTATTTGAAAGATCAACTTAAGAAATCTTTGTTGATTTAATGAATTTACCCTTAGGGATAATTAATCATATCAAATATAAATACAGTGTATTTAAAATATTATTACCTGATAAGTGGTATTATGCATTTACAAGCGATTTATATTCTTTAGTTTCTGAAATAGATTGTACTGTTCAAAACTTAATCTAAAGTCTTCTTATCATCGACTGGATAATCCAACGAGCTTAAAAGCGTTTACGCGGCCTTGTGGGTGATGAATTGTTTTCTGCCCCATAAACCCTTTTCCACAGACGCAACGTCGCAAGCCTATCGCTACTGCATCGCTATTTCCATAGAAAATGTGCCGACGAGTTACATTCCTTAGACCGGCCATGCTACGAACACAGGAGCGAACTAGCGTCATTCCCTTCGTATTCCACTTGATTCTTACAGATGCTTCTGAAAGGTCGCTGATTTGCGTAACAAACACCCGAGACAATGCTTCCCCGATCACTACAATCTTAACCTCTTCGCATCTAGGGTTAACCATTATCTATCCTACATATCTTTAAAATCTACAATTGTTACGTCCATTAAAAAAATTGAGTAACCTTGATAAGCTCTTTAGTTTTAGGTGAAGAGTGAAGAAACCTTCCTATTTTAATTTATTCCAAATAAAGTAAGGTTTAATTTCTGCTTTGTGCAGATAGTTGAATATGCTTCGTTTGTACACTATTTACATTATTCGGACTATTGTCCTCATCTTTGTCGCCATATTTATTACAACGTTTTGGTCGTGGTACGCTCCGACCTTCTTCAGGTGGTTGGAATATCGAACTGAAACATTTATTTCGCTCACTAGGATAGACTGTTCTAGTTCCACATGCCATGTTTAATGGATGTCAGTTATGAGTTATCTCCTGTTAATTCTCCTCTCCAAGTTCTCCACTACCTTAACCGGGTATTTAACTCACACTCTTTAGGTCTTGTCACTGGATCTAACCAACGCTTTTATCCATGTGTCCTTGAGGACAGTCTACACAAGTGAGCGAAATAAAGGTTTCAGTTCGACATTCCAACCACCTGAAGAAGGCCGGAGCGTACAACGGCCAAAACATTGTAATAAATATGGCGACAAAGATGAGGTCCGAATAATGTAAATAGTGTACATAATATCTCATCTCAGAAATATAGACAGATAATGATTCGTTTGGTACTGAATTGTAGTTCTTCGCTTATTTTGAATACTGACGTTCAAGACGGGACAAGTTTTTATATCGTCAGTTTCTATTTCCTTTCTCGCTATTTGGCCGAGTGTTACACAGAATGTCCCAAGACTAGCGATGGGAGTTTGGTATTTAATTATTAAGGATATTAATTTTTTTTTCTCTTATTTTTTCACGTTTTCAGAGCTGAAGGTCTGAATTTTATTCCAGAATAGGATCACAACACAGCAACGAACAAAAATTATAGAACTTTATTTTGAAACTACATTCCGTATGCAAAGGGCAAACGAACGTGAATTCCATGTGAGAAACCCGCACTCTGAATCAATGAATCGCCATATAATAGGCCATTTTAAGCAAACAGGCTCTGTATAAGATTCGGGAGACCCAGTTCCGCCCGTGCACAAGAAAATATTGGATGTACAGGAAAAGAACAGGAAATAGCCACTCGAAGACGCTCTTTGAAGCTGAATGTGCTTTGACTTTATTACACCGGATTATCGGGAGAGATTTAAATCAGGATCCCTACAAAATCTTGTTGGTACAGGAAATAAAGCCAACAGATTATGAGAAGCGGTTTAACTTATCTTGATGAATTCAAGATCTAACGAATGAAAATAAAGATCTTATTCATCATCCAAAGCCCGTGAATGTAAAGTCCAACAAAATGGTGGTTACCTGCCATACGATTTTCTCCCTAATTAATTGAATTAAAAACCGTTTAATGATATTCATTTTTATATCAAGATAAATTAATAATAATATCTCATTGAGTAATAATGTCACAAATACTACTTTTGGGACAATCTGTACAAAATAATTTCTGAAAAAAAAAAACACTTTAGAATAATTTTTATTGTTAACTGATTTTTTTTAAGGCAGTAACTCATTTTTCACTGGAGTTTGGAGTTGGCTCCAACTGACAAGCCGACGTTTTAATCACCGTTTGCAAGAAACAAGTTTTTTGCAGGGGGGTGTTTATATGTAATTTTTAACATTTCACCCAAAGCAAGGCGGGAATGCCACTAATAGGAAGGGAGTTACAGAGAGTAAAAGTATGAGAGAAGACTAGGTTTATGATGGAGTGAGGAAAGGATAAAAGATGAACAGAAGTTAGATGTCGATTGACCTTGCATTTAAAATTTTCAAGATTGTAGCTGTCAGGGAATCAATTAAACGGAATGGAGTTCCACAGTTATGAAGTGCTAGAAAAGAAACTCTTGGAGTAGAAGTGGCGGTTACATTTAATTATTTCAAGAGTAAAAGGGTAGGACCTAGATGCCAATCTAGTAGCACACTTAAATTCATGCAGTCGGGGCACCAGTGAATAAAGATCTGAAGAGTAGTTGCCATGAAAATATTTGTAGAAAAGACAGAGAGAAGCCACGTCATGTCGGTGCGAAAGTGAGTGAAGTCGTGATGCCAAGTCAGGATCGATTACATTACAGATCCTTCTTTGGATTTTGTCAAGAACATCGAGATAATTAGCAGGATCACCTGACCAAATATGGCAACAGTATTCAATGCACAGCCGAATGGCAGATTTGTAAATATTCATATGGAATCTGACCAGAAAAACTTCCTGGCACGACACAGTGAACTATAGATAGGATTCTTAATATATTAATTTTACTTAATGTTATCATGTCTATCTACCTAAGACAGGTTTAGTAAAAGTATAGCTTCCATTTCCCCGACAGACCAATATTCCAAGACCCGAGCAGATGCCTAATTTATGAATGTTTTTATTCATAAATTAGGCACAATATGAAATTAGTAATAATAACAGATACAAAATGAAACAAAATGAAAAATTGTTATAAAATGATAATATAAACGTAATAAAATTTTCGTACCATAGATCTTAGCAACCTCAGCGTGTGATTTTTTTGCTTTCCTCATTAAATCTAGAATCTTCACCCTTATACTTTAAGGAAGTACCTAACGGCTTCTCATTGCTATACTTGAGTTGGAATCATCATAGCGTTTGCGTTTTGGAACCTTTGTCAAATAAAACATATGAATTGTTTATTCCAAGGGGCTTACAGCGAAAGGTTGAAACCCGATATAAATAGAACGAGTTCAGTGAGTTGCAAAAGTCTAGTAATGTCTAGGAAAAGAAAACTGGTTATAACAGAACCAAACACAAGTATTTTGCTATAGTTTTTTTAAGATAGTTTCTTTCTCACACGTCTCACCTGTGAAAATATTTTCCGCCTTCTTGCTTCCCTGTCAACTAGGATCTTCAAAAAACTAAATGCAACATCACTCACTAGCTAAATAAAAAGTAATTCAATAATAATAAAATAATACTACATAAAATAATAATAATAAAATAATAATAATAAACAAAAAATAATAATAAAGTAATAAAAAATAATAAGATAATAGTAAAATAATCACAATAAATAAAATAATAATAATAAATAAAATAATAATAACTAAAATAATAACAATGATATATAATAATGAATAATAAAATAATAATAAAATAATAATAATGATAATAATAAAAAATAATAAAATAATAATAAGAAATAAAATAATAATAATGATAAATAATACAATAATAATAATAAAAAAATAATAATAATGATAAATAATAATAAATAATTAAATAATAATAATAAATAAAATAATAATAATGACAAATAATAATAAATAATAAAATAATAATAAAATAATAATAATAAACAAAATAATAATAATGATAAATAATAATAAATAATAAAATAATAATAAAATAATAAATAATAAAATAATAATAATAAATAATAAAATAATAATAAAATAATAATAATAAATAATAATAATAAATAAAATAATAATAATGATAAATAATAATAAATAATAAAATAATAATAATAAATAAAATAATATTAATGATAAATAATAATAAATAATAATAATAATAATAATAATAATAATAATAATAATAATAAATAAAATAATAATAATAAAATAATAACGAAAAGTCATTCACTAGCCTCTAGCTTCTTGGCCCTTGTTCTTTTATTGTCCTTTCTCCTCACTAATGTTTGCTTATTTTCTTTCGCTCTCAGTAACCCCGAGCCTCTTAGTGGCATTATCGTCTTGCTTGGAGTGAAATGATTAAAAACATAACTGGAAATTGTCACAAGACACAATTTAAACGAAGAAAAAAAAAATGGAAATTGGTATATTCACACCTCTCGTAAAAAGATCTAGATTACAAAATTGTTACTTTGTATTTTCCTGGATGATTCAGGTGTGCTTGGAGTGAAATTTACAGTAGATTCTAGATATATATTGTGTGAAATATTGTGCTAGCTCTATTGAAATTTCCTCTCTTCAATTAAACAACCCGGAGCCCGAACAGTTATTAAGACACCTGAGAAAAAAAAGTCATAAAGTGGTACAAGCATAAAAAAGCTATAAACTTATAGCCAGTTCATTAAAGGCAGGCAGATGATGTTTCAAGGAGAGGAAATGGCTCGTATCTGCAAATCCGAGAGACGAGTTTCAATTCCAGTCGGCTTGCTTATATTCACTTACCCACAAATACGCCTGGGAAATGTCTGGATGCACTTCGTCTTCCCCAAACTATAAGTTTATTAGTTGTTCTTGGACCAGTTAATCATATTCATCAATACAAATATTTCTTACAGTATAAAAATATTCTGGCTTTAAATAATCTGGAAAAGATTGATCAGTCATAGAAAAGAAATCAGTTAGTATCTATCTATCTATCTATCTATCTATCTTACTCTGTTCATATCTATCTATCTAACTATCTCACTCTGCTCATTATCTATCTATTTAACTATCTCACTCTGCTCATTATCTATCTATTTATCTATACACACACACACACACACACATTTATATATATATATATATATATATATATATATATATATATATATATGTATATACATACATACATACATACATACATACATACATATCAGTATATTCACATCCAACTATCTCTCTATATATATCATTCTCTACACATACATCTCAATCTCTATATATACCTATATATATTATTCTATTCACATATACCTATCTATCTAATTTTAGTCACATCTATCTATCTATCTATCTATCTCATTATGTCCATCTCTCTCTCTCTCTCTCTCTCTCTCTCTCTCTCTCTTTGTATGTTTATATCTATCTATCTATCCATTTACACAACACATATATTCATATATATTTTTATCGGTGTGTGTTGAGTCTTGACTCAATGTTGAATCTCGCCTATTGCATGGAATAATAATGCAACACAAAATGTACTTAGAACAAGAATGTATTATAACAAGAAAGTGTACACAATAAGTACATATAGTATTTCTGTATATTTCTGGGAAGACGTTCCTGGAGAATGTGTTGACTAGTCGCAGTCGGTCAGAGTCTCTAGTTGGATCTCGTGATTCCTTCTCTTCGTCTTCCGGTACCAACCACTATTTATGTAGTTGATAGTCACCTATGCAGATTAGGTGGATCCTACACAACACCCCCCTCCCAAGCCTTGGAATCCTTTTGGATTTCAAACTGGCTTCTATATGGGTTGATGATTATGGTTATTCCTTTGTAGATCCCCTTTGCATAGTTCATATATATATTTGCTTTTTTTTTCAATATCTTTTTCGTTTTGGATTCACGTCCAATGGGTCCGTGAACTTTCGTTTCCTACCGGATCTTCTCGGTTCATGAGCACTCTGCGGAGGTTCTACTTGAAAAGTATCATACATTACATCAATGAGATCTTCCTCCTCATCCGGTATACTCTCTTCATGCTCTAGCACGTAGCATTTTTTGAGTTGGTTCTGGTGCCTCTTATGAGTATTCTTCGGCCCTTTTATTATGTAAATCAGGTCACCGATTCTCTTATCCACTATGCCTCGCTCCCAGAACTCAATGTTGTTTCTATAGCACTTGAAAAAGACCTTCTCTCCGGGGGTGTATCTTTTTCTAGCTGTATACATAGTGTTCTTTATTCTATTTCTTCCTGGCAAAAGCTTGTCAAACACTGACTTAACTTTCCTAGCGAACATTAGTTCAGCTGGTGCCATGTTTGATGGTGTTCTCTGGTTAGGCGTGATTCTGTATACTTGTAGGAATTGCTGAAGCGCCTTTTCCGTTGGAACTCCTGAGGCTTTCTTCAGAGCGCGCTTTAACGTATCTACAAATCTTTCTGCGAGTCCATTGGATCTCGGATGATACGGCGGCGTCGTTATGTGGTTAATTTGATATAACTCACAAAATTCCTTAAATTCGTCAGAAGTGAATTGTGTACCATTGTCACTCACAATACCCTCTGGCACACCGAACCGTGCAAATAGTTCATGCAAAAAAGTTGTTGTGGTATTGGACGTAGGCTTTTTGCAGCGTAGTACTTCCGGCCATTTTGTAAAGCTATCTACCACTATTAAGTAGTAATAATCTTCTACTGGACCAGCGAAATCAATGTGTCATCTTTCCCACGGATGATCCGTCTTTGGCCATGGTTTGTGTACTATAGGTGGTGCCTTAGCTGCTAACGCACACCCTTTACATCGATGAACCATGTTTTCGATATCCGCATCCATTCCTTTCCAATATACAAAGCTTCGCATTAAGCTTTTTGTTCTATTAATCCCCGGGTGACCCATATGAAAGTCCCGTAGGATTCTTTTCTGCAACTTTTTTGGTACTACTACTTTCTCACCATTTGCGAAAAGCATGTTACGTTTCTTTTTAAATATAGGCATAGTATTTTCTTTTAATTCAAATTTAGCTTAAAATTTGTTACATCTTCCAAGACCAGGTGTAAAGGTTTCCGGAAACTTTTCCTTTAATTCCTCTTTAATGTCCTGTCTTGATTGCGTATTACTTTCTACTTTTCTGCAGAATGAGTTTAACGGTTTATCCCACAATTCGAATGTTTCAATAAAATCTGTACCCAACAAGTTTTCTCCATTTCTCAGAATGAAAACTTTTATTTTTTTAACGATCCCATTCACTTTCATTGGAAGTACAACCTCGCCTTCGAAGTTAATTTGCTTTCCAGTTACCGTTCGAGCGAGTTTCGTTGACTTCATTATTGTAGGCCTTTTTAACATTTTCCATGTTTTATCGTTCATTATTGTTAAATCTGACCCTGAATCGAGTTGAAATTTGATATTCTTTTTGAATATTTCAGTCGTCACATATTTCCTCAAATCTCTATCTGATTTGATATTCGAATTTGTTTGTCTAATTCAACTCTTGAATTTTTTCGTTTTACAACAAGATCCTTTGTGACCATTCTTTTGGCACACGAAACATTTCTTATTTCTATATGGGCAATTTACCTCCCAATGTCTTTCGTTACAACGTCTGCAATTATATGGTGGGACTTTATTTTCGTTCTTTTTATTTTCTTGTCTATTATTACAATACGCTGAATTTTTTCTCCAATTTTTCTCTACTGGGTACTTTGACTGCTTTTTTATTTTTTTACTATAAGCAATACCAGCTTCTTCGATTTTTTGCGACTCTTTTTTTAAACTTACGGCCCGTTGACACTCCTCTGCTAACTTTTGCAGGGTAAGGCCTTGTTCAGATTCGAGTTTAGACAAAACTCGACGTCTTATTTCGGCACTCTTACTGGATACCAGTCCTTGAGCAAAAATTAAACACTTGAATTCTTCAACCGTAATCTCTGCCAATCTGAAATTGTCACAATGTCTATTCACTATAGATGCATATGTTAAGTAATCCTGATCGTCGGATTTAGAGACATTCATGCATAACCATCGCTTATGCCAAAGCGACATATTTGCTCCAAACAGCTCTTTTAGCAATTTCACTGTTTCCGAGAATTCCAATTCAGTTGTTTTTCTCGGTAGAATAAAATCTACAAATTTGCTATGTTCTGCTGTACCTAGCTTTCTTAGTAATAGGCTGACTTTTCTTGAATTCGACCAGTTTTCACAGTCTGTGTAGAAAATATCTTCATATCGTTTAAAGTACGCTTCAAACGTGTTTTCTTCGTCTGGCACATAGTTGAAAGTTTCCAGCGAATTAAATATGGTGTTATTAGAATATGAAGAATTTCCCTCATTTGCCTGAAAGTTGTTTAATTTCTCCAGTGTTAACTTTTGAATTTCCAAAAGTCTTTCAACTTGTTTTTCTTGATATCTTTGTTGTCTTTCATCTTGTTTCTCTTGATATTTTTGTTGTCTTTCATCTTGTTTAACTTGATATTTTTGCATCGCTATCAGTTGTTCTTGCTGTGCTATCTGTTGTTCTTGCTGACGTTGTTGACTCAACTGCTGGGATTTTAATAATTCAGATATGACTTTGGATAGTTCCTCCATTTTTAGCTGATAGTGTTCATGCAACAAGGAATATACTTTTACTTTGTGTATCCACGAATATCATATAAGCTGACCAAAAAATCGAAACAACGTACGACTTTTTATATTTTATGTCTTGCTTTTACATTCACGCCCGTGCTCATCAACTTTGGTATTTTTTTTTCGTGAACAGAGAGCGCCGGACTTTTTTTTTTTCGACTTCTGTTCTCGTATTTCAATGACAACGTCTGATTTTCTTATCAGAGGTAATTCGTCACTATATTGTTGAACAATTAATTTAAAAAAATAATTTTTTAAAGTTTGTTACCTTTTAAAGTCGACACGGTTTATTTGTGCTCCTTTTAATCCATGCATGTTTTTGTAGTCGGCCAATTTTTCTTTTTAGAGGGTGTCTCCGTGTAGATAATTTTTTAATTTAAAATTACCGTTATTCGTTTACGACACCTTTCCAATTTTTCTGAGTGAACGTTCCTTTATGCTTAGTCGTCTTTTAACGAGTTTTACATATCCAGAAGTTTAGAATCCTTCGTCGTTATGTTAACGTTGGACTTTTAATTAATAGTTTTTTTTTTTTTCAGCCTGGGTTCTTCAATGACTTGTCCCAATTGTTGAAAACTCTCACTATTAATTCTTTCTTCTTTCCTTATGGTTCGTTCTACTTCTTTGCCTTTGTTGAAACTTGGCGTATGGTTCGTTCTACTTTGTGGCCATTGTTGAAACTTGGCGTATGGTTCGTTCTACTTCGTCGCCATTGTTGAGTCTTGACTCAATGTTGAATCTCGCCTATTGCATGGAATAATAATGCAACACAAAATGTACTTAGAACAAGAATGTATTATAACAAGAAAGTGTACACAATAAGTACATATAGTATTTCTGTATATTTCTGGGAAGACGTTCCTGGAGAATGTGTTGACTAGTCGCAGTCGATCAGAGTCTCTAGTTGGATCTCGTGATTCCTTCTCTTCGTCTTCCGGTACCAACCACTATTTATATAGTTGATAGTCACCTATGCAGATTAGGTGGATCCTACACAACAGTGTGTTAAATTCTACAACGTCAAGATTAAATTGAAAACAAGAGATTTTACAAATAAAAAATCTCTTCAACGCACACACACACATCAACAATCTATCTATCTATCTATCTATATATATATATATATATATCCGAAGCTATTATCTTACAATACATAACTATATTATAGCGTTAAATAACCTGCACAAAGTTGATAAACCGTAAAAAATGACATCAATCAATCGCATTAAGGAATTAATACAGATAAACTAACTCAGAAAACAGCCAGCTTAGTTAACAAAAAAGAAATCATTGTGTTGAATGATAAAGCCGCCGTTATGTTTAAATAATAACGTTAGTAGAGGGTTTAGTTCAAAATAGTTTTGATTGCATCCTTCTGATTGTCATGTCGCCTTCTTCCCCAGGTGTTTTTATTATTTTACGGACCTCCAATATTTCGTTGATTATAATCAGGTATACAGTAATCGAAAGTTTCCGTTCGATCATCCCAGTTAAGCATCGGTAAAATTAATTTAGATAGGTCAAAACTAAATAATAGAATTTATTAACTTATAATTTAATTTATAACTATAAAGAAGGGACTGGCCATGCAAAGCTTATAAATAGAATCCCGTCCTTTGCTTTTATCAAAGAAATATTCCAATAGGGAGCTTATCGATGAAGCCTTCATTAGATTTATCCTTCCTGTAATAAATATCAAAGGACTTAATGATTTGCATAAAAAGACAATAAAAATGTGGATTTACAATGGCAAAACAGGAGAGATGTCACCTATTACTGATACCTTCAAAATTTCAAAACAATACCTATATATAGTCAATGAATTCATGGAAGTTCAATCGACCCACTTCCAAATTTCGTGGACACACCGTCCATCTGTGTCAGACTTCCTAATAAATCTATTGAATTAATATCAGATATTATAATAAAGATTAAAGTTAAAGATAAAGAAATACATTAAGATTATTTATATAAATGCTAATCAACACTAGTTTTAGACTCAAATTTCTATGCTACAGACTGTTTAAATATTCAGAACAAGTATAATAATAATGGAGGTCAATAATATCATGTCACAGACTGATTCATATAAAATGGGCAAGCTATGGGAGAAGGGTTTATTCTCTCATTTAATTTCGCCCAATGGGCATTATTATATCCATATTCGGGAACGGGATAACTGAAAGAAAAAGGAATGACAAACATGATCTTTTTTCTCAGGGAGAGTTTTATGCCGCTAAGTCATACACAAAATTACATATACATATTTACACGTGTCCTACACAGAAAAAATATAACATATATCTCCACAACAAGCAGTGCGAAAAAAATAGGTTCTTACACATAATATGGAGATTCTGTTGTATTTCTGGAGAAGAGATACTTAGGATTCCAGATTCGAGCGGTTGGGATTCATCTGCTATAACGTTAGTGAGTAAATACTCTGCAAACGAGAAACAGCGAGTCTTTGGTCTTTCCAGCATGAAGACTGCGAAACGGGGATATTTTCTATATCTGGCGAAGATAAATTATCATAGGAAAACGGTGCTATAGGCTTGTAAGCTGCACCATATGCTGGAGGAGTCAGATTTACCAATAGGCTCGGGTGCCAAAAACAGCTTGCTTTGACCTCTGGAAGCTGACTAAGTAACTGCCATTTCCGTCACTAATCACGTTACTTTATCTCCATCTGTTGCGGTAGGATCCACCTAATCTGCATAGGTGACTACCAACTATATAAATAATGGTTGGTACCGGGAGACGAGAGGAGGAATCACGAGATCCAACTAGAGACTCTGATCGACTGCGACTAGTCAACACATTCTCCAGGAACGTCTTCCCAGAAATATACAGAAATACTATATGTACTTATTGTGTACACTTTCTTGTTATAATACATTCTTGTTCTAAGTACATTTTTGTGTTGCATTATTATTCCATGCAATAGGCGAGATTCAACAATGAGTCAAGACTCAACACCATCCAACGTAGATAATCGGCTTTTTGTATCCTTACTGCATGATTATATCAAAGATAAGATAATAGTTTTAAAAAATATTTTATGTTTTCTTATATACTATTAATATGCCACATACCAACCAACAGCTTTCATTAGATTGCTTAATCCATCATATTAAAAATAACATACTATAAATGTATCTGTCTATAATTCTGAGATGTGGTATTATACATTATTCGGAGCAGTGGTTAAAATGGTTGCTGAAGACATTAAGTTTATAAGTCCCAGAAATTCATACACATATGTCCTTAAGGATACATGACACAGTGGATAAACGCGTTGGTTAGATCCAGTAACAGGACTCAATATGTGTTCAATACCCGGTTAAGGCAGTGAAGAACTTGGAGAGGTGAATTAACAGGAGATAACTGATAACTGACATCCATTACCTCGGCGAGCGAAATAAAGGATTCAGTTCGACATTCCAACTACCTGAAGAAACGTTGTGATAAATAGGGCAACAAAGACGAGGACAATAGTCCGAATAATGTAAATAGTATACTAGAAATAGTCGTGCGTAAAGTGTAATGGCTATCAAAATTAAATCGGCAAGCTGAATTCAAAATTCTAATTCCCTTTCCAAAGGCATGAATCCATCTTTTTTTCCAGTCTAGACTTGAAGCTATCCCTACAGTATCAAAAGTAAAATAGTCGTTTTTTGAATTTAAAAAAAATATTTTCTTTCGTTATAATCTATAAATTATGTTAAATGAACTCAGGAAATATGATAACAAATATTTCATATTCAGTTCTGTTCGATAAAAGTGACTCACCTCATTTTTTTTTACTAACAATATTTTTTGTCTATTGTTTTTGTGGTTAAAATAATTTTTAATCTTACTAATATAAAGATCCCTTCCCGAACACCTAGGAAAAAAGTTTATTCACCGTAAGGTATTCTATTGATAATTAAAATTTGGATAAAAATGAAAATCAGGAAAAAACTCTGTACAAAAAAAGTGACTCAGATATCGCATTCTAATGATTAAACTGGTAAATTTAAAGAGCTTTTGACAAAATATTGAAAACTATTTTACAATACACTCAGAACAATATTCTAGAGAATTCTTTAACAGCTTAAATTAAATCTAGAGCATTCCAAAATATTCCAGAAAGCCTCATACAGTATAAAAATAGCTTGAAATAGCCACTCAAGTCACTAACTTGATGAAAGGGTACAAACACGCATCAGAACCACTTAAGGCGTCTATTATTGCCCTCTCAAAAGCAGGCAAGTCTACGAGAGAAATTGCAGAAATTGCTATAAGCTCGCAATCAACTGTCTGTCGAGTTCTTAGGGCACATAATGATGCCACTCCTGCTCCAAGGAAGGAAACAAGGGGACGAAAGAAAATGATTGATGGCAGGGTAATCAAGAGAGAAGTTGCGAAATATAGGACTATAACTAGCCAAGAAATTGCAGCCAGTCTAAGCGAAGAGCAAGGTGTTAGTCTTGCCTCTTCAACAGTCCGTCGGTGGCTGTTAGAACAAGGCTACAAATCTTTTACACGAAGGTTTAAGCCGCTAATAAGCAAAACCAACAAAGCCATGAGACTTGAATGGGCTCACTATTACAAAAATTTCACCGTAGAAGACTGGAAGAATGTTCTCTTCTCCGATGAATCGAAAGTTGAGCTAAATTCAAAGGATAAGGTGATATCGAACAGTACCGTATGTTCACCACTCTTTTTTCTTTTTTACTAGCGAAAATATTTTTTAGACGTTTAGGGTGGCTTTTTTTTACTATTTCAATGCGCCTCCTAATTTCGGATTCTATTTTTCTGCCCTCCACTAAAACATTCCCCAGATGTTAAACTGTTCGATTTTCGCATCTCCAGTTCATAGTCCACAACTTAAGCTGGTACTCTTGCTGATAACCATACATTCTGTCTTCTTGCAAGTGATGTTCAGTCCTTTTATCTCTTTTTTATCTCGGAGTTTTCCTGTAGTTTCCTTTATGAGCTTGCTATCAAAACTGTCGCCTGTATATCTTATTTTGTTAAAAGTGTGTCCGCCAATTATAACTTCTTGTAGATCTTCTAATGCTCTCAGGATCGCCTTAGTGTAAAATTTAAATAAGTCTGGTGGAAAAATATTTCATTTTCTATCCGTATTCGAGTGAGTTCCTCCCGTTATAAATTCTGGATTATTCTAATATCTTTCCCAAATAAATAAAGTTTTTTTTCAGAACAGTTCAAACAGTTTTATTTTACTCCGATATAATAGACAACCTCTTGTCGCAACAACTGGCCTTACTAATGTTGAAAGATATTTATTGAAGACCATCTTTTAAGAACTCTTGACGACGGACTACCATTTCAATTCAATCACTTCAAAATAAATGTCTAATGAATTTGTCATTTCATTAAAAGAAGAATTATTTCGGCCAGAAAGCGTAATTGCTTCCAAGTCAGAAGGGTTGAATTATTTAAGGTTGATTTATTTGACAATATATCCGACCCTGCTGAATTATTTAAAGCCAAATTTGGTATAAGCGGTAATGGCGAACAAGACTAGGCTCCATAAAAATTAGCGAGGAAAAAACCACGATCAAGCAGATACTACACTCTGATCATAGGTAGAAAATCGTCATGGTCGCATTTAAAAATCCTGCATAAATAATAGTTATTACTTTAAGTTCTTAAACGAGAGAAAATGATAATATACCTTGAAAGAAATGCGCTCTATAAAGATAAGATTATTCTCAGCAAAGGCGTACCACAATGTAATGAATGTAGAAGAAGAAGAAGAAAAAGAAGAAGAAGGAGAAGAAGAAGAAGAAGAAGAAGAAGAAGAAGAAGAAGGAAAAAAGAAGAGGAAATGGAAGTAGAAGAAAGAAGAAAACATAAAAGAAGAAAAGGAAACGAAGTAGAAGGGAAGAAGAAAAGAAGACAAAGAGGAAAAGATCAAGAAAAAAGATTAGAAGTCGGAGAAAAGAAGAAAATGAATAATAAGGAGAAGGAAGGAAAGGGAAAGAGAAAACAAGTAAAAGAATAAGAACAAGGATGAAAAAAAAAGAGGAGGGAGCAGAAAAGGAAGATAAAAAACAAAAAGAAGAAATAGAAAAAGAAGGAAAAAAGACGGGAGAGTAAAAAGTGTTGAAGAAAAAGAAGTAGAAGAAAAAGAAGCGGGGGGGGGAAAGAAGCAAGAATTATGGATGAAGAAAAAACAAAACGAAGAGAAAAGAAAAAGGCAGCAACAACAGGGGGAAAAAAGACGGAAAGTAAAATACAGATGCAAATTTTATCAGTCAATTTTAAAAATTAACACCGAGTACAAATTTTTAAAAAATGACTGGTTAGGATCGTCAAGTGACTGAGAATAGATCAAAAGAAGGAATAACGAAGTAAAATTAAAATTCTTTTCGGCAATACAATTAATTCACCCATTAAATTCCAGAAGATTGGATATAACCCTTATCAAGAACCCTGCTGTTTGCCTCTGGGTTCTTGATAAGATCCAGAGACGGATATGCAATGTAATTGGCCCTGATCTGTCATCTCGTCTGCAGTCGCTCTCTCACAGACGCGACGTAGCCTCGCTCTGTCTTTTTTACAAATACATTCACGGTAATTGCTGCGATGAGCTGCTTTCGCAGGTTCCTAAGCCTCATGAATTTAAACGTCCTACGAGGCTGGCATCCCGTTCCCACCCCTTCACCGTTGAAACTGTTAGATGCAGACGTCTCTTCTACTCCAATAGCTTCATGTCTCGCACATCTCGCCTGTGGAATTCCCTTCCTTATTCCTGTTTCCCTGACAAATACAATCTCCAACTATTTAAGTGTAACGTCAATCGACATCTCCAGTTGCCTTGATCTATCAACTTCCCTTCTCCACATCCTTTCACCTTTCATTCCTATCTGATCTCGCTCCAAATCTTCTGTAACCCCCTTGCCTTGATCGATCCACTATCTTTCTCCACATCCTCTCCTTTACCACTCCTATCTGCTCTTCCTCCAAACCTTCTGTAACCCCTTGCGTGCTAGTGGCTTTCAGCCTTGCTTGGGGTGATTAGCTTAAAAAAAAAATAATAACCATTTTCGCCATAAATAATGTATTAAAAATGAATACCAGAGTTTCGTTCAAACCACCAAGGCACATGAAAGCTCGTGAAAAGTGGGCAAATTATCAGATTGTAAGCGAAAATAGACTAAATTTTGGAAAATATTTGTCTGCATCATTAATAGCGAAATTAGAAGAGCTTTCCAAATGTCTGAATTCCATGAAAGACTTGAATCTAACTTCTCTTTGCGGAAATTGCAAAAATTGGTGGGGTTTAGCTGGCATGTCCTACTACAGCCGCCATTCTCAACTGATCATGCACATTCAGATAACCAAATTTCGATCCTTAAAAAAAAAAAAAGAAATTCTGAATTATAATAATGTCACTTCGCTGGAAGGAAGTTTCATTTCCATAAACTTCTTTCCTGGAGCCCCCATCCGTCATCATGCTTTCCCGTCAATTTTAATCTGCAACATTTTATATCAATCGCTATCTACCGTCCTGTTGATTACTCTACTTTTGTTCTCGCTCCTTAGAAACGTTCCTTTTTCTAAATCTTCCACATACAGTACCCACCCTTGCGCCGCAGTGGATTTACTGCCTTACTTGGAGCGAAATCCATTAAAAAAAGCTGATGCAAGTGTGGTTGCTCTCCCGTTCGTTGCAATCTTAACCTCGTTGTATCAACCGTTATCTTTCCGACAATTCATAATAACCCGTACTTAGCTTCTCTTACCTTCATACAACTTCATTCAGTAGACCTCTACATTGAGCGGCTCTTGGGTGATAAATTAGTAAAAAAAAAATGTCTGCAGTAAATACTTTGACCAGGTTCACACAAGTCACATTTTACGAGGTTAGAATCATGAAGCTCCTTCAAAGATTTACATTATTGTTCAAACTATTGTCCTCGTCTTTATTGTCATATTCACGACGTTTCGGCGGTTGTACGCTCCACCTTCTTCAGGTGATATCCGCTGGAATTTCGAACCGAATTTTTATTTCATCTACCGCTATAGATTGTTCTAGTTCCACGTGCCATGCCTTTTCGGGATATCTCAATTTCAGTTATTTCCCTTTAGTAACTCATTCTCCAAGTGTTTTTTTTTTTTTCATCTCTGCTGTGGCCAGGTATTGAACTCACAACTCTTTAGGTCAAGTCACTGGATTGATTCAACCAACGCTTTTAGCCACTGGGCATGCCACATCTCAGAAATAGAGATACATCTCCTTCAAATTTCATTGCTCAGAATGGTACATACGTGGTTAAATAAACCACCTTAAAAATATCTAAATATTGTCTTTAAACTTCACTTGAAAACACCAGAAACATTTGTTCCAACCCAATATTATTTTGGTTTTCATTTTAGCCAAAATCGATACTTCAGATTCGGTTTGGCGCCTCGATTTAATCCAAGAGATTAAAGCTGACTATATTGCCAAAGAAATACTTGAAAATTAATTCACTTCCTTACGAACCGGATTAAGCCAAAATTAGCAGATATGATAAGCGCCTCTATGACAAATTGTTGGTACGCACTTATGTATACGTATTTTTGGCCTTGCTTTCAGAAAAGTGTAAGTGTGTTTTCATTGTATGGAATTGTGCTGGTTTGCTTGTAAATGAAGCCAGAGTTTTTCGTTAATTTTTCTGTTAATATGGTTAATGTATAAAGGCTTCTATTTATGATCCAATAATCTGGATTTTATCACAAAGTCGATAAGTTCCACTGCGGTACGTACATTGTGGTTTCAAAATATAAAATCATTGGTTGTCTTGCGTAATGTCCAGTAATATGACTGTAATATATATTAAAAGATTCTATTCGTACCTTCAAAAATACATCGTTTCGTAATTGCGTAATAGTTTGTCTAATTATGTCACCCCCATCCAGGCAGACATTAAAGGTAATAAAACGCGGTGGGGGGGGGGGGTACTGAGCATGAAAAAATACAAGAACAATTATTAAGGAATAGTAACGATAAAAGAGCAGGAATTAAGAAGACAGATGTTAGCCACTGGCATTACAGAGATTTTTCTGAAGATCAAATTAGATTTGAAAGCAAGGAGCGGGAAAAGAGTTCCACAAGCGAGATGTGCGAGAGAAGGAACTGTTAGCATAGAAGTTACGCTTATATCTAACCAACTCAACTGTAAAATGATGAGACCTTCCCACCAAACTATTACTGCACTGAAATACATAAAGTCTAAGTAGCAGATCGGAAACTCGTCAGGACAATTTAGTATTTCAGAAAAGTCACAGGCAACTACGTTACAGCGGTAGGAAAGGGACTGAATTCGAGATACCAGGTTAGGACCAATGACATGACAGATTTCTTTTAATTTTATCAAGGATGTCTATATATGTAACTGGATCATCAGGTCATATGTGGTGGCAATATTCAGAGCATGTTAGACTTACAAATATCGAACATATATTCGACCGACAAAAATGTCTAGCACGACACAATGAACCAACTATCCGAGAAGCAGATGCATATTATTTATAAAATTAAAGATGTTATGTTGGTGCGTGCTTTGCATGCAACACTTGTTAAATATTAAACTAAAACTGCAATTATATATTGAAGTATTATCGATTTTAACCTACCAGGTGTAAAGTAATGTAATATTGTATTTATTTCCGTCTACTTTTCGCTAAATCATTCAGCTGTGTATATAAATGTGTTCTGGTGACAGACCGAAATGTCACGCATATAGACACACGCAAGACATATATATATATATATATATATATATATATATATATATATATATATATATATATATATATATATTATGAAATGGACAAAGTCCGACAATTATTTTAAGATATTTTTATGTTTATACATCCTTTTTATAGATACAAATATTTAAGTAAATGCTCTGTTTTTTTTTAATAATAAACAGTATTTATAACATTTACCGCCCTGAATGTCCTAGAAATTTTCATAGAAAATATTCTTCCTTCGACAGGAATCGAACGTCTATCCTATACGGAACCGTCTTATAGCCGAACGTGCCGATTTGGCCACAGAGGAGCGTTCGGTTAGCAAGATCGATTTTACGGTCTTTAAACTACAATCTTCCATGATTCTCTCACGTACATTCATATCTGGTCATGGCGTATCCAAATGTAAACAAATGACATCACATATTCTGAAATGGAGAAAGTCCGACAATTATTTTAAGACAGCAAAATCGACCTTGCTAACCGAACGCTCCTCTGTGTCCAAATCGGTTAAAAGCACGTAAGGATATATGACGGTTTCGTATAGGATACAGGTTCGATGCCTATCGAAGGAAGAATATTTTCTATGAAAATTTCTCGGACATTCAGTTAGGTAAATGTTGTTTAATACTGTTTATTATAAACAGAGCATTTACTTAGTTATTTGTATCTATAAACAGACTGCATAAACTTAAAAATGTCTTTATACATATATATATATATATATATATATATATATATATATATATATATATATATATATAAATTCATATAACTAACATAAAATTCATACATTCAGTTAAAAATAAAGAAATAAAATCATATTTGATAACGATTAATGAATAACCGAAAGCGCTCGGATATGCAAAACATTTGGACAATTTTAACCACTTTACATTCAGAAAAGAAAACCTTTATAGAGAAGAAAAATATAATCGCAGTAGCTTTTCAGTAGATAATGAAACATTGCTGCCCAAATACACAATTAATCTTAAACTTAATATAGATTAAATTTAAAATTGGTAATATTAATTTTATAGTATAATTTTATATCTATTAGAAGGAATTCTACTTTACTCTAAACCCAACATTAAACTATTAAATGATAATTATAACCTAAAAGTGCGTTGTCAAGTTTTTGGAATTCTCATATGCTTGTATATTCATTGGACATTCCAGCTTATGTAACAGCGTTTCCCCTTGCGAGAGATGTTTGATTCATTTGAACCTTTTAAAACCCTTTATTATACATTCAACACCATCACTTGGCTATTTTTGTAGTGATTTTATAACATATTTATGTTATAATTTTCGAATAAATAAATATATATATGTGTGTGTGTGTGCGTGTTTGTGTGTGTGTGTATGTGTGTTTGTGGCGGCAATATATATATATATATATATATATATATATTGCCGACACACACACACACACACATATATATATATATATATATATGTGTGTGTGCGAGTGGCAAAAAAAAATATATATATATGTATATATGTGTGTGTGTGTGTGTGTGTGTGTGTGTGTGTGTGGCGGCAATATTGCCGCCACACACACACACACACACACACTCACACACACACACTCACACACACACACTCACACACACACACGCACACTCACACACACACACACACACTCACACACACACACACACTCACACACACACACACACTTACACTCACACACACACACACACATATATATATGTATTGCTGCCACTCGCACATATACATACATACATATATATATATATATATATATATATATATATATATATATATATATATATATATATATGGTGGTAATTTGGAAGCCAAAATTGCTGGTCTTTCAGTAGTTTTCTGATAAAGGCATTTAAGGCAAGCCGGATTTGTGGTAGGGTGCTTATCCTACCACAAATCCGGCTTGCCTTAAATGCGAAGAGAAGGATAGAGCATTAATAGAAATAATAATAAAAAAAATTTCACTTAATTCATATTTACTTTAAAGTTTCGTAGTTGTATAGATGCAATTCCTCGTCAGAACAGTTAAAAACTGCTAATATTTCTGTTTCCTTGTACTTTTATTGTGGTGCGAATGCGTTGGTTTTATTTTCGTCTGTATTTCTTTCATTTGAATTTATTCTTTCTTTGCCTTCTCTGGTGACATTTGGTTTATTGTTATTGTGTTACGCAGATGTGTGTTTGTACCTGTGTCTATGTATGCGCATGCGTATATGTATGAACATGAAAGTACTCATTCACCTGCATGTGTGTGTTTGCGTATGCGCGACTAATTATGTGTTTGTATTTGTGTAAACTTTATGTTTCCGTTGGATTTGTATTTATTATTATTTTTAACGAATTTATTTTTGGTAATAATTGGATTTATGTGCAGGTGTGTGTTTATATGTATTTTTCTTTGCGGGTATATGTTTATGCGTATGTTTGTGTGCATTCATGTAAATATACACTATATGCGAACTCGCTCGTGGATATCTGCATCTAATTGTGTTTTTTTATGTATGTTGGTGCCCCTAACTACGTTCTCGTTTTTGTTTGTTTTATAAAGAATACAGTTGTAGTCATTTTTGTTGGATGTTATTTGCTATTTCTGGTTATTCCTTTTTCTTAGTGGATTGTGTTTGAGATTGGTATAGATTAGATATTACGTGTTTTATGTGTGTATGCCTCCGTGCCGCTACATGCCTTCTCTCTTTTGTATATTCTGTATATTTTTGTGCTTTGTGAAGATTGTGGCTGTGATAAATTTTGTTGGTTATTGTATTGTGCTTATTCTTTTCTGGTTGGGTCGTGTTTGAGATCGGTATGGGTTAGATGTTAGATATATTTGTGTTTGCGATGGTATTATGTTTTGTGTTGTATTTCTTTAATTTATTTTTATGTTTGTATTTAGGTAGCAAAGTAGATATTTGTTTAGATGTCTGCATTTCCCATTTGTTCCATTCCTTTTGTTCAGTTGTTGTCTTTTTTTCATATACAGTCTAGAGTTTCTGCTATTGTTGCTGTGTGGGTTTGCCTTTTTATAATTTCACATTTAGTCTTAGTTGTAAGGGTTACTTTGTTTCTGGCTCCATGAGTGTTTTGATGTTTTTTTCCTGTATTTTTCTGTTTTAAATGAGGTTTGGTGATTGTTGAAGCTTTCTTTGAAGTGTGTTTCTGTAGTTCAAATGTAAACTTTTTCTGGGTGGTTTGTTTTGTTTGTTGCTGTGGCTTTATATATTATGTTGTTGGTTAAGCATTTGTTGTTTAGTGGGCAATTATTTTTATTTCGACAATTGCATTTGTTGTTGTTCTTTTTGTTGATTAATGTTGTTCTGGTTATTATTGTCTTTTGGGGGTAATTATTTTCTCTGTGTTATCCATGCAACTGTAACTGATTTTACTGTGTTTTTGTTGGTGATTTCGATTATTTTTTAAAATATTTTTCCTATTTTTGTTTTTATTGCATTATTGTTGGGTGGGAGGAACCAGATTATGCTTCTTTTTCTATTGTGTTTATTTTGTTTTCGTTTGTATATTCTGGTTTGTCCGGATAACCTCTATTTCTTAATGCTGTTTCATATGTGTGTTTTTTTTCTTGGTTGGAAGTAAGAGGAAAAGAAATTAACAATCATTCAGCACCCATCTAAACCAAAGGAAATAAAATAACAAAAGAAATGATAAATGATAGCGGATTAAATCTGTTCCGATGAGTTGTTATACCAAGACACTAAGTAAGGTAAGTAAAGCTGATTTAAGCGAAAAGATTTTTTATACAATATATATATATATATATATATATATATATATATATATATATATATATATATATATATATATATGTGTGTGTGTGTGTGTGTCTGTGTGTCTGTGTGTGTGTGTGTAATTTAAAAAATAGGATATTATAAATTATAATTCATTAATACATATTGATGTAAACAACTCTACAATTATATAAATTGCAATTATACTTAATTTAATTCAACCAGGATGTAAACATTGCCCATTTTATTGAATAACAATACTGGTAGCTGAAAGGTCGACAAATATTTATCAACATATGTTATAAGTGATTGGAGACATTATCTATATTAACATTTTGCGGAAATCCATGTTCTCAATGGTAAAACGTGACTACACATAAGTCACCCCCAACTTTAAATAAACTACGGAATGTGATATAAGAAATTTAACATTAAAAAATGAAGAAAACTCAAAAAAGAAAATCGTTCGTCCATTAATATCAAACAGGTAAAGAAAATGCATGCAATATTGAACAAAGATTGAAAAAAGATAGGTGTTATATTTCTACAAGACTCTCTTAATACAAGGCTCAAGATCCACTCATGACACCAAATCAGTTGTTTCAATCCTGGCTTGAGGCATTCGGATGTCTACTCGCACTGAGGAGCTGTGATACAGTGAAACAGTACTGTCTGGGAATGACATAATATATATATATATATATATATATATATATATATATATATATATATATATATATGTATATATATATACATATATATATATATATATATATATATATATATATATAGTAAAGTTAAAATAAATTCCGTGGGTGTAGGAATCCAAGTGGGTCCTAAAAGACAGACGACCACTTGTATAACCTATTCCCCACATGAGGTAAGAAGATTTTTTTATGATTATTCAAATTTTTTTGTTTATTCAAATGTGTGTGTGTGTGTGTGTGCGTGTGTGTGTGTGTGTGTGTGTGTGTGTATAGAGACTGGGATAGATAGATAGATAGATAGATAGATAGATAGATAGATAGATAGATAGATAGATAGATATGAATAGACTTGTGATAGATATGAATAGATTTGAGATAGATAGATAGATAGATATGAATAGACTTGTGAAAGATATGAATAGATTTGAGATAGATAGATAGATAGATAGATAGATAGATAGATAGATAGATAGATAGATATTAAGTTTTTTTATTAGGTCTAGTAGATTTTAATTTTGAGGATACATTAAAAGAATGTCATCTATGTATGTTAGATTACTGGGCTTTTTATGTATGTTCTGTTTAAATGACCTGTACTCTAAAATTTCTTGTTTTTTCCTAGAAACATTAGAGTCCAGAGCATGTAAACATATCATACCAAAACTCCGCTTACCTCAGACACATAGATAATGTTATTTTAATATATTCTTACACACACAAATACACACACACATACACACACACACACACACAAACATACATACATGTGTATATGTGCTTTTACCTGTGTGTAGATATGCATTACCTTCATATGATGATTTTCTTAGCGTAGCTAAAATGCGACACAAGCCCGAAAGTATGGAGCACGAGTGAGGATCGAATTCACTATTCAGTTGAATTGATCTAGCGAAAAAATCTTGGTAAACATTACATGAGATTGGAGTGCCTAAAATGATTATCTAAGCATAGTTTAGATATGGTACAGGGCAGAAAGTATGGAGTACACAGTGAGGAACGAATTCACTATTCAGTCGTAATTGATCTAGCAAGACCATCTTGCTAACCATTAGATCACGTTGAAGTGGCCTTCATTGCCTCCATATACGTGAAATCACTTTATTGCTTATGCAATCCTTCAACATTAGTCCGTAGTTTAGTAGAATTATACGTCGGAAACAAGTAAAATGACTCTTAGACGATGGAACGTAACATTGGCCAGCGTCTAAACTCTCTTCTCGTGTGACGTAGGAAGTCAATGTCAGTGACAAAATGATTTATCACATGAAGCGAAAATAAGGATAAATGTGGTCACATCCAAGGCTTTATTAAAAACGTTTAAAAGTTTCTCAATCAACTGAAGATATTTTTCTATGTATTTTGCAAGAATTAAAAGCTTACTTCATGAGGAACACTGTGTCAGATTTTATTATGCAAATCAATTTTTCACAATAAATTTGAAATTGATCATTATTGGCAGAACTTTCAGAAGGTTTATTTTAATATAAACAGTATATTCATTATATATATTAAAGTGGGAGGCACAGTGGCGTAGTGGCTAGCATCTCGGATTGAGGATTTGGTGAGCCAAGTTCAAATTCCAGTCGAATCCATTACATTCACTTACATGCTAATACTCTTGGGAACGTATTAATACTCTTCTCCATCCAGCTCTGCAGGATACCAGGACAAACTAGGATATATTCTATAGCCTTGGATGGCAACTGGCCTAGGAGAAGAATAACTCTGAAATCAAAACCTGCGGAGGGTTGTTTCGGGTAATGCACCACGTCTCTGTATTCGGGCCTTCGAAAAGTGTGATTGGTTCTGCAGACAATCTTCACCGCTATAATCAAATCATAGGGACTTGTGTCTGGCTGTCGGTTCCTAGGAACTGAGCTGCCTGACCTTCATACGTCCAATACGACGGGAGAGTCTACCATATTAAAGTATTAAAGATTTGGAGGATGTTAAATTTTATGATGCAAGCAAATTTAATGTATATTTATCATTGAAACTCAAGTATGTCCAGCGTACCTGCATACATAATTTTATTATTTTAGATATAAGATTGTTAATATTCTATAAATTACATTATTCTTTCAGACATTGATTTGTTTCAATTTGTAGCAGTTTTTATTGCTTCCTTGGCTTGAGTATTGCCTACCATTCTTATTTACCATTCTCCGGCATATCTCTTTTAATGACCGACCATATGATTCTGTGTAATTCTTATCTGGGGAGCCGAAGGGGGAGCTGTTTAATTTGGCATGCACCAATTATGAAAGAGCATTGTCTAGAACTTGCAATAATTTTCTGAATTTATTCATAGCCGTCAAGTCTAAAGGGACCCATTATTTTATTACCCACAACCAGTCAGTTATGCGCCATGCGTGATACACGCTTAGGCGATCATGTATCTTCTGATACATGACTGACGAGGCAGATTTTTTCCCGCAGTAGGCTGCCATTTCTTTCAGCGGTAGACTAGTTGCCCTCCGGTCTGACCTGATATTTACCCATAGCTGGGGGCGGGGGCGAAGAGGATTCATACCTTTCCCAAGGGTATTAGCACATAAGTGAATGGAATTCGAACTCGGCACTCCGGTTACTCAATCCGAGCCGCTATCCATTACTCTACCTCCTACCCACAATACAAGGCGTAAATATTACTATACCTCTCCTTTCTTTTGTTGCTTGGTTATTTCTTTGAAAGAAAGCAATCTCTAACTCGGTGATCAGCTTTTTACAATGCTGCTCTAAAATCATCATTAAAAATTACTGTTGAGAAATATTTTTTATGCATTTTTGTCGGCCAAATTATTCATTTCTCTCTGTGATTTTTGCTTAAAGGTGGTAGTTCGGTTGTTTACATTTTTCCATTGTTGTTTAAAATAGGTATTTTTTCTATCTGCTTCCCTTCGCAACCCCCGATTATTGCTAGACAAGTTTTCGGCTTATTGCTCTTAACATCTTTCGTGTATCATTTATATTCGCTTCGTTCTGGATATGATGATAAACTACGTTCGCGTCCTGGGTAAGACGGTAAACTACGTCCGCGTCCTGGATAAGACGATAAACTACGTCCGCGTCCTGGATAAGACGATAAACTACGTCCGCGTCCTTGTAAGATGATAAACTTCGTCCGCGTCCTGGTAACCCGATAAACTACGTCTGCGTCCTGGGTAAGATGATAAACTATGTCCAACAGCAAGGCCGCTGATCAGGAGGTTTTGAGGAGCGTGTAACCACCTCTTAATTGCTGATGCTACCGAGTCCACCCTGACCCGGGGTGCGGGCGCCTGTTGGGATTTCACCTATGGGCAAATAGTTAACACCCGAACTTGGGTCAAAATACTATGAAACTGTAAAAATATGTTTTAATAGCAGAAATAATATTTTGAAAGAAAAATTACCAGCAATACTTAAAAAAATTACCAGCAATACAAACAGCTATATATTTTTGTAAAAAATATTACGAGTTAAACATTTTTTGAAGATATTAGATTTTTGAAGAGAAACATGTTCCAGTAATTTATTTTTGGAAAAAAAATATTACCAGCAATAAAAATTTTGTCGGCATTAAATAACCCATTGAGGTTGATACGCCGTAAAACAAGCCAAACGAAACCAAACGAAACCAAACCAAACTTATATTCGCAAAGCCAGGTTTTTCTTTCTTGCACATTATTAATGTTTTCAGTTTGTCTTTTGAGCATCCATTGATTTCGGCTCAACTTTTTCACAACTTCCAATGTTGTCTTCTCATGATTCAATAACATTACATTAAAAAAATTATTCTAAGTTTAAATCTTTCGCATGACCCATGATAATTTTCATATTGCTGCTTCTAAAAATAAATATCATCAACTAATATTTTGTAGACTTTTTTTATTGGGGAACAAAATGTAATAATAATGGTAAAGAATATTTTAAAACAAGGATTAAAAATAATAAAATAGACGATTGACTAACACATTCTATTTAATGGTTTCGGTTGAAAATCACAAACTTCCTCCTTATTGGATCTTCCATCAAGATAATGATCCTAAGCACACTGCAAAATGTACGAAGAAATGGCTTGCTGAAAATAATGTAAATATCCTGAAATGGCAAAGTCAGTCACCAGATTTAAACCCAATCGAGAATCTGTGTTGTTATTTGAAAATTCAAATCCAATCGAGAGCTCCAACAAACATCCCTGGTGTGAAGACCATATGCGAAGAAGAATGAAACAAAATACCAACTAAAATTAACTCATTAAATCATTAACTTAGAACTACAAGAGGTTGGTTGCCATAGATGGGAATAATGGCTTATTGTACAAAGTATTATATATAAATTGTTATCTTGTCTAAATTGTACGAATACCCTTTTCCCCCATTAAAATGGATAAATGGGATTTATTTGTCTTACATGATTTTTTTTTCTGTTTTCTATGCATATTTAGTTATTATGCGTCTGTGCACAAGTAATTATATGAAAAGTATGTTTATTCATTAGTTGGAAATACAATAACTTAAAAATTTGTATGTGTACGAATATTTGTTTCCCCCACTGTAAATAAGTTTGTTCATCATTTAAAAGAAACCTTTTCCTAACTCTCTCCCAAAATTGTTTACATACGTTTTCGTAAGTCAAATGATTCTATAAATGACAGGGATCGATTTGATATCCTAAATCGATAAACATTAAATAGTTTTCGATCATGACAAATGTCACGGTCTAAGAAGGTTTAAAAAATCCTAATGTGAACAAAAATGCTTCCAAAAATATATTTCCCTATTCGTTTGAGAATGGTCTAGTGTATTTAAATACTGCCAATTTTTGTTGTGAAAACATTTATTAAATATGATCTAGTGTATATACCAGAAATTCCGATTTCTTAGCACGAAATACGACTCGGTATTCCGCTAATGCTCACTCCCTGTTCTCATGTTGTAAATGTGGCGCTGACGAAGTACTGTCTATTCTTCAAAGTACTGTCTATACTTCATATCTCTCACCTTTCGACATTCAATTCATGTAAAACTCCATGTCTTGGAAAAGTTTCCAACAATTTGAAGATATCAAACCGTTCTTTAAGAATTCCTTGAGTCAAAACAGGAATCGCGTTCCGATTTAGCTGAAAATAGCATAATGTTCTCGAAAACGCGGGAAAGCACTCTGACGGCAGAATAAACTTACTATGAATACATGAAGAAAAAGAGTTTGTCCAAAATCCTGGAAACCATTTCATCAACCCAATATCATACTGGCTGTCACCCAATAAATATTATTTCTGGAGCATAACTCACTTATTTTAAGAAGCGCCATTTCTCTGAATATATCCATTCTATTTGAAGTTAATGCACTCAAAGATAACAAGAAAAATTGTCAGCCTCTATCCTCTACAACGCCTTGAATTCATGCTAACCCATCCAAAGCAGAATCAAGTCGATCGAATTATGCGAGCATAATTCCAAGATCTTTTGAGGGCTTACTAAGAAGGAATAAAAAGACAATAAAAATTCTTCTTGTGTCTTCTGTAAATCTTCAATCGCTCATTCCTGTTTTATGTTACGAGCGAAGACTAATTTTAGAAATATCCCAACGATACTGCCATCTTGAAAAATGGATGACTTTAGATTCTAGAAATAGGGCAAGGGATGATGATAAAGATGTTGATGATGATGTTGATGTTAATGTTGTTTTTGATGATGATGATGATGATGATGATGATGATGATGATGATGATGATGATGATTAATAGAAATGCTTTCTGAAGATAAAGGTGATAAATGTATTTCACAGAAAAGATATTTGAAGAATATAGATAAACGAATGAATAATGTCGAAGAAGAGAATGATAGATAGGAAAAAGAAGAAAAGAAGAAAAAAGAGGAAAAATAAGAAAGAAAGTATTGGAAGAAAAAATAAAAAAGAAGGAGGAGGAAGAGGAAATAAAAAAAAGAGGAGAATAAAAAAAATATTAGAAGAAAATAATAAAAGATGATATAGAGAAAGAAAGATGAACGGAAAAAGCAGGAAAAATAAGAAAAACGATTCGATGAAGAAGAAGAAGAAAAAGAATAAGAAGAAAGAAAGTGGTAAATATTGGGTTGGTGCAGAAATAATGTCGTTTTCTCACATGAAGTTGAACGTCAAAAAACGACATTATTTTTGCACCAACCTAATAATAAAGAAGAACAAGTACGATGAAAAGAAACTGAAGACGTATAAGAAGAAGAAAGATAAAAGAGAATAGAAAGCAGAGGTGGAAGGAAAGAGTAGAAAATAAAATAGGAGGAAGGGGATGTAGAGTAAGGGAAATGAAAAAGAGAAAGAAGCAGAAAGAATACCAAATGGAAAGGAAGAAAAAGAAGAGCAATGAAAACAACGTGCAAATCAAGATGTGTACAAAAGCGTCACAAATGTTTAAAACAGAAAAAAACATGTTATATTTTTAAATTTATCGTCGCTTTAATTGACTTTAATTTACTTGTCCTTTTATTTAAAACATTTCCACCTGCCATTATTTTATCGTCTGCAGGATGTTAAATCCGCGTCCGGTTTTTATATTTTCTCCGGTCTTTCTGTTTTGTTTCGTACAAGTTAATTCTTTGTGGCCAATGATATGGTACTTCAGATGACTTGCACATAGTATGTGTTCGCTTAATACGAAGACTTGCTATTAGTCTTCTGAGAAGTTGCAAACGGCACCCTGTACACTAGAGGCAGATTTTATTTTATGTTAGCTCTTGACGCGCCAATGATTCTCAATATGTTTGGTAACACGCCTTTGAGAGCGCTATGTAATCAAATAAGTAATAACTGATCAGAGGAGGTATTTCGGTGCTATAATTTTATTCATACATTATTTTTTTTGTAATCTTTTCATTTCTAGCAAGACAATAAAGCAACGTGAATGTGAGAGAATATGAGAAAAAGAAAACTTTATTAAGGAGAGACAACAATAAAAGAACAGAAATTAACAAAGTCTGTTCATATCTATCTATCTATCTATCTATCTATCTATCTATCTATCTATCTATCTATGTTCATATCTATCTATATATCTATCTATCTTATTCTTTTCATATCTATCTATCTATCTATCGATCTATCTATGTAATTTATGTTCATATCTATCTATCTATCGATCTAACTTATGTTCATATCTATCTATCTATCTATCTTATTCTTTTCATATCTATCTATCTATCTATCTATCTATCTATCTATCTATCTATCTAATTTATGTTCATATCTATCTATCTTATTCTTCTGATATATATCTATCTATCTATCTTGTTCTTTTCATATATATCTATCTTATTCTTTTCATATCTATCTATCTATCTATATATCTTCTTATCTAACTGTCCGTATCATGCTAACGATTGTCATTGAATTTTGATTTTTGAAATTCAAAGTTAACTGGCAAGTAAGAAACCGACGGTATCCCTGCAATCGAGAAGTGCGAGCGAAGAATCTCTTAGCATAGAACTTACGGTACACATAACCATTTTGAATATAAAATGATGAGACCCTGCCTGCAATTTAGTACGCTTAAATTCAGAATGTCTAGTTACCAAAGACAAAAGCTTATCCGAAGAATTACCATGAAAATAATTAAAGAAAAGGCACAGGGAAACTATGTTAGAGTGGTAGGAATCTGACTGAAGCCAAGATGACAGATCAGGATCACTGACATTGCAGACTCTTCTCCGGATTTTACCAAGAATCTCTAAATACATAACAGTACCAGGCTATATGCGACAGCAATATTCAATATCTGAATATCGCAGTTTGAATCCTTAGAGATATTATTTATACACGGATCTTTGCCTTTATCTTCGTTGCTGTTATCACAGCGTTTTCGGTCGTTGTAAGATCCGGCTTCTTCAGGTGTTTGTTTATCCGAGTAACCATCAGCGAATTTAGAACTGTATCTTTTTTTTATTATTAATTTACGAGAGTAGATTGTTCACGTTCCGGTGTCAGGGAAACATCTTGTATTTCTCGCTCTCCGCCCTTGAGAAATAGATTTATCCTATGTGGCAAAGTATTCCCAGATGAAGAAATTATCGACCAATGATTTCATAAATATAATTATAATTGCATAAGTTTTGTATTGATAAATTTTGCCACACCTAAATACACGGACACACCTACATATGCAAAAAAAACTTACCTGATATACTATCTACTTCTCTCTCTCTGTATATATATATATATATATATATATATACATATATATATATACATATATATATATATATATATTCATATATATATATATATATATATATATATATATATATATATGTGTGTCATTAATATTTACAGATAAGATATGGCGAATAGCATTCCTATATATATATATATATATATATATATATATATATATATATATCGATGTTCATATTTATCTATCGGATATCTATCTTTCAAAGTCTGTTCATATCTATATATCTACCTATCGGTCGATCGACCGAAAAAAGGAAAATAACACAGACGTCTCATTTTAACAGATACATTTACCCAATTTACACAAAAAATATCTTCAAATACGAAAAAGTGAATTTATTGAGTAATATCGCCATTAGCTTCAACCACGGCCTCTAGAAGACTTTGGAATTTCCTTGTTTAACTTGATGAATGCTGTAATAATCCTTGCCTTCAGTTAATCTTTGGTGTTACAAGGCGTTTTGTTGGTCCCTCGCTCGACTGCGACCCCACATAATCAAAGAGGTGCAGTCTGGGGAGTTAGGCGGTTAGATGTAAGGGGTGATGAGGTACTATAACTGTTGTGGTAGGATCCACCTAATTTGCATAGCGGAGTACCGACGATATAAATATGGTTGGTACCGGAAGACAGGGAGGCGAATCAAGAGATCCAACTAGAGACTCTGCCCGACTGCGACTTAGTCAACACATTCTCCAGGAACGGTCTTCCCAGAAATATACAAAAGACTATATGTAAATATTGTGTACACTTTCTTGTTTAAATACATTTTGTTCTCAGTACATTTTGTGTTGCATTATTATTCCATGCATTAGTCAAGTTTCAACAATAACTTTTCTGGCAACCATTACTGGGTTCTCCTGCTTTTGTGGCAGGGTGAAGAGTTCTGTTACCGGATATAGGGTCTTCCAGCCGCCACCCTCTTGACACAGGGAAGAACTGACTTCTCAAGCCATATGATGTAGGCCTCCGTGTTCACTTTCCTTGGCCCTTTGGGAAGCTGAATGGAGACTTAACGTCGCCTTCACTAGTGATCACACCAAAGACATTCGTACTCACCATTAGGCTCATTCAACTATTTCTGAAACTTCTGAAATATCCTCGCATTGACACCCAAACAATCTGAAATATTCCTATTGGAGCTTCCGGCGCGAATGCCAAGCAGTACAGCATACCGTTTCCAAATTTCTGGCGTGGCAAATTGCGTCATGGTGCTCTTTTTCTTACAGACAGTGCCCAACTGACCCTAATATTCTGTTTAGTTGACAGAATCAAAGACAAACACCGCGCATACACGAAAATAAAAAATATAAAATTTATCCATCGCACACTGTATCTATCTCGTTGTCTATATCTATCTATCTATCTATCTATCTATCTATCTATCTCATTCTGACCATTATCTATCTATCTATCTATCTATCTATCTATCTATCTATCTATCTATCTGTCTGTCTGTCTGTTGTGGATTCCGGCATGAATCCGATCTCAATGAATAACAAACGCCAGGAATGGATAAGGAAAATAAATGTATTAACGTAATAATACAATCTGTTAATACGGGTTAGTAGATCCAGTAATGCGGGTTAGTAGCAATAATATATATAGTCTTGGTATTGAAGTATCGCTTACTGAGTCCACCTGAGTCTCATTCTGTCCATATCTATCTATCTATCTATCTATCTATCTATCTATCTATCTATCTCATTCTGTCCATATCTATCTATCTATCTATCTATCTATCTATCTATCTATCTATCTCATTCTGTCCATATCTATCTATCTATCTATCTATCTATCTATCTATCTATTGCAAACTGTTCTGTTTATCTATCTATTTGCAATGAATGCACCAATGTAAACATTTTTTCCTTTAAACTATTTCGAAGTATGTTTCCTTTTTTTTATGTCAGTGCTAAGTAATCTGGTTTAAACAACCGGTAAATGTATTTAGGACGCTTACATATTCATGTCATGTTTATATAATTTTTTTTTTAATATTAAGCCATTTTTTGGGGATAATGATCTGTTTGCTATAGACTCAGAAATTTTCATACAAACAATAAAAAATGAATCCTCTTCCCTTTTTCAGATACTGGCAAAGTTCCTACAACAACAAAGAGTGACGTCATAACCCACGTTATTGAGCAACGAGTCGCTTCTCTCGCGCTGGAGCCATTAAAACTTTCAAATTTTCCATAAGAGAGGCAGAAGGAAATATATAAAAAAATAAAACGTGCAGCTGTGATGACAGACCCCCCCACACACACAAATACTCTTAGCTTTCAACCGAGAGATGAAATCAATCCTTAACCAGGTGTTGCAATCATTACAAGCAAGCAGGTGTTTTCAAGAAAGGATCGTCAGTTCTTTTCACAGAAATAACATCAACAGATTCCATCAATTTGGCTCTAATGTGTTATACGAAATGCATTACTTTTGTGTAAAGCATAAATTTTCGTTAAATATTTACGGGCTGATTTATTTTTTTTGTATCAGCTGTGTAAGGATTTTATTGTCAGAACAAAATGATAAAAACATAGCTGCAGAATGAAAGCTAAGGAGGAGATACAATCAATTGCTTCTGTCATATTAAAAATATCAAATGATGTGCAGGCTATTCTTTGCACACACACAAACATACACACACACAGACAAACACACATATAGCTATATACGTGTGTGTGTGTGTGTTTGTCTGTGTTTCGTTGAATGAGACAGACAAGGAAAATTTCATTAATTTTCTACTTAGTTTTTCCAGCATTCTTACATATTTTTATCTCTTGGAATGCTGGAGAATCTCAAGAAAAACAAAAAAATTAATTAAATTTTCTGTCTGTCATAGTAAACGAAACATGTTTTTTTTTTTTTAAAGTAGCTGCCCAAATACATATATTATATCTTTCGTCAAATAAATCTAATTATTTTTTTATTTAGTTTTTCCAGCAATCTTACATTTATCCGTTTGTTGGGAGTGTTAAAAAATGTCAATGTTGTCCATTGTCTCAAGAGCTTTCGCTCAGTTCTTTAGTCATTTTCAAGGGCGTTTTGTTTGAGATGTTATTAATTTCTCTTCATGTTTTGACTGTGAAAGATGCATTTTATTGTTGTGTTATTTTCAATACTAGAAGGAGCATTTATTCTGAGCCTTCGAATGTTGAGCGTGGCTGTAATTCGAATGCGCGTCATTCTATCTTTTTAAAAGACTTTCAAAACACCATTTTCACTGTTAAATAAGGTGACGTCAATAGTGTGTGACAGATGTTTAATGTACAGGGCCTCTCTTATAGCGAGATGTTTCCGATAATGTAATATATATATATATATATATATATATATATATATATATATATATATATATATATATATATATATGTAACTTTAAAAATTAGGAGACCAGATAGAATATGCAACCTTTGTCTCGACTGATGAGACCATGAAGTAGAAACAAAGGTCCCGTATTCTATCTGACCTCCTAATTTTTAAAGCTCTACATGTTATTTTTAGCTTTATTTTTTTTTACACGTGTATTGAACACTATTTATAGTACTGTTTCCTGGTTTGATTCAACTCTGACCATTAATCTTTTATGCATTATGCATATATATATATATATATATATATATATATATATATATATATATTGGGTGGTGTTTGGGCGTGTGTGTGTGTGCGTGTGTCTGTATGTATTTCTTATTTCTTTAATTGTTATTTTGCGGGTGCACGTGTTTGTGTTGAAGCCCTGGCTTTGTTTTAAACAATCTGAATTCCATTAACTGGCCTGCGCATTCGAGAGATTTTATATAGAAAATGTACTTTCCGGTGGTCATCTTTGGATAACCTCGCCAAATCTAATTAATTTCAGATAGGCAAGAGAATTCTCTGGGACATAAAATTTAGGATTATTAAATCGAACAATTATAGCAGGAATGTAAGATTAGTTATCAAGTATAAGGTATTTATTTTAAATATTTTTAATAAGTGCAATTTCAGAATTCAATTTGGTTTTAGAACAAATAATTAGCACAACATATACCTATGTCTTGAACAAATTCAATTTCTCTTGTTTAAGACAAATATCTTGAATAAAGATGGCACCGTCACTACAGTCTAAATACTATGTGGTGCTTTTAAATTGAAGTGGTTAATGAGATCGATACAAACTAAAAATGACACACAGTCAGATCCAAATTGATCGGTCTTCTTTTTTATTTCGTATTCTATTTCAGTTTCATTGTTAATTTTGTTAATTATTAAAGAGTTCATGAATTAGAAATTGAAAAAAATAATTCTGGAATGATTGGGTCAGGGTGGAGCAGGGAACACCAGAATTAAGAGATAGTTCTATGCTCCTCAAACATCCTGATCACAGGCCTTGATGCCGAATGTAGTTTATCGTCATACCCAGGACGCTGCTGCATCTTCTTCTCCTTCTTCTTCTTCTTCTCCTTCTTCTTCTTCTTCTTCTTCTTCTTCTTCTTCTTCTTCTTCTTCTCAATATTCCTTCACTTTTGTTTAATCGCCTTTTATTCCCTTTTTATTTAATCCTCCTCCTCCTCCTTCTTATTCATCCTCTTCTTCTTCTTCTTTTTCTTCTTCTTCTTCTTCTTCTTCTTCTTCTTCTTCTTCTTCTCAATATTCCTTCACTTTTGTCTAATCGCCTTTTATTCCCTTTTTTATTTAATCCTCCTCCTCCTCCTTCTTATTCATCCTCTTCTTCTTCTTCTTCTTCTTCTTCTTCTTCTCAATATTAATTCACTTTTGTCTAATCGCCTTTTATTCCGTTTTTTATTTAATCTTCCTCCTCCTCCTTCTTATTCATCCTCTTATTCTTCCTCTTCTTCTTCTTCCTCTTCTTCTTCTTCCTCTTCCTCTTCTTCTTCTTCCTCTTCTTCTTCTTCCTCTTCTTCTTCTTCTTCTTCTTCTTCCTCTTCCTCTTCTTCTTCTTCCTCTTCTTCTTCTTCCTCTTCTTCTTCTTCTTCTTCTTCTTCTTCTTCTTCTTCTTCTTCTTCTTCTTCTTCTTCTTCTTCTCAATATTCATTCACTTTTGTCTAATCGCCTTTTATTCCCTTTTTCATTTAATCCTCCTCCTCCTCCTCCTCTTCCTTCTTCTTCTTCTTCTTCTTCTTCCTCTTCTTCTTCTTCTCAATATTCCTTCACTTTTGTCTAATCGCCTTTTATTCCCTTTTTTATTTAATCTTCCTCCTCCTCCTCCTCCTCCTCCTCCTCCTCCTCTTCCTTCTTCTTCTTCTTCTTCTTCTTCCTCTTCTTCTTCTTCTCAATATTCCTTCACTTTTGTCTAATCGCCTTTTATTCCCTTTTTTATTTAATCTTCCTCCTCCTCCTCCTCCTCCTCTTCCTTCTTCTTCTTCTTCTTCTTCTTCTTCTTCTTCTTCTTCTTCCTCTTCTTCTTCTTCTCAATATTCCTTCACTTTTGTCTAATCGCCTTTTATTCCCTTTTTTATTTAATCTTCCTCCTCCTCCTCCTCCTCTTCCTTCTTCTTCTTCTTCTTCTTCTTCTTCTTCCTCTTCTTCTTCTTCTCAATATTCCTTCACTTTTGTCTAATCGCCTTTTATTCCCTTTTTTATTTAATCTTCCTCCTCCTCCTCCTCCTCCTCCTCTTCCTTCTTCTTCTTCTTCTTCTTCTTCTTCTTCTTCTTCTTCTTCTTCTTCCTCTTCTTCTTCTTCTCAATATTCCTTCACTTTTGTCTAATCGCCTTTTATTCCCTTTTTTATTTAATCTTCCTCCTCCTCCTCCTCCTCCTCTTCCTTCTTCTTCTTCTTCTTCTTCTTCTTCTTCTTCTTCTTCTTCTTCTTCCTCTTCTTCTTCTTCTCAATATTCCTTCACTTTTGTCTAATCGCCTTTTATTCCCTTTTTTATTTAATCTTCCTCCTCCTCCTCCTCCTCTTCCTTCTTCTTCTTCTTCTTCTTCTTCTTCTTCCTCTTCTTCTTCTTCTCAATATTCCTTCACTTTTGTCTAAACGCCTTTTATTCCCTTTTTTTTAATCTTCCTCCTCCTCCTCCCATTAGCAAGCTGAAATCTAATTTCCTACTGAAACACATAGATTTGTCATGAGAGGGTCAAACTAATAAGATCCACTAAATTTCCATGGCTCCTACAGAATATTGTCTCCATTGCATTAGGTCACAACAACAGCGTCATCTTAATCGGAAGTTTGAGAGGCGACAAAACGTTGCCTCCGACACCAAATGTCATTCTAACTTCGACATCAGATCAAGAGATTTCTCCTTCATTCTGTCCTTTTTCTTTCTTGTGACGTTTTTTCGTTATTGAAAGCGTTTATCTAAAAAATATCAGTTTTACGTTGTTTTATTGTGGTACTTCAAATCAAATTGGCTATCCGACAGAAAGAAATTATTTCATAAAAATTACATAACTTAATTTTTTGTAATTGTAAAAATTAAAAAAAAAATCCGATCAAAGATTAAACCAGAGCTGAGGCTGTTCCCTCTGTATAGAAACGAAAGTCGAGGACAACTTCTTGTCGGAAATGTTTAACAAGCTGGTCTGGAAAATGATTTATAGTAATTTTTAACCTCCCTAGCTGTTTTAAGTTTCTTGACTTCTACTAAAGATTACCTTATACATTAGATACATTCGATATTTATTAATCTGAGTAAATCTGAGTATAAGGCCACAAATATAAGGCACCGATCATGCTTTATGTCATTATAAACGTAGTTGTGTATAGCCGATTCCTAGATCCTATTATTGTGTCGATACTGTTGATTGAAAACGGTAGCAAATGCTGATGTGTAAGTTTCGTGGATTTCTCCATCCAACGAATGGTTAACAATTACGCTGCAAAATGTCTCTTCGTATAGTGAGTCTTTAGGCAAAGGCGATGAATCTGCCGCGTGACACACCAGCTGGATTCTCTATCGCCATTTGCTTATTCGCTGATCCATAGCGTTCTCTGATACTTTGGGGACTTTACCATATTCTCCATATCTATCTTTGTTTTTTTTTTAAATTCGCACATACCCCTGGCCGCTTGAGTGCTCAGCTTTCCTTTAAGCTTTGTCATAATGTCATTTCTAATGTTTACTTATTTTTTTTCATTTTACTTAGAGACTCAGGGAGAGCTGGATTTGTTATTGTGTTTTTAAGGTTCATGATGAGACTTTAAATCTGTTATCCTTTTCTTATACTTTTTCAATTTTGTTGATCTCGCGTATTTATTACCATCATTATTATTAGTTGATTATCATCTACCTTCCTCTGAGCATTTGTTAAAATCCTACCGGAATTATTTTTAGGAAAAAAGTTCAATATGCGGTATTTTGTATTAGTTTACTGACATATTTGTTACCTGGAATATATATCAAGGTGGATATACAGGGTGCGGCTGGTATTTGCGGACATATTTTATGGATTAGTAAAAAACTTGCTGAACAAATGAATATAATTATATTTGGTTACAAACAAGTAAACATGAAATTTAGCTAACTATTATTTAATTTTATTCAATAAAACCACCACTAGCATCAATAACTGTCTCTACACGGGGTCAAAATCGGCTGCAAGGTTCTGATTAATTGGTCCTTCTTTATGCCATTCATTTCCCGAACTATTGCAGATTTAAAAGAATCTTTGGTGTTATGAGGCTGTTTTTTTCCTCCTTCTCAAAAACGCTCCACACATTATAGTCTAGTGGATTGAGATCTGGAGAGTTAGGAGGCCAAATGTTGGGTGTGATGTGGTCGTACAAATAGTCAACCATCCATTTTTGTGTTCCTAGAGCCTTGTGGGATAGAGCCGACTCTTGCTGGAATATGTAAGGCCTGTCGTTGCATATGTTGTCAATCAAAAACTCTAAGACCTTGTGCAGAAAACTGTGTTGGCATAACGCGTCCTTCATGGCCAATACCATAACACTTGAAGGAAATTTGTGCGCGTCACTCTTGGCACCTCAGAAGGATCTGAACAAAGCCATCTGTCATTTCTTCTGTTAAGTTTTTAATCTTGATCAAATTATTTCTCATCTGAGAAGACCCAAATCACACCAGGATTTTTAAATTTGTTTAAAAGCCTTTTGGGTCTGTTTTAACGGTTTTCTTTTGTTTTTTAAGACATAAATTGACCTCTCTTCATCACGTAGGACTTGTATCTAATGTCTTCCTGAACACTCCTTCTGATTGTTTTTTAATGACACATGCAGCTTTTTGGCAACTGACCTCATTGATTGACCTCGGTTTTCATCAATTGTCTGCTTGACTTCCTGAATAAATTCGGATGTTCTCACTTTATCAAAACGTGCACAATGTCTTTTACGTTTTGATACAGACATTGGGAACTGTCAGAGTCTTTTCGGATCTTGTGAGCAAACGATTTTGCAACTCTGAGGAAACGTGCAATATCCAAATCGCTATGATCAGCTTTTAATGCCACAACCACAGCATGCCTTTTCATTTCATTTGTTATCATCGGGTTGCCATTCTTGATTTCTGAAAAATAAAAGCATTAGAAGTTATTGGGAAGCAGTATTAATCTTAAATCTGTATGTCGTCAAATACCAGCCGCACTCTGTACTATCTATAACTAGGTCACACCTCCTACACATTGTTTCGATTTTCACTTTACAATTTGGGTTTTCTATGAGATATTTCAAATTGTAATCATTCATTAGTTATTTTCAACAAAAAACAAAGAAAAAAAAAGCTAAAATCATGATTTTAATTCAATCACTCATGCTTATATTACGTATACGAATTAAAATCCATGACATCGAATAACAGTTGTTGGAAATTCTGGTTAGAGTGTACAACACATACAATCTGTAAGTTAGTCTCTGTCTTAGTTAATCACAATATGTTACTATCCGAATCTTGTAAAATTCAAATTACGTACCTTTTTCAATATTGGCTCAACAACAATAAAGTTTTAAATTCCTGGAAATTCTACAGGGAATCTTATAAATTTATGAGTTGCGAATGAAATAATTGCGCTTCTAGAGTGATTTAAATAAATCACATCTCGTTATAAATAAATTTTGCCCCACGGTAGTTTAATATCAAATCGTAACACTGTATGCTTAAAATAAAGAAAAATACTTTTAATGTTAAGGATTAAGAATAAAAAAGATCTAAGATATCGTATTTCTAAAATATGATATCTTTAACAGTGTCAGCTGATGGTGACAAGTCCGCCAAGAGAAAAAAAAAAGAAAAGAAGCAGGACTTAGTGCTGATATTTCATTAACCCCTGAATCGACGAATCGGCAACTAGCGAGAACCTGGGATTTCATGGTTAAAAAGGAAGCTGTGTCTTCAGTGAGAACTTTTCGCTAGGTATCAAACACCTTAAACTGCTAGAAGGTTGTGGAGATTTTCTCATTACAACACTGTCTTCATCAGTGACAATTAGTCGGCAACATTTCCATATTTGTGAACAATAAAAGTAGCCAATATAGACCATAGGCGTTGCGATATTTATTAACACAAAACTCTTTCTCCTGGTGATTTGCAGTAAAAAAAAGAAAAGAAAAGTGATTGTGTGACTTTGCTTGGAACATCTCAAAGGTATTAGACATGTTTTGGTATACTTGCCTTTCTCACAAGTTGAAAGGTTATGCTATTTCTGTACGAATGTTTGCATTGATTTAGTCTTTCTTTTTTTAACAAATAGTGAATTTAAAGATGTCTTGAATGGCCACTCTTCTCGATCTTTTTTGCACAAATGCAGGTGTTCCCCAGGCCTCTATCGTTGAAGCTACGTTGTTTCTAATTCTCATCAATGACCCTTCTGTTGTCATCAATTCTCAACTCAGTACCTATGCTGATGACACAACTATTTACTCCTGTCTTAATTGTATCTCTGTTCGGCTCGATAAAACCAAATTACCAGCTGACCTAAAAAAGACCCACAATCTATTCTTATATTCAAACCCCTTACTTTTACACGACTTCCAACGAAATAATTCTATTAGCAGAGCTGATGCTAACCTCCAGGAGAGTGACCCAGTGCACATTCACGGACTAACTTTTTTTTTCTCGATTCTCACTGGGTCTGCCATACTTTCGGCCTTGTGCCACATCTAAGCTAAGCTTGGAAAATTACTACTTAAACTCAATCATTAGGCCATGAAGGTTATGCTCAAACATGAAACAGATTATAACCGCTTGGTGTTAATCCCAGTAACCATACACACACATACACACACACACACACATACATATATATATATATATATATATATATATATATATATATATATATATATATATATATATATAGTAATCCTTCGATTAGTGAGGCCAATGTGTACATTGGTAACTTTAAAAACATCATTTTTCAATTATTATGGTTAAACTGAAGAATCGCTTACCGTACTAATCTAGCATTATGCATGTACTAATTGAATTTTGGTGGATAAGATTTTGGCGAACTCATCGAAAACGCATTACTCGAATGCGCACTAATCGAGGTACGCACGCACACACACACACAAACACACACACACACACACACATATATATATATATATATATACACACATATATGTATATATATATGAGAGCCGACTGACAAGCTTTTTTTTCTTTTATGGGCATAAAGTTTATAAAACTTGTCTAGAGTTTCTGAATGTCCAAGCGCTTTCGGCTATTCTTTAATATTCCTCATTATCAAGGAATTTTTTAAAAATGTTCTTTTAAACAGAATGTGAACGTTGTTATGTATATATATATATAGAATAATGGTTTGTTTTTTTTGCAATCACGGTCAGCACATTTTGACCGTGTTCATAGTTGATGTTATTGAATGATGGCCTTTTCGTTTTTATTATCATTGTTTCCCTAAATTAATACATTTTTTACATGTGAATTACGCTATTATAATTGTATTTCCTATGAGAATATTGCGGATGGAGTTTGGTAGGTTGTCGTGTGTAAACGGGTCTTAATTGAACTATGGTCAGAGATATGTAATGTGTTGTAATGATATAACCAATATAATTATTCATGAATTTTCTTTGATCAAGAACACAATTGCTTAAGTGACATGGAAATTCATAAATAATATTGATTATCTGTAATTTAGATCTTGCAGGTGAGTTGTTGTTGTAGGTGACGATACAATTAGTTTTAAATTTGTTATAGTAAATTATTAATTTCATTTTCTGGGATTGTGTATTTCTTTATAATGTTTCTAAGTGAAAATTCATTTTGCATATAGTTAACGTGTATTTGGCTTTTATAGAAAATGTTAATGTTATTTTTTGTATTTGTATCTTCAGTGTTACTACTGGTGACCTTAGAAAGAAATAGTTTAATTTGATGATCTATGAGATAATTCGGAAAACCATTATTAACTAGCGTCTGTTACCCGTTTTAGAGTTCTTTAAAAAAAAAGCGGACGAGAGGATGAAATTTCGTGCACTCTCTTAATTTTTTTAATTCCCATAACTCTTGATACATACATAAAGAAATTCAGTTTTAAAAATATATCTTTTATAATGGCCAAAAGAATAGCTGAAAGCGCTCAGACCTACAGAATATTCTGATTATTTTTACACATTTTATGTTTATTACGAACGCAAGAAAAATTAAATTAAATTAAAAGCTTAGACGCAGAAGCTTGTCAGTAGTTTTAATGAAACATGTATAAAAGCGGGATTGCTGCCCCAAAACACAATTACGAGGGTCATTCAATAAATAAGGTGAATTTTTTGGTGTAATGACTTCTAATACAGTTAGAAGCTTACTCTTTTTAATTTTTGAAAATGGGAACATGTGGAATAAAACCCGGAGTTGCTGCTTCATCGGACAAAATGGAGCTCTTCTGAACATAACACGTTTTACGTCAATATCACTAACTCAAGATCCTGGCTTGATAATTCTTTAATTATCACACGTGTAGCAAGGCGAGAACGAAGGAAACTGTGAAAACGTTACTGAGTAGAAACAATAATAAAAAGAACGGAATTCAAGGATGAAGATGACGATTGAGGTTGCATTTAAATTTCAGGGAATGTCATGAAAAATAAAACGTGTATTATTTTTTATTGAACATCAGGTTTTACCTAATTTAAATGTTTACTGAGAAGTTTCCCTGACAACTATCTGTAAATATACCCTGTTACCCCTCTCCGCGACATTATGTTAATATACGAGGGTCATTCAATAAATAAGGTGAAAGTTTTCGGTATAAGGACTTCTAATGCTGATAGAAGCTTACTCTTTTTTATTTTATTTTTTTGTTTTACTTCTTTTTCACATGGATTTAATTTCTTTTGCAGATTAAAAAAAATTTCAGAGTTTTGGCGATTAACAATGATGGCCGACCAAGAAGCATGCTCCAGGATTAAACAGCGGTCAGTTATCAAATTTTTGGTTGCTGAAGGGTGAAAACCAGTTGAAATTCATAGGAGAATGTCAACTGTGTATGGTGCCACATGTTTCAGCAAAAAAATGTCTGCAAGTGAACTAAATTGTTTAAAGAAGGACGGAGCAGTGTTGAGGATGAAGACAGGCCTGGGAGGCCTACAGAAGTGAGGTCTCCTGAGGTGATCGAATCAGTCAATGACCTCATTCAGTCTGACAGAAGGGTGACAGTGGATGACATTGCAAGGACTTTGAGCTTATCTGTTGGGACAGCACACAAGGTCAGCGGCCGGTAGGTGCCAAAGATGCTTACCGCAGAGCACAAACAGCACAGCAGCCCAAACAGTGCAGACCATCAACGAGCTGGGCTGGGAACTGCTCCCTCATCCCTCTTACAGCCCAGACCTTGCCCCTTCAGACTTTCACCTGTTTGGTTCCTTGAAAGCTTTCACAAGAGGCACGAAGTCTAAAAGTGACAATGAAGTCAAAAGTGTTGTGAGCGACTGGCAGAGACATCAGTCCAAAGATTTTTACGCTGAGGGAATACGGACGCTCGTGCACAGATGGGAAAAGTGTGACAATGCTACGTTGAAAAAAAAAAGTAAGCTTCTATCTGTATTAGAAGTCATTATACCGAAAACTTCACCTTATTTATTGAATGACCCTCGCATATATATATATATATATATATATATATATATATATATATATATATATATATATATATAATAAAAAGGCTTAAACACTAATATTCTATGGTTATAATTTATTACATTGGAATCGTAATTACGATCCAATTCATCAGACCAACAAATTCAAAATAATCGGAGAAAAACAACTCCGGGAATAAAAAGATAAAATTTAGTGAGTGTATTATGAGAGTGTGGGGGGGAGCGAATGTGAGGGTTAAATGAAAGCTATAGAGAAGGGTAACAGACGAGAGTATATATATATATATATATATATATATATATATATATATATATATATATATATATATATATATATATATATATATATATATATATATGTATATATATATATATATATATATATGTATATATATATATATATATATATATATATAGAGAGAGAGAGAGAGAGAGAGAGAGAACTGGCTCCATTGATAAAATATTGAAGAATTTGTTCCAAGGACAAAAGGCGTCACCTGAGTGTTTTCTATTTTTCATTCGATTACCCAAATTGATTGATGTGGATAATATTTACCGTTGATCTAAATAAATATATTTATACGGAAACAGGTTGTGCTAAAAAATAAATAGTTTTTATAAAATAATTATTTTTCTTCATTTGGCTACTACTAACTTACTGATGCATTTACGTATGCTAAGCAACGTGGCGGGGTGCTAATATATGTTTGACAAGGAATCGCAGTATTGTCTATTGTACTGATACTTATAAAATATCGGATATGTTGAAATCCTGGTAAATTTCTTTTCCTGAATTAATTCAGACAAGTCATTTCGAAAAATGTGTTTACGAGCATGCAGCCATTACAATATTAGTTTAGAAAAAATACTTATTATAAAATGCAGAAGATATATGTATATTAGTTTCTTCAAATAAAAAATTCACTTGGAGTTGAAAACAAAAAACATTGAATTGAATGAAAAAACACATAATATATTACAATTCTGTTTCATTAGAAAATAGTTTTTTTCCTGCCATAGTTTATGTTAAATTCTTTTTATTTATTTTTATGAGGATATTTGTAATATGTTACGCATTTGTTGTTTACTTTAGACATTGCCATGTAATTGAATAGATTTTGTATTACAGAGTTGGAAAATATTTTACGCAAGGAAAAATACGAAGAAGCTGTAGTGAAATTCTTTAAAAAGAGAGGAAAAAAGGATAAAAAGAAAGAGAGATAATAAAATGAAAAGAAAAGAAACAAAAATAAAGAAAAGGAAGGAAGGAAGGAAGGAAGGAATGAAGGAAGGAAGGAATGAAGGAAGGAAAAGAGAAACATATAATGAAAAAATAGAGAAAGAAATAACGGAAGGGATAGAGGAAATGAAAAATAATGGGAGTGGTAGTGGAAAGGGAATCATTAAAGAGAGAAAGAAGATATATATATATATAGAAAGGAAGAGAGACGCTCAGAGAGACGCAAACTAAAATAGCAATAGAGGAAAAAGGAGAGAAGAAAGGAAAGGAGAAAGAACTAAAGGA
>OZ038498.1:77621918-77646918 GCA_964036315.1 Acanthosepion esculentum
GACATTTCAGCTGGAATCCGAAATTATGGGGCAAACAAATAGTGCAAGAGAAATGCCGCTCAGTAAACACACACGCACACACAGAGACACAGACACACAGACACACACACACACACACACACACACACACACACACATATATATATATATATATATATATATATATATATATATAATATGATAAAAGCATAGTTTTAAGGTATCGTATATTTCTGGGTTAAAGTGCACTGAGGCGTATGCAAATTATAACAGTGAATATTCAGTTTTATGCTTAAATACAATCTTCAGGCTATATATATATATATATATATGTATATATATATATATATATATATATATATATATATATATAAAGAAATATAGTCTTAAAATGTGCTATATTTATGGGATAAAGTGCTCAATATCAGAGATAGCGCGTGTGTAAATATAAAAGTAAACATAGAAGTCAACACTTAGAGGCGACAGTCTGTTTCCTGCTAGATGCTGAATCCTGCCATGAACTTTGCAGTCATATCATCTTTGGTATTACATAATAATCAAAGGGGTTGCGGTTTGAGAAGTTAGATTGCCAGGGGTAAGAAGTAATGTGGTCGCAGAAATTGTCTGACAGCTATGACTAGGACCCCCTGTTTGTGTGGTATGGTGCAGAGTCCTGTTGCCAGACATAGGGTCTTCCAACATCCATCCTCTTAACCAGGAGAGTACCACCTCCTCAAGGTGCTTGATGCAGGTATTGAATGTGAAGCCCTGTTGGAAGATGAATGCAGGCATAATGTCGCCATAGTGATCACCCCAAATACCCTCATAAGGACACCCGAACACGCTGGAATATTTGTATTTATGCTTCCGACACTAATGGCAAGCAGTACAGTATGCCGTTTCCAAATTTCTAGCGGAGTGAATTGCTTTATGGTGCTCTTTTTTTCACAGACGGGGTCCAACTGACGCTACTGTACTATACAGTCGACAAAAGTAAAAATAAACACGCATGCGCGAAATAAAAAATATAAAATGGCGACAGTTTACCCATCGCACCTTATGTACACACACACATAATATATATATATATATACACACACACACACACACACACAAACACAAACACACGCACACACGCATATATATATATATATATATATATATATATATATATATTTCTGCTCTCAAACATACATCTTCGCCGATTTTTCTCGGTTAATCACATCTGCTCTGAAACTGTAGCCTAACGTAAACGATGACAACATATATGAAGTGTATTAAATCCGACAAATATTTTAATATATATTAACAGATGTGATAGGTCGAGATAAATCGACGATGGTATGTGTTTAAAAGTAGTAATTAATACATTACGTAACAGGGCGCTCTCTATGCATGAGCGGTTATAGCACTTCAGGCTAAATGACGGTTCTGTATATATATATATATATATATATATATATATATATATATATAATCTGTATATATTTGCGTAGTTGTGCTCTTTCTTTTAACGTTTTGTCTGTATTGAGCTCATTACCAAACTTTAGTGTAATAATGAAATCCTGTGTCTGCCGTCTTCTGGGAGACCATGATTGACCACAGCTTCCTGGGTTTTGTTGATCTAAGACGCTTTTGATCCTTTACTGAGCTTCTTTGTCCTTCGTTTCTCATCCATTCATACAAACTAGGCTAGCAATTTCGTCGTTTTCCCGCCTGCATGATGTTCTGTGAGTGTTCAATTCTCCAGCTTTCGTTCCTCATCCGGCATGCCAGAATCTTTAGCTATTTCAGCTATTTTAAGTATAAGTGTCCTTTTTATTTCTCCTTCTCCTTAAATATTCATCGTTTATAACAATATCCTGTTCGAGGTATTTACGACAATCTTCGGTAGAACCGACTCTCTGTCGCTACATGTCTCTTCTTTGTCTGTGATGTAAGTTATCCAGCCTTGCGTTATTGGTAACTGCTCGGTCCACTTTTCTTTTGTTTCCTTTTGCTATCCTTATGGGCCTTCGGTTTGTTGTGTCACATTTTTCGTCGTATGTTACTACGGTGCCCAAATTCCCAAACCGGCTTTTATTAAACTTTACTCGGGCACGCAGTGGAATGAGATTGCTAGCAATGATAGGCAAAGTCAGGTAACTGCAAATTACTCCAAGATAAGATGCTACTGTTTTCACCTATTCCAAACAACATTTTGTGGTGGAACGTCGAAAATACTCAATGATTTTTTGAATAAATGTCTCTTAGTTTAAACTTCAATAAATTATCTTTAAAAATGTGAAAAAAAAATATCCAAATATATTTGTAATATTCTATTTGAAATATGTCTCTTAGTTTATTTGGATGATATTTATTCAGTGGAATAGTTTAATAAGAACCCTGAACATCTATAAACTTAGGAACTCTGCCACCCGTTACAGGTTTATGTCTACTTTTACAATAAAATTATAGACATTTGGAAGTCAAGAATTCTTTGAATGCAGTTCCTTGCATCTTCTTTATAACGAAAAGTTTTTTGACTGAAAAACGTGAAAAAAGTGGTAGTCAGTTTTCGGGTATTCCGAAGAATATGGCGAATGATGCAAAGTTCCGTATCCCAAGTCGGTGAACCTCTGCACTATCATCTTGCCAATATATGGTCGATCATTGTCATGAAGCCTAATTGTACCTCGCCGTTCAACCTGTGCCGGTTACATTTGGCTCAGCTCAATGTGCATGTCATCCAGTTGCTGACATTAAAATTCGACTGTCGTGCTCTAGCTAGATTCCAGAAAGATGAAATGGATAACGCCGATTGCGGACCAACAGATACCAATTTAAATCATTTGAACTCTTTGACTTTCACTAACTCCGTATTTAACCCATTTGTTGAGTTTCTTTGACTTTCCAAATTTCTTTAAATATTGTTGGAAAGCTGACACCTATTATCGGAGATAATTATCTGATACTTTAACGTTTTCGACTAGTTTTATTTTTTTTTTAAGATGTTGATTTTCAATTGCAGATGGACTTCCTTGATTTTCAAGACTCGTATTCCCACTGCGGAACTTCAGAAGCCAGCGCCGTACTGCCCGATGTCAAGTGCTCTGTTAATGTTGGCAGCATCTCTTCTGTTTTCATGTTCAAGATGACGGAATATATAATGTTTTAAGTTCTATTTTGAAAGAGGTGAGGAGGCATGGTGGTGTAATCGATAGCGGCTCGGATTGAGGAATCGGAGAGTCGGGTTCGAATTCCAGTTGAATCTATTACATTAACTTACGTGCTAATGCCTTTGGGAAAGGTACGAATCCTCTTCTTCTCTCTTCATCTATGGGGAAATAGCAGGTCAGACTGGGTTCTATAGCCTTAGATGGCAACTGGTCTACCGCAGAAAGAAATGGCAACCTACTGTGGGGGGGAAAATCTGCCTCGTCTGTCATGTATCGAAAGATACATGATCGCCTAAGCGTGTATCACGCGTGACACATAACTGAATAACTTGAAAGAGATTGTTATAAAATTAACTAAGAGGACTCTATAATAATTAAGGATGAGTAATATTTTTGTATGCTACTAATACAATTAGTATATCAGAATACAATTAAATTTTTTATTACACATTCGAACATTTGTTTCCGAGCAACCTATTATCTATCTATACATCTAAATTTGCCTACATATATGGGTATGTCTTGTTAGCTCACTAAGACTTATGACTAATTTGTCATTTATGCGGGAAACCAAATGTGCATGTGTGTGTGCGTGTGTGTGACTCTGTCACTCTGTCTCTCTATCTCTGTCTTTTCTTTCTTTTTACTTATTCTTTCTTTCTTTCATTTTATCTATCTATCTATCTATCTATCTATCTATCTATCTGTTTTTACAGATATGTGTATATCTTTTTAGATCTTTAAGGCTCATGAGCAGCTCGGCATTCGAGCGGGAACCCATATGAGTATTTCTGTGCTTTTTCCACTCTGTCTCTTTATCTCGGTTCATTTCTTTATTTATTTCTGTTTTCTATCTATCTATCTATCTATCTATCTATCTATCTATCTATCTATCTATATATATATATATATATCTATCTATCTATCCAAACTTTTCAATATCTATCTATCCCAGTCTTTTCATTATCTATCTATCTAGCTAGCTATATATCTATCTATCTGTTTTTACAGAAATGTGTATATCTTTTTAGATCTCTAAGACTTATGAGCAATTCGTCATTCGTGCAGGACCCATATGCGTATTTCTGTGTCTCTCTCACTCTGTCTCTCTGTTTATTTTTGTTTTCTATCTATCTAGCTAGCTAGCTAGCTAGCTAGCTAGCTATCTCGCTAGCTATCCAGCTAGCTATCTGGATCTACATATATGTTTGTGTGTCCTCTGTATGTCCGACAAACTCTCTAAGACTCAAGAGTAATTCGTCATTTGTTTATTGACGCCGATCAACATTTGCGTGTGTACATGTATATGTCGGCACCTCGAATTAAGCTAATGTTTTGCGACAGAAAACTGACTATAAATCTGGTAGAGGAAGTTCTACCTGCAATATATTCTCTAAGCATGTTACTCGTAGGATGTCATTTATTTAAATCCAATGAAAAACTACTTCTATTCATAAAAAGAAATTTCGAGATATCGATAGGATTCATTTATTAATGGTGGAAGAGACTATTTAGCTGAATTATATAATATCTTAGAAAACCAAAGGAAAGGGTTTGTTTATTTAGATCCTTACCATGAATTTACATGAATATAAAAGATTTGACATAAAATGTTACAAATATTGTATCAATATATTACTCGACTGGAATTTGACGATACTCCAAATTTACAATCAAGTTACACAAGTACTATGATTGACAGTAATTTTTAATTCTCCTGTGAAGATATGTGTGTTTAGGTACCTCCACTAAATCAATAACAAAACAGCATAGTATGAATAAAAAAAGGTCCTAAACTTAATAAAACAAACTTTTTTCCATCAAAATGTTTCTATTTTTATTAAGAGGAAAGATCAAAGTAATTTTTAATTATTTTTTAAAATTTTTTAATCCCTTTGAAAATTTTCGAAATTTTGTCAGAAAATTTTGTTTTGATTTGAGTTAGCGGTTAAACAAACGTTATGACTGTTTTTTTTTTTTTTTTTTTGTTTTTTTGTTTTTTTTTTGCATAAGACAATTAATTTATTGCAGGGGTTCCTCAAGCCACTGGAATGTTTCCTTGTGGTTCCGCTCCAGCAAAAAGGTTGAAAACCACTGAGATCTAGTCATTTCTAACAATCCCCCGCCAGACGGTTTCATAGATGAGAAATATACCAGATGTAACAGCAAAATTGTCCAAATCGTGTAACAGCCAAGTGTTACATTAATTTCTGAAACGTTGTATCTTAGATATGATTAAAGATATCCTACAGGAGTTCTCCGATGTTTTTATAACTTTACTGGTCTTTACTTTGAGCAATAAGAATGTATAATTACGGTCCGTTAATTAACTCTCTCATCATTAATTAATCGCAACTAAGATGCGGAGGCTCGTGAAGTATTGAAATAACATTCAAGTATACATGTTATTCGGGGATCATTTTCTAACTTAATGAAAAGGATCTTCGCCCTCTCTAACCCTTTTTAATGGAGTAACAAGGTAACCCAAGGGGTTTGTCAGTGATTGTTACGACAAATGGTGTCAAGATGGCGAAACGTCTGATCTGAAAACATGGAAAAAAGAAACTCAATTAGTTCAGTTATTTTTTAAATCTGGACAATTTTTCTTTTTACACGCGGTATATTGATCAAAGTAAATACTAAGTCATAAGTCAGTCAAATATATTAGTACTGACTAATATAAAGTCATAGGAACCAAGATAATAAAACAAATCATAGACTGTAGGTAGACAAACGGATTAGTCAAATCGAATAACTGGAAAGATTAATGTAAATAAATTAATCAATTTAGATAGATAAAGTATAGATATATAAATAGATATGAATGTTGAACACAGGGGACTGAGATAGATAGATAGATAGATAGAGAGAGAGAGAGAGAGAGAGAGAGAGAGAGAGAGAGAGAGAGAATGAATTAGAGAGGAAGTCTTGACATATCGGATTGAGAGAGAGAGAGTAAGGAACAATGAACACATCAGATTGAGATAGATAGATAGATAGATAGATAGATAGATAGATAGATAGATAGATAGATAGATAGATAGATAGAATTAGAAAGGAATTGACATATCGGACTGAGACACAGATAGGGAAAGGAAGAATGAGCACATCGGACTGAGATAGATAGATAGATAGATAGATAGATAGATAGATAGATAGATAGATAGGGAATTTTGTCTTTTTTCTTCACGGACAACACTTAAGCTGATGGTGGCTTGCGGCTATTATCCTCATCGTAATCATTGCCAAGGAAAAGAACTAAACTCAGTTAAGCGACTGAGAAGCAATAAAGCAAAAACAATCAGTTGATTGGCGCCGTCCACAAACGTTTTGAAACAACGGTCTTAAACAGTGGATGTCATTTAATGGTGCCAAAGAGATTAGAGACAACACAAAATAAGGAGGTGAACGACGAAAGAAATGGCAATTGAGGAATCTCTACTGAATTACTGAAGATGACAACTTCTTTTATTTTCCTGTATTTTTTGAACGAGATTCCAATTCAGTCGAGCGAAAAGAATGGCAAATTTAACTTTGCTAAAGTTTTCCTCGAAAACTAACTTAAACGTTGACGATCTAACCACGTTATATCTATAATATTTTATCATACAAGTCAATGTTTTCAAAATAAAATTAATCAAAATACAGTCGGTAATTTTCTGGTAGCCTAACAGCTTACAACACGTAGAGTGGGATAGTAAAAGTGGAAATCTTACTTGCAGAGGTTTGTTATTGCTTTTCGGAAGCGTTTGCTTTGATTCGTTTTTTACGGTTTATCAACCGTTTTCAGGTTGATAAGCCGTAAAAGGCAAGGAAATGTATAATAAATGACTTTTACTTGTATAATAAAATATTATAGATATAAAGTTTTTTGCAGGTTATTTAAAGCCAGAAAATATTTTAGATTGTGAGAAATTTTGGAGATAATAATGGTTTAGCGATACAGCTATAACTAATTAACCCATAGATGGGGGAGAAGAGGTGTATTTATACATTTCCTAAGGGTATTTGCGTTTAAGTGAATGTAACAGACCCAACATGAAGTGGAACTCGGATATCCGTTTAACAATTTCTGACTACCCATTACATTACACGCACAAAAAAGCTTACAGCGCCTGGTAATCCCAAGCGGTCCGCCTTCTAAGTACGTTGCTTAACCTCGATGATCGTACGGGAATTAGTATTTCAGCGTTATGTGGCTCTATGCCTAAAGGTCTTTGCTTTAATATTCATTTCCATTCTCGTCTTAATATTCTCTTTTAATAAGAGACAACAAATTTTCTATTGGATTACTCCCTGGAGAGTCCAGAGGCTTAAGAGTGGAATTGATGATTTTGGACCCTTTGTCATAAGATAGACAATAATTAAATTTGTAGAATAAGAAGGGGAATTGTCGTATATGGGTAAATTTGGCTTAAAGCTTATTGGTTGTGAACCGCACACTCGGTCATATGATTGACGATGAAGATTATTCTATTCTCAACACCATATTTTCTTGTTGACTGTTCTTTGGATGTTTTTGTGACATATTTAAAACAAGTTTTTGTTACTTTATTATTTAATTTTATAGTAGCTTTTTCGACTGCTATTGCCGTCGGGCATTGATTTTCCAGTATCTTTTATTGTCCTTTCTTTGTAATAACATTGTCTCATTTTCTTTCGTTCTCAATAATCCCCACGTTGCATCTTAGTGGTCTTATCCTCTGGCTTGGGGTGAAATGATTAAAAATAAAATAAACATGCAACTGCAGTTATATCTGACAATAATAGTATAAACCAAGCCTTTTTTTATGAATTTGATTGTTAATATAATCTTGTGTGCATAAAAATGATATATACGTTCTTTTTCACTATATCCGTATACTTAAAAGTCTTCGTAATAATTGATGAACTGATTTTTATTACTGTGTTATTTTAAAGGTAATGAAAAAAACAGTAAGATGGGAAATTGTTAAAGAAGTTTAGCCACGAAAAAAAAACAATTAATAGTAATATGACTTTACCTCGAATCAATCGAGATTCAAGAATGTTTTCGATTGTTTTTTTTCTGTAGGACTGTAGCTGTAATTAACACGCTTCCATTATAAAACATAAACCCGTTAATTTCATTGCGTAAGATTTAAATTTTGAGGTAAATGATCCTTCGAAATAAGCTATATCAAATAATGAAAAGTTGATATTTTAGATAATTTTGCAAAATGGCAAAAGGAATGAGGGGAACGCAAAGGAAGAGTTAAATAATTTCCATGTAACACTAATGTAGCAGTTAAACATAAACGCAATGGCTTACTCGCTATTTGTTGTTATTTACTCATCAGTGCCATTAATTTTGTTATTCTGAGAGAATTTACCACATTTGGAAAATTATTGAATAAATTACGACAAGGTTTAGGATTAATTAAAAAAAAACATGCATAAAAATCATAATTAATCTTAAACTGAAAGGTAATTATAAAATTTTGATCTATCACCTGAATATTTATAACGTGGGTGAGATGGCATCCTATACATTTGATCAATAGCATTGAAAATAGTATAACCCAAATATATCAAAGTATTAATTGTTTTTATGGCGCGTGCAAAGATTGTCCCAGACAAGAGGAATTATTGTATGATTACAGGATAATTTGAAATGATTGGTTGGGGAAATTTACAAATACCTCAAGATACTAGTAGGCTTTTTTCTGTTTCTTGATATTTAATGTAAAGCTAAATAATTGTAGAAATATTTTAGCAGATGCCTTTCGTAGATTTTGAAATGTATCATTTCAATGTGAAAAGAGGCCCTGAAAATATATGGCCAAATATATTTTGAAGAATTATTCTTCGTCTGAGTCTCCAAAGACAACTAAAGATCCATAACTGAAAGTCTTGAAATTGTCTTAAAATTGTATTTTATTCATATATCATATAATATTATTGTATAATATTCATATATTCCTATAATATTATTGTATAATATTCATATATTCCTATAATATTATTGTATATTATTCATATATTCCTATAATATTATTGTATATTATTCATATATTCCTATGATATTATTGTATATTATTCATATATTATATATTATTCTATATATTATTCATATATCATATAATATTATTGTGTATTATTTATATACTATATAATATTATTGTGTATTATAAAATATTATCGTATATTATTTATATACTATATAATATTATTCATATATTATATAATATTATTATACATTATTCAGATATTTCTATAATATTATTGTACATTATTCATATATTATATAATATCATTGTATATTATTCATATATTATATAATAATATTGTATAGTATTCATGTGTTATATAATATTGTATATTATTCATATATTATATAATGTTATTGTGTATTATTTATATACTATATAATATTATCGTATATTATTTATATACTATGTAAAATTATTATATATTTTTCATATATTATATAATATTATCATATATTATTCATATATTTCTATAATATTATTGTATATTATTTATATATTATATAATAGTATTTTTATTATTTATATACTATATAATATTATTGTATATTATTCATATATTTCTATGATATTTTGTATATTATTCATATATTATATAATATTATTGTATATTATTCATATATTATATAATATCATTCCATACTTTTATATACTATGTAATATTATTGTATATTATTCATATATTATATTACATTAGTGTATATTATTCATATATCGTATAATATTATTGTATATTATTCATATATTTCTATAATATTATTGTTTAGTATTCATATATTATATAATATTATTGTATATTATTCATGTATTATATAATATTATTGTATATTATTCATATATTATATAATATTATTGTATATTATTCATGTATTATATAATATTATTGTATATTATTCATGTATTATATAATATTATTGTATATTATTCATGTATTATATAATATTATTGTATATTATTCATATTCTGTGTAATGGTCATATTAGCCGTTTATTTATGAGGAAATATTCGGCATTCAGCCAGTGATTCTATTGTTTGAAATTTATAAAATCTTTCTCTAGAAACAAGTTTTCAGGAAAATCGGTTTCTCAAGTCTAGTGGCTCTCATCGCTCTTTCCAGATGGAGATTTCTTTCCTAACCTTTTATTCGAAGTGGTGTGGAATGACAACATCCTGGTTTTGCCATTATTTTCTCTTCGAGTTATATCTGCTATCCATTGTAGCTGTTGCTGCTGTTGAAAATCCTCAAGTGATGTCGTTTCTGTTACCTCTTACAGTTCTTTGTGTGTGATTGTGTAGCGCCAGTCTACAAGGTTCGAAGATGGATGGTCTTCGCCAATATCTACAGGCTTTACACAATCATAGGCGTTTTTAGCTATTGCCTCTTAGAAAGCGGTTGTATACAGCTGAGAGCTTGGTTATTTCTGAATGTGTTTGGCGCCATGCATGACGTCCTTATGAAATTTACGATCTAATGAGGCTATTTAAGTACATTACTCAGATTCTCATCTTAATGTTTTTGGTTTTGCAGCAAATTGCGGTGTTGAGGGAAACTACCTCTGTTGCAGCCTATTTTTTGTTCATTTTTCTTTTCCCTTATACTAAATTCGTTATAACATTTTCATACAACGAAGTATTTGAAGTGTTTAGTATTTACTAATACTACATCCTGAAATTTTATGATTGATTTAGTCTATGTACAATCCCTTCTTTCATTCTAATTTGAGATCATGATTCCTGTTTAATAATAATAATGGCAAATAATATACGTAATAGTTTATAAATGGTAAAACCTTTTTGGAATAAATCTTTGGAATATTAACAAAATTATTTGTTTCTCTGAAACTTTCATTCATTATTTTTTACCTAAAAAAGCCAGAAAATATTACTAAATATTAATCTAAATATTTTGAACACAATTATAAAATTGTAGGCTTCGCCTACAGGTAACACGTATTGTTGGTCATTTTATTATAAAATGTATTGTTGGTCATTTTATTATAAAATGTATTGTTGGTTATACAACTTATGATTCTTTTATAATTATTTTTCTTGTAAAACTTGAAATGATTCATTTTCAAGTACATTTTCTCTACTTTCCACTCAATAAGAATTTATTCTTCTCATAAGCCTTACTAAAACTCTTCTCATAATTAAAGATTAATCGTAATTTAGACCACCCCATGGCCGCCATCACTGATAGAACTCATCTGTACAAATTCTGTTTTATGAGTCGCCTTGTTTCAGACGCAATTTTAAACGGCTATATTTCCCTAACAAAAACCACGAAAAGGCCCATGGATTCAAATTAAAAAAAATGTACCTATCGCTGAAAGAAGTAATATTATAAGAGACAGAAATTTACATGACTGAAATTTACTTAAACCCTAACAAAATGTATACTTAGAGATTCAAATGTAAATGACCAATATTTACTCATCCCTGAGCCAAATAAATTCTTATAGTCTCATATATACATCAGTATTTACCTATTGCCGACCCAAAGAAATCGTTATAGAGTCATATACAATCCATCAACATTTAACTAATCCCAAAAGAATTCCCATCTCAATAAATAAAGCGCAGTGTACATGTGTCCGTCTTTCCGTCCGTCCGCTTTTCGATACTGGCGAATCATAAACAATCTGAAGTAACAGGTAGTAACTACGGTAATTACACACGATTAAAATAATAAATAAATCACTCATTTAAAGTTGCATTTAAATATTGAACAGAGTGAAAAATTAAAAAAAAAATCTTCATTATTCGTTTTTCGTTGAAATAGCAATTGATATCGTCTAATTAAACCGTAGTTCAAACTTAAGCGGGGCACGGTACGTTGCTCATAATTTTTATCTTTTTCTAGCTCACGTACCGTGACTTATTAGAAATATTACATACTTCGTTTTCCCTTATGTCTTTAAGAGTGACTTATGTGAAGAGATCATAAAGAATGGTGATTTTAAAAGAAAATAAAAATTCCGCACGAAGCAAATGTAAACAAAATAAGGGGATCGGTTAAGTATACGAAGAAAGATTATGCGGAATTAAGGTAAATTGATTTTATTTTTTCTAAATTATTATAACTTTTACGTACATAGGACGCGGAAGGTAAAAGCCTGAAGGCCCAAAATCCCACCAGTAAGTGAAGTACAAACATGTAAGAGACGCCTTCAAATAAATCTCACTACGAAACCTTTTTACAATTATGTAGAAACACGGCTCCCAAATTAGATAAATGGTTTCTGATATGGCAAATCACTTGATGTAATCTCTACGACTTCCCTGCGGCTGAAATCCAAATGACCTAGAAATAGGTCAGGGTACGGGTTACCTAATACATTCCCGCGCAAAACCCAAATAGCGATTCGGAGCCGATCCAAAAAAGATACAAACGGCTTGTCATCAACAGTGAGACGAGATCTGAAACAGGACAGTCAAAGGACAGATCTACAAATCGGGAAAGAGAGTGAACCAGACCAGCCTCGATACACGTTATCATTAGCCAGCGATGATTTTCCTATATACAAAGACGTGGCGAAGTAAGTCTTGTTTCAACTATCTTTGTTCACTGCGTTTTAAAATTACTGCTATAGCACGAAATCAGTCGGCAGTCACACACATGTTTAATAAGCATGTACTTCACATACACATATTGGCGCATTTTGCTGACTCACTTGCAACAAACTTCGAACTTTGCAGACAAATCACATCGAAAGATTGGTCACTTCATGGTCACAACGAAGAACATTCATTTTCAGCAGACAGGTACTGTATAAATGTCGGTACTGTATAAATGTTATTATCATATTTAGCTTGGTTTTCTTCTTTTTCTGCGAAGATCATTTCTTCACGTTGTTTATAATTTTGTATCGGTATTTCTCGACATTTTTTTTAAGCTTTTCACCCCAAGCAAGACTGGAAGCCACTAGCACGCAAGGAGTTACAGAAAATTTGGAGCGAGAGCAGATAGGAGTGTTAGAGGAAAAGATGTGGAGAAAGATAGTGGATAAATCAAGGCAAGGGGTTACAGAAAATTTGGAGCGAGAGCAGATAGGAGTGTTAGAGGAAAAGATGTGGAGAAAGATAGTGGATAAATCAAGGCAAGGGGTTACAGAAGATTTGGAGCGAGAGCAGATAGGAGTGTTAGAGGAAAAGATGTGGAGAAAGATAGTGGATAAATCAAGGCAAGGGGTTACAGAAGATTTGGAGCGAGAGCAGATAGGAGTGTTAGAGGAAAGGATGTGGAGAAAGATAGTGGATAGATCAAGGCAACTGGAGATGTCGATTGACGTTACATTTGAATAGTTGGAGATTATAGTTGTCAGGGAAACAGGAATAAGGAAGGGAGTTCCACAGGCGAGAGGTGCGAGATATGAATCTATTGGAGTAGAAGAGACGTCTACATTTAACAGTTTCAACAGTGAAAGGGTAAGAACGGGAATCCAGATAGACTGCCCGACACTCTCCAAGTAAACGCCTTCAGACACGGTCTGTCCTGGTATTTACCCATAGCTGGGCGGGGGGAGAAAAGAGCATTTATACCTTTCCCAAGCGTATAAGTACGTAAGTGAATGCAAGGGATTTGACTGGAATTCGAACTCTGCTCTCCGATTCCTTAATCCCAGCCGCTATCCATTACTCCACCGCGCCTCCTTGAGAAGTCATACGACAGTAAAATTGTTCGTCCGAAAGGAATTGAATCTGTATCACCTTTGTTCCACCAGGGAAACAAATTTTTAGCCAAAGTGTCTGGTTGCGAGCTGTTTAAAAAGAAAAAAAAAGAAAACCGGGATAGTAACTGAAACTTGGGTACTGAATAAAATAACAAATAAAATTCTTTTTACAAAATCCTTTCAAAATGATAGACTCATGTATAAATAACCAATATCTGTTAATCCCCGCAAAAATTAAATGATTAGACAATCAAATATGAAGACGAATATTTAAATCTCCCGGAAGAAAATAAATGCAGCAAATAGAATTCAAGAAAAGAGAAACTGACTTCGATAATAAACACTCCACCAAGGATAAACATAAGATTCAACCGACAATGACCACGGTGTGTACTTGGTCATAGTTTGCTTCTGATTAGTTGATTTTCTCCAGCGGCATATTAACCTCTATGGGTTATTCAATATCGAAATCTAAATATTTTGAACACAATTATAAAATTGTAGGCTTCACCTACAGGTAACACGTATTGTTGGTCATTTTATTATAAAATGTATTGTTGGTCATTTTATTATAAAATGTATTGTTGGTCATTTTATTATAAAATGTATTGTTGGTAATTCTATATAAGATCTATTGCTTGTCATTTTGCTTTGAATATATATTGTTGCTTAAATATATATTGTTGGTTATGTTAAAAAACGCTTACGTCTCAATATTGCAAACTGCGCATCAACATGAGATATTATTCTCATGTTAATTTTATGAGCCTACTCTGCCATATTGGCTCAAGGCATGATGGAAGGGAGCGTTTAAAGATTTTTCCAACTGTAAGTTGCTAACCACAGTACGTTGCCAAGACAATATTAAGACAATTTCAAGACTTTCAGTGCTGGGTTTTTAGTTTTCTTTGGAGACTCAAACAACACTTCTTTAAGATATATTTGACAGTATAATTCAGGCCCTCTTTTCACACAGAAATGATACATTTCAGAAACTATCAAAGACATTTGCCAAAGTATTTCTACAAATATGTAATTTCGCATTAAATATTATGAAACAACAATCCACACGTTGGGAGAGATCGTCTGAAGATTTTTTTCCACGGTACTTTGCCAACCAACGCTATTTTCTGCGGTAGACTGGTTGCGAACCAAGTCTATAGAATCCAGTCTGTTCTCCTATTCAGCCAATGGCTGGAGGGAGAAGAGATGTATTTAAAAATATATTGCTGGCATCTTCACCATAAAAAGGGTTGTAGGTCGGGAAGACTAGGATCAAGCAATCGCGGAAGTCTAAATATCTGGGACGCGTCTTGACAGAGGACGGTAAGTGCGACACTTAGATCCGTAGACGTGTTGGGATGACCAAGGACACATTCCAAAAGCTGGACAGAGTATTGCCAGACAGGAGGATTTTTTTGGTGACAAAGAAAACAATACTGAACTGTTACGTGACATTTGTCATTCATTACGGCAGCGAATGTTGGACAGTTTCCTCAAAGACGAAGAAGAGACCCGAGGCGACAGATATGTGGTTCTACAGAAAGATAAGGATATCATGGATCGAGAGTGTGAGCAACAATGAGTTCTTAGAGAAGTTGCAAACAAGGAGGAGGCATATACTTAATATCAGGAAGAGGAAGGAGAGCCTGGAGAATGTGCTACTCACGGGTCGAATAGAAGGAAAAAGAGACAAGGGAAAACAAGGCGTGACATACCTGGCAGACTTAAGCGAGTGGATGACAGAACGTGGTCTGGGAGAGGAAGCAGAGGGAGGGGACTTGTTGAGAGTTGCAAGGGAGAGAGTGAGGTGGGGAGCCATGATCGCCTACGTCTTGAAAGGACATGGCACATAAAAACAAAGATGCTTTCATCGTGTTTGGTTTTTGTTTAGGAGTTTACTATTTGTCCATAGCTAGGAACCTAAGAGGACCTGGAACAACAGCTATAAAAATGTGGTTCCACACTCCCCAAAACGTCCAATCTCCCGATCAGTGGGTTTGCATTCGGATGTAGTTTATCACTATACGTTGGACTATGTTCATAGTTTGAACATTGATTATATTCATTTGCCTCAACAACAGTGTTTCGTTTTTATTTCTCATAAAAATCGTACTTCGTGAGAATGACATTGACAAACCTTCTTTCCATATATTGTTCTAGTTGGGCACCTCGAGGTTGTGTAATGGTTAGCAAGCTTGTCTTGCTAGAACAGTTACGACTGACTAGTGAGTTCGATCCTCACTGGGTGCCGCATACATTCGGCCTTGTGCCACATCTGAGCTATGCTTGGAAAATCACTATATTGGGCGATTTAATAATTTGTAGAATGTGGATCTCATTCATAAAATAGAATGTGGATGTCATTCATAAAATAAAATAAGAAAAAAAAATCAATGATTAAAGCCTTGTTTGGTGACACAATAATTACAGTCCTCCCACTTTCCAAGGGAATCTAATCAACCTGAGGCACAAATATTCCTTTTTTTCTATTTCGTGTGTGTGTGTGTGTGTGTGTGGTGTGTGTGTGTGTGTGTGTGTGTGTGTGTGTTTGTGTGTGTGTGTGTGTGTTCCACTTACAACAAGTCTGTATAAATCATTTTGTGTCACAAGAATTTCCCATTACCCGACTGGAAATTGCCATCATGACGAACATTCTGAGTTCGCGGCCTCACGATGACGTCATTTCCTCTTCCTCAATTTACATTTCCCGCCAGTCGTATCCTCAATTTATATATCTTATCTTATATACGTTCATATTTTTGAGGCTTTAAAATTCTCTGTAATATAAATATATCCTTAACAGGATCTTCTATCGCTAATACTGTGGATCCGCGCGCGTATGTTAAATTTAATATCGATGCTTCTAACCAGTAATTTAAGAACTTTACAATTGAATTATTGTATAATAACCAGGAATATTTAAAATAACAATATGCATTTCCTTCAAAACTCTTTATCACCGAGAATGATAAAGAAAAACGTTTTGAAAACATTTTTCACCTGTACATAAGTGAGTTTACAATTTTTTTTGCACGGTATTAACTTTTCATCATCCTTGAATGGAATTATTTTTAAGGCAATCGTTTGTATATTTTAATATTTATTAATTTATTTATTTATTTCTGAGATGAGCAGTTATTATTATTATTATTATTATTATTATTATTATTATTATTATTATTATTATTATTATTATTATTATTATTATTATTATTATTATTATTATTATTATTATTATTATTATTATTATTATTATTATTATTATTATTATTATTATTATTATTATTATTATTATTATTATTATTATTATTATTATTATTATTATTATTATTATTATTATTATTATTATTATTATTATTATTATTATTATTATTATTATTATTGTTGTTGTTGTTGTTGTTGTTGTTGTTGTTGTTGTTGTTGTTGTTGTTGTTGTTGTTGTTGTTGTTGTTGTTGTTGTTGTTGTTGTTGTTGTTGTTGTTGTTGTTGTTGTTGTTGTTGTTGTTGTTGTTGTTGTTGTTGTTGTTGTTGTTGTTGTTGTTGTTGTTGTTGTTGTTGTTGTTGTTGTTGTTGTTGTTGTTGTTGTTGTTGTTGTTGTTGTTGTTGTTGTTGTTGTTGTTGTTGTTGTTGTTGTTGTTGTTGTTGTTGTTGTTGTTGTTGTTGTTGTTGTTGTTGTTGTTGTTGTTGTTGTTGTTGTTGTTGTTGTTGTTGTTGTTGTTACTACTACTACTACTACTACTACTACTACTACTATTATTATTATTATTATTACGATTTACATTATTTTCATGCGGGTTTTTGTCTTCATATTTGCTTTTATTGTTTCGACTCTTAAAATCTCCGGCCTTCATAAGGTACTTGTTGAGACAAGAACAATCTAAACCGCAGATTAAATAAAAAGTTCACTGCGAATTTTCCTGACGGCTAACCGGAACGACAATCTCCTCGAGTGCAGGAGTGTAAATAATATAAGTTAATTACCGTAATTCCCCATGTATAATACACATTTTTTTCTAAAAAAATAATAAGCAAAATCAGGAGTGCGTATTATGCACAGCTACAGTTTTTAAAAAAAAATTGCCGTAAAATTATATAAGAATTATCATAAAACTAAATTCGAATAATATTACTCTATGTTTAAAACCATTTTTAAAAATAAGTACAGGAAACGCTGGCCGAAATGAAATTGGAGAGGTACAATTTTTAGGGTTTGATAACAAAAAGCGGTTGCGTATTATGCATGAGTATAGGCATTTTCCCATAAATTCAGCACAATTTTAGGTTTGCGTAATAGGGATGACGGCGTATTATACATAGGGAATTAGGGTATTTATTTATCTCAGTTAAAAAAATGACTCCATGAAGTAATTACCTTTCTTTTTTAACTATTTTTTGTGTATTTCCAGTTAGCTCCTACCGAAAACTAATATATATGACTTTAAATACGGTATTAAAGTAAAGAAAAAAAATCAAATTATACACTCTTTTTCTCTCCGACGAGAAACTCTATTCCCGGTGTTAATTCAGAATAATATTTTCGTAGCAATTTTAAATCAAAACATTTAATAATTTTTCTCAAACTGTCAGTCTGGTATTTTCAAAAATTTCGAAGTAAGAAAAATAATTGCAATAATATATGAAAAAAAAATCGTTAATATCAAAATGACTGTATCCTTTTCTGACAGACATCATTTTCTACACCTATTCAATGAATATTTTGTTGTTATCAGGTGAAGAGAGAAAAAAATTCAGAAATTACCATACTAAAAATACCGATACTATCAGACTTGCCAACAAAAGTTTAGCTACTTCTACTGCTACTATTAATACTAATACTACTACTACTAATAATAATAATACTTCCCAGGAAATCCATCTTTATTTGAAATACAAACGACTACGTTAATTAGTAATACATACGTAGTAAAACATTTTCAATAACTAATAACCAACTACTAACATACATTTTCATTACGTCTCAGATTTTAAACTTGATAAAGGATTATCAATCGGCAAGCCCAAAAGAAATAATAATAATAATAATAATAATAATAATAATAATAATAATAATAATAATAATAATAATAAAAATAATAATAATAATAACTCCACAACAACAGAATGTGTTTTCTTAATGACATGGCAGTCACCGCAGATTGTTATATATATCTGAAGATCTTCAAAAAACTTCAAAAATACTGAAGGGGAAATGTAAAAATGTGCCACATGAGAACATCAGTCTTTCCAGTTAAAGTTGGAGCATTCGGATTGATTGGAAAAAGGTTTTGATAGACTCATTGAAGGAATTCCTGGTAGCCCATGCCTTAAAGAAATACAAAAAAAATTACTCACAAGTACAAATTTTACGAAAATGTCTGTGATCTTGTTTTGTTTTTTGTTTTGCTTTGTTTTGTTTTTTACAAAACAATAAGAAAAAATGCCATGAAGCTATTTCTGATCTGATGTCTTTGGCTGGGACCGGGAAGGAAAATGTATTCAAAAGAAATCTAAGGTAGTAGTAGTAGTAGTAGTAGTAGTAGTAGTAGTAGTAGTAGTAGTAGTAGTAGTAGTAGTAGTAGTAGTAGTGATGATGATGATGATGATGATGATGATGATGATGATGATGATGATGATGATGATGATGATGATGATGATAATAACAAACCCACTGAATATAAAACCCGGCATGACAGAGTGGGCCAATATCTGCACTGGAAAATTTGCAGCTCCTACGGGTAGGAAACTGAAAGAAACTGGTACGAACACGACCCTGACCCGGCTACGGAGATAGGACCTGTTACAATTCTATGGGACTACACAATACACGCTGACAGAACAATCAAAGCCAACCGCCCAGACATTGTTATTAAAGACCACAAACAAAATAAGTGCCTACTTATTGATGTAGCAGTCCCTTCAGACTGCAATGTATCTTTGAAGATATTCGAAAAACTGTCAAAATACAAGGAACTTGAAACAGAAATCTCAAAAATGTGGCACATGGGAACATCAACAATCCCTGTTGTAGTTGGAGCCCTTGGACTGGTTGGAAAAGATTCCAGTAGGCTGATTGAAGAGATCCCTGGAAGTCCATGCCTCAAAGAGATACAAAAAATTGTTCTGACAATTACAGCCCACACTTTACGAAGAGCTTTATCTATGTAATTAGTTTTTTTAATTTTTTTTTTTTGCAGTGGGAAGTGTCATGATGCCATTTCTAACCTTAGGTCCCTGGGCGGGACCCGGAAAGAAAGGTGTAAACGCCAGATATCAAAGAAAATAATAATAATAATAATAATAATAATAATAATATACCTTTTTGCTACAAGCGGCATGACTGTAAATTTACGTCCTGTAAATAAAGGAGTGTTAAGAAAATTTCAAATTTATCCTTCATGATTGCTACGCTTTGAGTATCATCACATGGTAAGGAACGACAATATAATTCTTTTAATCTATATATATATATATATATATATATATATATATATATATATATATATATATATATATATATATATATATATACGCATACATACGTACATATATGTACATATACATACACACATATATATATATGCAGATACATACCCAAACATACACACACACACACATATATATATATATATACATATTTTTATATATATATATATATGTGTGTATATATTAATGCAGATACATACCCAAACATACACACACACATATATATATATATATATATATATATATATATACATATATGTGTGTGTGTGTATGTTTGGGTATGTATCTGCATATATATATGTGTGTATGTATATGTACATATATGTACGTATGTATGCGTATATATATATATATATATATATATATATATATATATATATATATATATATATATACGTGTGTACGTGTGTGTGAGTGAATGAACACACTGGTACATAGGCACATACTTGCATACATCGTAGTACGTGTGCTTCCCATGTTAATAATATCGAGAGAGTTATATTCTTGGAGCAGCGAATAAGATTTGTTGCCAAGGAAACTTTTCACCTCTCCTTATGGATGGCTGAGTTTCCCAATTGAAACGTTTTGGCTTATTATTTTTTACCGTTGCCTTTTTTTTCATTTAACAATACTCATATTGGCACAAAACAGTTAACGTGGGAGTGTCCGAAAAGAAACAAATTTTTCGATACAGAGCTGATCTCACAACAAATTTGAGATAATGGGCTTTTTTTTTCCCCTCAAATTCTCTTTTGGTACAAATACGTTTGAAATTTGATATCTTTGAGAATGATTCTGACAGTATATTTTAATTCTGAGTTTTTGAACAAACAATTTATCCCGTGCTTGTATTTTATTTATTTTCGTTATTGCAAAGATACATAGATTGATATTTATATGTTTCCCTCCCGTATACTCAGGGTTTTCACCTTCCAGACATATGGTAGAACATCAAGGATGGCAGAATATTATTAAAAATATAGTTTTATCAGCTCTAAGAATGCTAATGAATGCGAGCTAAAAAATATAATTAATTTGTTTTAGAAGAAATAACTCAAAAACATAGAAAGACAGATAGATGCAACGCTGGGCTGAAAAGTTCATAGGCTGACTATGAAGGAGTAATACTAGAACCGTGAAGTCATGCTTGCATTAATTTCAACTCGTTTTTATTAATAACTATTGTTTCCTCCCAGGTAAACTGACACCTGACTGTTCATCCTGTTGGTAATCAACAACATATGTGACGTCATCATCACTGCGAAACTGGACACTAATCCCGCACATCAAACATTGAAGCCATTGTCCTGATGAAACAAGACACCTTCCGTCACTTCTCCTGGGTATTTGGTTTTGGTAGCCTTTTGTAACGCCCTCGGCATTTGGCACGGTAATTTCCATTGATGATGTTTCTCACGAAACATTATGCTTTTCGCATCTCAAAGAACTGAGGCCGTCACCTTATCTGTAAAGGAAATGATCTTTGAAGCTGGTGAGGATTCAGCTCTCAGCCTGAGTTAGGAAACGTTCAAGGAATCCAACTGGATTTACATCAAACAATGTCAGATTAGACCGTGATATGATCAGGGTGGTACGCTTTTGATCAGGTGTCAGAAAATGTGGCACCCACCGAGCAATAACCTTCATGCAATGTTCAATGTTCAGAGTATTCTCAATTCTCTCACGGGATAGCATTGGCTTTGGATACACCGTAATACGTGCGTTTCCCATGTTAATAATGTTATACCCTTAAGAATACTTAGGAAAGGGGTGTTATGGTATTTTACCCAGGCATGCATTGACTCTCCAAGCTATAAATAGGAGCAGGTACTGCCTTTTGGAGAGGGAAGTTTCCAGCAGGCAGCTCTGACAGTCGGACCAAACATTCTTGCTGTAACACTCTCGCTTGTATATTTTGTATTACTGTTTCTGTTACTATATTTGTTTAACTCAATTCCTCTCTGTGTACTTTATTTCTGCCCCTAACAAGGCCACAACAATATATATATATATATATATATATATATATATATATATATATATATATATATATATATATATATAAAGAAATGTTTGATTTATTTTAATTATTATTGAAGTGGCGAACACGATCAGTGTTTTCCTTGGTGGTGACAGTTGCAGGACATCCAGACTTTGGGTCTTCTTCAAGTCTCTCCCTTCCCCTCGTAAATTCAGCTGTCCACTTTTGAATTGTTGATAAATCTGGAGCGTCATCTCTTAATGTAGCAACCATGTCAGCAATATTGTCCTTGGGGGTTAAACTTTCTTTCGGCAAATACTTAATATAACCACGATGCCAAATTTTGGCCATTTTCAAATGAAGGCGCTACGAGTTAGCTTTGAAGTCTTCTTTGAACAGTCTATTGTCAGTTCGCCTGGAAAAATGGAGTTATTAATAAAAAGTGTCGCAAATAATACGTACAATATTTCATAGCTGCAGCTTCATTCCGCCTGATCAGCCTATGAGATTTTCAACTCACCCTCGCATATAGATATAAAGATATGAACAGACTGAGGGCGATACATATGACAGATGAGGCAGATTTTTTCCTTGCAGTAGGTTGCCATTTCTTCATGCGGTAGACCAGTTGCCATCCAAGGCTATAGAACCCGGTCTGTTCTACTATTTACCCACAGCTGGGTGGGGAGAGAAGAAGAGGATCCATACCTTTCCCAAGGGTATTAACTCATAAGTGAATGCATTGGATTAAAGTAAAAACAAACAAAGCGATATTATTAAGTCTAAAAAAACTGATATACATACACGAGATGATCGAACAGAATTAAGGAGAAATATGTCCATACTCTGATAAATATGAATCTTTAGTAATATATATTGACAGAATGTGAATTTCATTGTCAGTAGGGAAGTGTAGTTCAGGTTAGCAGTGGATATCTAGTATAAAATAGCAGAGCGTAGTTCTTCCTTCTGTTCTGGTTATCTTTGGTTCTGACAGGTTGACATTGGACATTCGGAGAGAGTTACCAAAATGGCCGCCTTTATAAAGACGGATTGAATAATTTACGCCTCCTGATTGGTTAATCTTCTTTTCAGGAACTATAATGTGAGTCAAGTCATTTGGGTTTGCTCACTAGTACTAAACCACACAAAATAATTCAACACGTCACACTTTTTCTTGAAAATGACTGTGAAAGTCGAAAATACTTGAACAAAATAACAAAATATGAACTTCGGGCAGATTATTCATAAATTTGACTCAAAATACTCAACACCTTAGAAAAATGGAAACTATAATAAAAATTAAAAAGACAGACCTTGTCGGATTTTTTAATCTAACTTGTTTATATATATATATATATATATATATATATATATATATATATATATATATATATATGTGTGTGTGTGTGTGTGTGTGTGTGCCCAAGTATAGGATTGGTGTATACGGATTAAATTCCAATAACCAAAAAATACTATTCTTAAAAGAGTGCTCAATACAGAGTAGAGCAAATATAATTATTTATTCGAAAATTATAACATAAATATGTTATAAAATCACAACAAAAATAGGCATTTTGTTTCAACACTTCTGGTGTCTTATCAAGCGATGGCTATGATTAACACCAATACTTGATAAGACACCAGAAGTGTTGAAACAAAATGCCTATTTTTGTTGTGATTTACACACACACACACACACACACACACACACACACACACACACACACACACACATATATATATATAATGATTTTTTTATTTATTTCAATCCGATATTTTTATTAAAACATTATTGAAGTGGACACTCATTATGTGAAAATAGACGACCCGTTTTTATTAGTCTTCTTATTCTCGTCTACTCGCAATAACCCGTAGCTTCTTCGTGGCATTGTCGCCTTGCTTGGGAGGAAATGATTACAAAAAATGTCGACACTTCTGTCATTACATCTGTAGACGTTAAATTAAGACAGTACCTAATTTGCCAAAATCTTTGCAGTGTCATTCGCAATGTTCTTTCAGTTTGTTGGCTTTGGGTAAAGGAAATTGGATGCATTCTAAATTACCTTTGTTTTTACGTAGAAAATTTATTTTCATTTCGATATTGTTCTTTATTTGAGAAGGTTCGTTGATGCATACACATGCTCAACACCACATTGGAACATACTTCTTTCAGAATAAAAAAAAATACACTAATCTCTGTGGAAAGACGCGTGATATTGTAAAATAAAACAAACTAAACAAACAAGTGCTCGACTATAACACATAAAAATACACACACGGACACACAAACATATTTCTATATATATTTCGAGTACTTTTTTAAGATTACAGACAAGTTATGGGAAATATATATTTTTAATGAGATTTTCTTGTTGGTGTATTAATAACTGTATATTGGTGTTGATTGTGTAAAGGAATTTTCCCCAATGTGTCTTCGTTACCTTATCGACTAGGTTCAGCCATTATCAAGAATGAAAAAAATTCGACAAATTTGGAGTTGTCCAGTTCGAGGTTTGGAGAATGGAGGTGCAGGGTGGATACGTTACAGAAGTAAAATTAGTAAAACATCCATGTATGGATTAGTCCAAATAATATATGGTATGTTGCATTGAATCTTGACTTACAGTGATAACAATACTGATCTTAGAACTAAGAAGCATCGAAAGACGAAAGGGTATTCGCTAAGAATTGCTGCATTTGTTGTAATAATAT
>OZ038498.1:77651918-77676918 GCA_964036315.1 Acanthosepion esculentum
AATTACTGGAACTTCTGTCAGTTAAAATAATTATTATCTCCAAACTTCCTACAATATAAAAATATTTCCTGTCTTTAAATAACCTGCAAAGGGCTGATAAGCCGTAAAAACAAACCGCTCACTCATTCTATATATATATATTTCTTACAATATAAACTTTCTTACAATATAAATGTATTTTCTGTCTTTAAAAAACTGCAAATTATTGATGCATATAAAATAAAATAAAAGAATTCGCTCAGTCACTAGATATGTAGGTAAAGAAAACGAAAGACAACAAACGTCGGTAATAATTCTACATCAAGAGAAACGCAGAAAAAGCAGGGATACTTAACTTGAAATTGAAATTTGTAATATCTGGAGACCGATATTTCTGGGTGCACATACTAGGCGACTACATTTTGCTGCACTTTTTGTATATTCTTTCTCTTTTGATTTATATATTTTTCACGACCCATGACAATCATTCTTAGTATTTTGTGGTTTTCATTGGCGTCCTCGTTTTAGCTTAGTACGACACAAGCCAAGACGACATGACGTTCAAAAGTTTACTTCGCATTTAAGTAGTTTGAGTTTGTCGATCAGGAAAACCAACATTCAAGATCCTGGAGAATCATTCTTAATTTCTGTACTCTTCCACTATCCTGTTCAATATTACTTCAGTTTTTAAATATTAAAGTGATTTTGAGTTTCGAAAAATAGCAGAATAAAAACGTTGAATAGGTAATTTTGACACACTGCTAAAGGCTTTACGGTTCTCTATCCAAGTTTTGCTAAAATTTCAACCTTTTTTGCTGCAATATTCCGGGATCATTTTATTTATTAATAGTTGATCTTGGCAAACATATGACCCTCGACGGTACCCTTTCTGTTCCAGGAAAACAATGTTGTTTTCAGAGAGAAAAGGGTAAATACAGTCCGTCAGCACACGTGATCAATTTATATGTAGTGAACAAACTTGTTATTGGTCTATAATTGTTTGGATCGTCTGTTTTCACCCGCTTTTGGTAGAAAATATGTAATATGTTCAGTGATCCATTTTGGAATTTTATTGAGGTTATTAATTAGCATTGACAAATTTTGCACAAGGGGTTTATGAACTGATGAGAGATAATAGAGTCAAAGTTTATAATTTCCTGGGGGGTTCCAATTTGGGGATTTCGTCATAGCTTGCTTTACATTATTCTTGCTTATATTTTTTCATTCTTGTAGAGGATTATCCTTCATTATTATTATTATTATTATTATTATTATGATTATTATTATTATTATTATTATTATTATTATTATTATTATTATTATTTCGTTAGATTTCTGTTTTATACACATGTCATTGAGGATCCCAAACTTAGACGTAAGCTCACAAATAACTTCATGATATTTTAAACTGACCATTTTTATAAAAAAAAAAGCTAATAAATAAAAAAAAAAACTAAGATCAATCACATTTTACATAGATAAAGGTCTTTGTAATGTCAACTGTACTTGTGAAGTACTATCTTTTGTAGTACTTTAAGGTATGGACTATTAGGAATCCCTTCAGTCAGTTTATCGGAAGATTTCCAATCGCTCCGATGGATCCAGCTCCAACTGAAATTATTGATGGCCTCTTTTTCCACATTTTGTAGATTTCCACCTTAAGATCTTCTTGTATTTTGATAGTTTTTGAAGAACTTTAAAGATATATTACAATCTATAGACACTACCATGTCAATAAATAAATACATTCTGTTTTTGTGTTCTTTGATTATTATTATTATTATTATTATTATTATTATTATTATTATTATTTCATCTTAATTTCCTAAAAGTAATTTACTACGGAGCATTTGATTGGCTTGTGGAAAACATTATGCAAATGCTTTAAGTTATTGCTTTAGGAAGATGATTACCAGTCTCACCATTTTTAATGCTTCTGTTATGGTCCCAGCTATAGGCAAATAGTCCCCAAAATGGGTTCAAAAGACAAAAGTTCCTTTCCACATTCTGTCATCCACTTTCTTAAGCCCGTCAGGTATGTCACGCGTATTTTCCCTTGTCTCTCTTTCCCTCTATTTGATTCGTGAGTATCAGATTCACCAGACCCTCCTTACTTATTACGTGTCCCAGAAACTTCAGCTGCCTCTTCCTTATATTAAGTATAAGCCTCCTCCTTGTTTTCAACCTCTTTAAGATCTCATTGTTGCCCACACGATCGGTCCATGATAACCTTAGCATCCTTATGTAGAACCACCGTAGAATCTCCGTCGCCTCGAGTCACTTTTTGTATATTCCTTTAAGGCCAGCACAGTACGACATTCATGGCAGATTCTGAGGATCGTTCTCTGTTCACCAGCTATAAGAAAATTTCTCTGGTCATCGGAATCATCTTCAGTCCCTGGATCGAGTGTTGTTCTAGGCTGGATGCGCATATAAGCTCCTGAGCAGTTCCCTCCATATATCTAGGCGGAAAGTCAGAGAGGTATTCATTCATTTTTAGCATGCCTTGGAAAAGTAAACATAGCGGACACCATCCACATATCTGCACTCAGTGAAATTTGTTTTGAAGGTACATCTAAGAAAGAAAAACGTTGTTGAAAGATGCAAATTCTTCTAGATGAGGGGAATCGAAGAAAATTCATATCTGAAAATTTTCGGTTTGCCCATTAGATATAAAATTGCAATGTCACTATTTTCCCGGGAGTTACAAATCGAATCATGATACACCCTTTGACTTAGAAATACATATCCCATAGTTTCCATTTGTTAACTACCAACCATGTCTTCTTTACAGTAGAAAAATAGTCAGTTGATATGCAATTGTATACAGTCAACCAAATCAAGTTGTTTAATGGAAGACTTGAATATTCCTAGTCTTTTCTATTCGAATGGAATATGGGTAAATGAACCCAAATATTCTGCATATATGTCCTTTTGCAGTTTTCTAACACTTTCCATCAACAAGCAAAAAACGAAACAGCTTGGATGCATCCAAGATCAAACTAGTGGCATATGATTGATAACATAATCACAAAATATTGTGACGAATATTCTCCGCTCTTCACACTTGCTCTCTTTCAGATCACAAATTTTTGTGTAGTGAAACTTCCCTTCACATTCTTCAAACGAAGCGTATAAACAAATCGTTGATTTTAAACGAATCAACGTTTAGCGATTTGATAAAGTTATCTGATCAACCTGAAACCTCTCATTATTCGTCAAATGAGGGTAATGGTGTAGGATTTTCAGGAGGATCCAGTCTCATCAATGTTATCTTTACCCATTCGAGAGAGGTTTCATGTTGATCGGATAACTCTTTCCAATCGCTTCATGGCGTCTTGAACGTCCTTTGAACATGCTTAAAAGACAATTCGGGGACTTCTGGTGTTTGAAGAATGCATTCAGTTACGTTATTAAAATCGGCAGAGGTGGCAATAAGAACAGTCTCAAAATGAATCCTCCATCAATAATTTTAGATGATTCTTATCAATAGGGTGAGCTAACCACCAGAATACAAAAAAGATTAACCATTTCTCAGAGGTGTAAATACGTTTTTGAAACGTTCGTAGAAAGCCTTTTTGTTCTTCATGCTTGGTGCTTACTGAAATTTAGATGACTACCAACCCACCCCCAATGAAAATATTTTGCTTTTGATTTAAATTAAATTTAAATTAAAACAAGGGAATAACTCCTAGAGTCCTTTGATAAGTATATTTCATTTTAATTAAAGAGGCTCCCCGGGGGTCACCCTCCACCACTTCAAAGGGGCTCCCGGGGACGGGTTGGGGGAGTATACCTTCACCACTGAATTTTTTTCTCTTTGATTTAAATTAAATTAAAATTTGAACAAGGTAATGGCTCTTAGGGTACTTTGATAAGTGACCCCCTTTGATCATAATGAAATATACTTATCCAAGTACCCTGGGTAATGTAATTTCAGAATATATATGCTTATCTCCAAAACCGTTAGTAGGAGTTCGATAACAGACATGTGCTACAACTTTATATAATACAGATTGGGACTTTAACATAACATAAATGTGATGCATAGACCATAGCTTCCCTCTCCGTGACATCAAGTTGCATGAGATTTCTTCTTCGGGCGACGAGTCGGATACTCGTAATACTATCAGTACTGAACATGGATGATCATGTTTTTCTGCAGATTTCTTTTCATTATTGTCTGTGTATTGCGATGACATCTTCTGAAAATAGTGGAATGGTTTACCGTTGGTTTGTCCACTGTTTTAAATGCAGATCAGTCCTTCAGCCAGGGTTATAGAATACAGATTACCCTGGCATTTAACCATTGTGAGAGGCGGGAGAAAAGAAATAGGTACGAAAATGAATGCAAAAGTATAGGTGCGAAAATGAATGCAAAAGTATAGGTGCGAAAATGAATGCAAAAGTATAGGTGCGAAAATGAATGCAAAAGTACAGGTGCGAAAATGAATGCAAAAGTATAGGTGCGAAAATGAATGCAAAAGTATAGTAATACTTCTCACCTCAACATCCTACTTTGAAAATTTATAATGGCTTTCGAATAATGTCTTCGATTAATATACGAGAATTATAGTCAGTATGGATGTGGCTTTTTTGGTCTTGAAAATGCGATATTCATGAACAGAATAATAATAGAAATAATATTAGAGTATACAAATTCAGAAGAATATGCACTTATGTTTTATAGATTAGGCAAACTCATTTGACAAAGTGTGGCACATTGGATCTATTTGAAATGTTTGAGAAACTAGATCTATTTAGAAAAGATATTAGAATCATCGACTTATACTGAGGTCAAATCGCCTGAATAAATAAAGTAGGTATACAAAAATAGAAAGGGACGTGAGACAAGGGCGCGTCTTCTTTCAATATTTATTCAACGTCTGCAGTGATGCTGTCTTAAGGGAACTGGAGACTCTATTAGGATTTATTATCGGTGGGCAATAATCTTAACAATTTAAAGATGCGCAGATGGCACTGTGCTGATGACAGCCTCAAAAAGGAAACTAAAATACCTCCAAGACGAAAGTGCACATAAAATGACTAACCATCAAATACAAAAAGACAGAAAGTATGGTCATCAACAAGGGGGAAAATTACGAGTTGGAAATATAAACATCAATCAGGTGACATATATTCTGGGGCCATGTGTCCTCAAGTAAACATGCCACAGAAGATAAAGGCATTAGTTAGATCCAGTGACAGGACCCAAAGAGTGTGAGTTCAATACTCGGTTAAGGCAGTGGAGAACTTGGAGAGAGGAATTAACAGGAGATAACTGATAACTGACATCCATTAATCATGGCACGTGGAACTAGAACCGTCTACCCCAGCGAGCGAAATAAAGGGTTCAGTTCGACATTCCAACCACCGAAACGTTGTAATAAATATGGCGACAAAGATGAGAACAATAGTCCGAATAATGTAAATAGTGTATTTATAATTTTGTTTTAGGGCCAGCGTTTTAAGTGTTCAAGGAATATTTTTATGTATCATGCGTTTTCGCCCTTAATCTTTTTTTCGCATCTTCAATTGTTTAAATCATTCATTCTATATTGAAAAAGTTGCGCAACTTCGTGGGCCGTTTTAACATCGAAAGAGCAAGTTTGTGGAAAATTCGTGACTGAGAAATACAGAAGTTAATACGATCGGCCACTTTGTTTTCAAGCCACAGGTGCACAGGTGAAAAGAGCTTTTACTGTTTCTGAAACGAATGAACTTATGTAAATAACTTCCATAAAACTAAACTATACAATTAATAATTAAATTTATTAAAATGCAGTTTTCAATTGTTACGGCTTTTAAAGTATTCAAACTCTACTCAAGGAAATGTTTTCTTTTAAACGAAACACGTAAACATAAAAATCAAGAAAGTCTTCCGCGCATAAAAACATTACCATGAGTAAGTGGGAGTAGATTTTGAATGCTTTAAATGAGTGTACAAAAAAAAAGAAAATCTACCCGTGGAAGGTGTTCTACCGTTTATTCAGGCAGAAGAATTAAAATATCTACTAAAAATAAGCAAAACGTAATCATGAAATTCAATTTCTTTGGGAGCTCATCCACCGCAAGGAAAGTTGGCTCCCTGTGCCGAGCCAGGAAATTTTTCTCCCCGAAATCGATCCTCCAAATCTATAAATCGACTATTCACCCTTGCATGGAGTATTGCTGCCATATATGGTCTGGAGCCCTGCTGTTTGCCTCAGGGTTCTTGATAAGATCCAGAAACGGATATGCAATGTAATTGGCCCTGATATGCAGTCGATCTCTCACAGACGCGACGTTGCCTCGCTCTGTCTTTTTTACAAATACATTTGTGATTGCTCCGAGGAGATGCTTTCGCTGGTTCCTAGGCCTCATGAATTTAAACGTCCCACGAGGCTCGCATCCCGTTCCCACCCCTTCACCGTTGAAGCTGTTAGATGTAGACGTCTCTTCTACTCCAATAGCTTCATCTCTCGCACGTCTCGCCTGTGGAACTCCCTTCCTCATTCCTGTTTCCCTGACAAATACAATCTCCAACGGTTTAAGTGTAGCGTCAATCGACATCTCCAGTTGCCTTGATCTATCCACTTCCTTCTCCACGTCCTTTCACCTTTCATTCCTACCTGCTCTCGCTCCTAATCTTCTGTAACCCCCTTGCTTTGATCGATCCACTATCTTACTCCACATCCTCTCCTTTACCACTCCTATCTGCTCTTCCTCCAAACCTTCTGTAACCCCTTGCGTGCTAGTGGCTTCCAGCCTTGCTTGGGGTGATAAGCTTAAAAAAAGAAAAAAGAAATAAAAGAAGCTCTAAATAGTTGCGGAAAAAGTAAATAATTTCGAATAACCAAAACTCTATACACTTCGCTTGGAATAAAAAAAAATCATGAAAGAAAACAAAAGGGAATATAATATATATTATAATTTCATTGATTTGAGTAAATTATTTGTTAAATTATTTTACCTCGCATATTTCTTTTTATTTCACACTGACCCAGAATTCTAATCGGTATGATTTTGGCTAAGTTGTACCAACAGTTTTTATAAAACCTTATAACATTTTTTGTGATTGGTAAATTATGTTTCGACGGGCACGTTTCCTGCTTTGATAAATTCGATATGGCCACCGTGATAAACAAGTAAAAATAATCCTATATTAAATAGAAATGAGAAGAAATAATAGATTTAATGAAAGAAAAACAAAATTGACATTATTCAAAGTGTTACCCCATCTTCGTTGCCATATTCACAACATTTAGGCCGTTGTACGCTCCGGCCTTCTTCGGGTCATTGGAATTTCGAACCGAAAACTTTATTTCGTCCCCCAGTTCGTCTAGTTCCACCTTCCATGCCTCTTTCCTTTAACTCAACTCTTTAAGTTTATTGGTTCACCACTGCTGTGATCATGTATTGAACTCACAACTCTTTGGGTCTAGTCACTGGATCTAACTAACGTCTTCATCCACTGGGCCATGTCTCCTTCTAATCAACTGAAGAAGGCCGGAGCGTACAAAGGCTGAAACGTTGTTAATATGGCAATGAAGATGAAGATAACCGTCCGGATAATGTAAATATTGTAAGTACTCATAATACCTCATCTTATAGATAGAGACAGATAGAAAAACATTGTGAAATGTTTTAATAATGATGGCTAGTGTGGAAAAAAGGAAATGATTTTAAGTAATGAAAAATGAAATAAGATGAAAAAAAACGAGTATTCATGAAAAAAAAAAAAGGACAAAACTTGCGTCAAGTGGATTTAATAAAATCTTATAACATTTTTCCCCGAAACTTTATGGTAGGAAAATTATGTTTTGATGGACACTTTTCCTACCTTCATGAATTCGAGATGGACTTATTTCTTGATAGGCATTTTTCCGGACAGTAAATTATATATCCGTCTTAAAAATCAGTAACAAACAATTAACAATTTTCGAATACTTACAAAAAAATTAAAAAGAACAATTTTGGCATTACAAACTTCTATGAAAGTAATCTAAAATGTATTATCATCAAATATTTTGACACACACATATCATTTTTAAATATCATCAATGCGATTACTATATCTTGTGCGACGCAGCTAGTGCAGAAACACTGGGTTTGAAATTCTTTAACCACAAGTCACTTTGCTTGGAATATCTGCCTACTTCTAGTTTCATATAAGGAAGTTTCTACCAACCAAAGAAATGTATTAAGGTATGTAGTATTGGATAGTGGCTCGCATTGAGGAATCGGAGAGCCTGGTTCGAATTCCAGTCAAATCCATTACATTCACTTTCGTGTTAATACCCTTGGGAAAGGTATTAATCCTCTTCTTCTCCCTAGCAGAACAGACTGGGTTATATAGCCTTGGATGTCAACTGGTCTAGGAGAAGGACAACTCTGAATTCAAACTTTGGGGACTTTGCGGCGCGTAGTACACCAGTTCTGTGTATTCGGCTCTTCAAAAAGTGTGCTTGCTTCAGCACAAAGACTTAACCACTATAATCAGATCATATGTGCTGGTGTCTGGCTGTCGATTCCTAGGAACTGAGCTGCTTGACCCTCATAAATGAATCCTCTTCCCCCCCCCCAGCTATGGGTAAATAGCAGGACAGACCGGGTTCTAAAGCCTTGGATGGCAACTGGTCTACCTCAGAAAGAAATGGCAATGTACTGCGGGGAAAAAATCTGCCTCGTCAGTCATGTATCGAAAGACAGATTATCGCCTAAGCGTGTATCACGCATGGCACGTAACTGACTGAATGTATTAAACACAAAAACAATTTAAATAAAAATTAAGTACTTCTAATGTCGTATAAAAATAAAATTATTCAGTCAACTTGTCCGAAATCGGAAAGGCACCGTATTGAGTTTTGTCGAAACATTGTACTAAGCCCGAGGGTCTCGAAATAGCGGAGGAGGGCAGTTCCTTTCTTCGTGTCAACATTCGCGGTGGATTTGTTTTTGAAAAGACAGGACTCACAAAGCAGCAATTGGCTTGAGTTCAGTGTTTTCCTTCTTCTAGAGTGGTTGCCAACCAAGGATATAGGGTCAAATTTGTGATGATATTTATACATAGCTAGGGTGTAAGAGGTGAATTCATACCTTTCCGAAGAGTATGTGCACGTAAATGAATGTAATGAACGCGACTGTAATTTGAACGCGTCACTCCGAATCCTCAATCCGATCCCCTATTCATTAATCCACCTTCACTTCCTACTTTAAAATCGTATTTCTTTTAATATTTTAAAAGTGTTTCACTTTGTGAGAAAGGTATGGAAAGACTAAGTTTGTTTATCGGCATATAAACAACTTATGGGTCATTTAATGCCAAAATTTAATTTTCTCGGGAGCATTTGTAATGTGTTTTACAAAAATGTATTGCTGGTAATTATTTTAATATAAAAATGTATAGCTGATATTTTTTTATATAAAAAAATTTATACTTTCATAATGCTTAGACATCAATTTGAGGGTTAATTGTTTTCCCATAGCTGGGACCCTAACTAGGATGGACCTGGGAACAACAGCAATTGAGATGGTTCCACGCTTCTCAAAACGTCCCGATCAGAGCCATTGCTGCCGGATGTAGTTTATCGCCACATCTAGGACGGAACATTGAAAGAGATATTTAGAGTTCTTGATCTCTTACCTCACAGTCGACAGTGCGTAAATAAGCGCCATTTTCAATCTGTTTTAAGCAAGAAGTGAGCATTACGTTTAGAAACTCTCGTTAATTAATTCTTAAATCTAATAAGTGACTTCGAAACACATCTCTAGGATAAATATTGGATTTTTAAGAGATTTTTGGATATGCTATTTACATTTTTTGCCTATAATGGCGGTTTCACGAGTCCATGAGTGACTGAAGAACGTGCCAATGTTTTAAAAATGGTTAAAAACTTTATTTACATACGGAAATTAATATTTCTTTTAATACAGATTTGCTTTAGGATATTATCTTTCGAATTAAGCGAAAATGTAACTTCAAAGACGATATTTAAATTGCGTTTTTCGTTTTTTTAGGAAGTCCGTGGCGGTACCTAATAGATAGGTAGATAGATCGATCGATTGATCGATCGATCGATAGATAGATAGATAGATAGATAGATAGATAGATTAACAGTATTAGGCTTGTTTTGATCGTATTCGCTTTATAACAAACTAATAAAGAGATAGATCTAGTAGAATTTACACCCAGGATCGTAGAGCATATTCATTTTTCATAAAAAAAGACAAATGTTGATGCAATGTGTGATATTTAAAAAGAATAAAGATAAAAATCCAAAGCTAAGCCTTCCATCCTACTATTTAACCCATAGGGAGAGAAGAGATGGATTCATACATTCCCCTATGACATTTGTTCGTAAGAGAGTGCAACGGAATCATGTGCTAATTTTGAGCCACGATCCATTACATAACCTCAAATCCTATATGTAACATAAACTAGGAACACGGTCACAATGTGCTGACTGTGTTTGGAAAAACGTTCCATGGATACATAAAAACATACACATTCAATTAACAATAAAATGTATTTATAATGGCTAAAAGAATAGCCGAAAGCTCTCGTATATAGAGAACATTCAGAGACTCTTTACACAGAAAAGAAAGCATCTATACAAACACAAGAAAAATTAAATAAAAGCTTAACCACAGTACCTTGTGAGTTGAATTTTAATGAAACTTGTATAAAAGGGCGATTGCTGCCTAAATACACAATTATTAAATTACATGACCCTGTAGCCAACAACGAAAATAACACTACAACATTTAAAAAAACTTGTTATATATATCTATATATAATTGAATCCCTCAGTAAAAAAAACATTTTTTCTGTGTGAAAAAAATGAAGCAGAAAGGAATAATTTTGTTGTTTGATCTAAAGTTTCTCCTTCAGTCAACAACAATTGATATATAGATATATAGATAGATAGACATATACTGAACTGAGATAGATAGATAGATAGATAGATAGATAGATAGATAGATAGATAGATAGATAGATAGATAGATAGATAGCTGTAGTATATTGTAGTATATTGCTGTCGGGCTCAAATAAGCCGATGAACACTTATAAAAATGTATAAATATCTTTATTGTTCAGGTTGCGGCGAATGGGTAGAGTGAGGAAGAATCACAGAGATTAGGATTTCGCACACAGGAATTGGCGGAGACAAATCTTCTGTGAACCTTTAGCCAGCCTCTCTGTCCAGATCAAGAATCGGATCGGTTATATAACATTTGGATACCTTCGCAAGTTCATGTGGCTACGCTTTCTTTCGGTATGACGACTACGCGACTTTCGGTATGTGTTTAAGGAAGCACGCATTTCTTTCCACTCAGGACACCTGTTCGCCTTGTTTATTCAAACCACCCGATGCATTTACTGTTTATAGTATCACCAGTTCCGATTTCCGCTCACACACTGATGCAGCAGAAGAAAGGCCAAAGGTCTTTCCTCAACTGATATCCAACATAGATAGATAGGTATGATTAGGTTGATATATATAGATAGACACACGTGAACAGACGGTGATAGATAGATAGATATGAACAGAAAGAGATAGATAGATAGATAGATAGATAGATAGATAGATAGATAGATAGATAGATAGATAGATAGATAGATAATGAACTAAGATAGGTAGATAGGGAGGAACAGAGATAGATAGATAGATAGATAGATAGATAGATAGATAGATAGATAGATAGATAGATAATGAACTGAGATAGGTAGATAGGGAGGAACAGAGATAGATAGATAGATAGATAGATAGATAGATAGATAGATAGATAGATAGATAGATAGATAATGAACTGAGATAGGTAGATAGGTGGGAACAGAGATAGATAGATAGATAGATAGATAGATAGATAGATAGATAGATAGATAGATAGATAGGTAAATAGATGCTGAACTGAGGTAAATAGACATGAAAAGACAGCGACAGATAAAGAGATAGACAGAGACACAGACACTGATCTGAGACAGACAGATAGATAGATAGACAGACAGACAGACAGATAGATTGTTGACAGAGTTTACGACATGTTTTACATATATAGTTAATCGTATCCACACTTTGTTTGGTCGTAAGCATTTATGGAAAAATCTTGTCTAAAAACGTAAGTTTCAAAGACAGATAAGAAGTTAACAGAACTTATATGAAGCAAGAGATCACTTCAGAAACGTAAAAAAGTGTTCACGTAAACAATTCCTAAGAACTCTAAATTGCTACAATTCAGAAATGACATAATTTTAATTAGTTGTCAAATATAATTGAATCATTTACTCGAGTTTTCTTTATATTGTAATTAATCTCAGAAACACAGACAATTTTTCTCTCTCTCCATATATATATATATATATATATATATATATATATATATATATATATATATATATATATATGTCTACATATATATATATATATTTATATATATATATATATATATATATATATATATATATATATATATATATATATATATATATATAAATTCACGATAAGCGAGTCAGAGAAAGTAAAAGGTAAAAAAGAATAAGAATTTTTGCGGGGTAGGTTTATTTAATCATTAGTGACATTGCAGGTAACATAGACATTTTCAGCCGGATATCAGACAGAGTAGCTTTGATAATATTCAGATTCTGCAAAAGGTTCACTAAAAAAAAATAATCCGAATATATGCACTAGTTTCAAAGATTTGTATGCGAACATTACATTATTGAATAGTGGAAATGAAGTGTTGAAATTTTTTTTAAATCAAAAATAGTAAAGATGATCACGCGAATTTCATTCGCACCCGGCTCCTGAGAGCTTGGAATGATCGCTCCTTTTTCAAAAAATAAAAATAAAATAAAGATAATTTACACCGTAATAGTCAAATATACTAAACAAACTAACAACACCAGAGAGAAAAAAAACACACTTCAAAATGGCTATAGAAGTGGCCAAAAGTGCTTCGGACAATAAAAAATTATGGAAAATTTTTAAATTCCTTAACTTCTACAAAACGGAAAAAATTTAGGATGCTCGGAAAACAAATCCTGTTCGTCCATATTCAATAAAAGATGCTTGAAAGAAATATTTCTGCCAAAATATACATTAATATATATATATATATATATATATATATATATATATATATATATACACATATGTATATATATATATATATTAAGCCATTTTTTTTATTCTTATACGTTTTTTTATAGAAACAAATACTTAAGAAAATCCTCTTTTTTTGTAGTAAACAGTATTAATAACATATACCGGCCTGAATATCCGAGAAGTTGTCATAGAAAATATTCTTCCTTCGACAGGAATCGAACGTCTATCCTAATAGCCTGACGTGCCTTTAACCGATTTGGCCACAGAGGAGTGTTCGGTTAGCAAGATCGATTTGACGGTCTTTAAACTACAATCTTCCATGATTCTCTCACGTACAGTCATATCTGCTCATGGCGTATCATAAAACGGAGCATTTACTTAAATATTTGTAGCTATAAAAAGATCGCATAAACATAATAAATGTCTTAAAATAATTGTTGCATCTTGTCCACTTCATAATGTGTGACGTCATTTTTTTTACATTTGGATACGCATCGAGCAGATATGAATCTACGAGAGAAAACCATAGAGAATTGTAGTTTAAAAGCAGTAAAATCGACCTTGCTAACCGAAAAGCTCCTCTGTGGCTAAATCGGTAAAGCATGTCAGGCTATATGACGGTTCCGTATAGGATACAGGTTCGATTCCTGTCGGAAGACGCATATTTTCTATGACAATTTCTCGGACAGTCAAGCCGGTAAATGTTGTTAATACTGTTTATTATAAACAGAGCATTTACTTAAATATTTGTATCTATAAAAAGAACGTATAAACATAAAAAAATGTCTAAAATAATTGTCGGACTATATATATATATATATATATATATGTTGATGCATGTTTCATTAAATAATATAGACAAGTTTTGTCTATTTATTTTAAGTAAGTTCCTTTCATATTGTCTGATAAGCTTAATAACATTATCATTGAAAGACGAAAGGAAATCAACATATTGATACATGTTTAAATCCTATCTAAGCTTTCGGCTTACATAAGCCATTATCAAAGATGACAATTACATTTCAATATATCAAACAATATACGGACGAAACTATAATGGTGTTGCTTGAAAAATTTCAAAGCAACGACAAACCTCGTGTATACGAGACGCGAAAGGGAAAATCGCATCACAGCTCGTGACGTCACACATGACCACGCGAGAGTGAAAACGAGAAATATTAAGTATCGGAAGCCGTTGGCATAAATCAATGGCTTCTGTTATCAATTATAGGCATTTAAGAATATTTGTGGAGATTTCGTACTTTATTTTGTTCAGGTTAGGTTTCAACTGTTTTATGTATATAGCTTCAAGAATTTTTTGTTTATTGTTTTCATGTTTAATATATATATATATATATATATATATATATATATATATATATTTATATATATATCAATGATGTGGTGCAGGTTCAATTTACATTATGTGAATCATTCATACAAAAACAGATAATGAAGTTAATGATATAAATGGCAAGAATCACTCTCGCAAACAATATTTAATAATAAAATACATTAACCTCGAATCCGTTGATGAATGGTATGATCCTTGTTTATAAATTCCGGTTTTATAAGGTTTTATTTTACTACTAGCTTTCAATTGTTTCATACAATCATCATCAGGTAGGGAAATAGGTAATTTTTTTACATCCAGGTAATAACAGGACACTGAAAGATAAAGTGCAATCCGTTTTTTTTTGTATGAATGATTCACGTAATGTATATATATATATATATATATATATATATATATATATATATATATACCGATATGCCACTCGAGAAAATTAATAAGAATTATGCTTATGGTTTTTTCAAGTAAACCGGCGACCTGTAGACATAATATACATTGTTAATAACAAAATACAGCACTCTCAAGCACATGTATCTACTAAAAATAAACACTGAATTTAAATTATTTTACTGTGGGATAAATTCTCAAGTGAATTTCATCAAAATAGGAAATCTGCGACCCGGATTTTTTCAATTATCTCCATTTCTGAAAGAATTACATCTATCCCAAGCCAACATATATGACAATAACAATGATTAAAAATTGAAAGAAAACGTTTGAATTCACAACCTCCTGTGATGTAATAATTTTTTCCGATACTAAAATAATTTCAATATTAATTGTAACTGTAAATTTTTAAAAATAAGTTACTCCAAACTTCGCTTAACGAGGAAATGGAACTAATGTCTTTAATTTAATAACAAAATTAAATTCGGAGCTTTTAGCTTGTATTTTTGAAAATGGTTATTACTGTGTAGCGAAAAAAACGTATTTTAAATCAGTTAATTTATAATATTAATGCTCTGTAAATTTACATTGAGCACTATTGTGTAAAAATAAAAATATCTATAAGAACACCGGATTATATATCTTACTGTTCTTTCTTTCTTTATATATATATATATATATATATATATATATATATATATAAGAATTCACATACATATATATACATTTATCTAAAAAAATACACATTTTTCGTGGCAGATATTCAGATAATATACCTACCATGACAGGTTCCACGGAGTTGACTTATTCACATTTCCCTCTTATTCGGGAGGAAGAATCTACACTCAAACAGGTTCTCTCCCCAGAACTATTGCATTGTTGACGGTTCTTGACGTCTTAATTCTTAAGGTCAAACACTATCTATCCTACATATCCTCATCATATGCAACCTCTTTTTCCTCTCCCAATTCATTTAGTAACCATCTACTCTAAGTGGCTCTTGGGCCTTGTATTCGTTGAAAATACAAGATATTCTTTAGATGTAACAATAATAAAATACTTTTTATGATAAAACTGCAATGTTTTATATACACGCTATTACGAAGAAGAAATAGAAGAAGAAGAAGAAGAGACAGTTTTATGCCAATAATTCCAGAAAGCAAACATTTTATCCTCCCATGCGAACGAAACGTTTGCCCAGATTGCGCAATAACAGTTTATTCAGCCTTTTTAATAATGTATTCCGTTTGACCCCCCCCCCCCGCCACGCAAAAAAAAAACAGAAAGTAATTTCGACAATCTTTAACATTCTGCCCAGAAAAAAGAAAGGTGTGATAAAGGACGCTTTTTCCCTTGACGCCGCTATTATTTTAACTACCATCACTCTTTGGCAATGTCCATTGTTTTAAAATGCGATGATCAAATCGTTAATAAAACCTAAGCATATGAACGTGAATTTATACATTTTCTTTGTTCTTGAGATAACAAAAATAATAAACACTATTTAATTGATCGTTTAATTTACACTATTTATTAGATTGTTTCATTGCCAATTAATTCGAACTTTATAAAATGGTAAATAATAAGGATTTCCTTATAGTTTCTTGACATCCATGAATAATTTAGTATGTTTATGAATAAAAAAATCATATTTATTTCTTTATAAATTGGTAAATGATATATTGCATTAGTTTTAATACAATTATATTATTTCTTAAAATTTTGTAAATATGAAATTATTCTTGTAAATAAACAATCTAATAGCCATTTAAAACAATGAACAATAAACATTATCGAGGAGTAAAGGTAATAGCGGTCTCAAGGGAAAACACACCTTTTTTTAGTTTCGAAGGTTTGCCGTAAGTCCTTTGCGCAGTAAAAGCTTTTTGGGTTGAATTGTTTTTATATTCCACATTTGTTCTCAATGATATCGACTGTCCAAAATGACTTCTTTTCTTCAAAGTAAAAGATTGGTTTTAAACATTACTTCGTTTGGAATCCATTTCACTCGATTCACAATTCCCCTTGCACTCTCACGGTTTGTAAATTATATGCTACAGTTGACTAATTAGAAAGTATAAAAAGTAAATGTCAAAGACACTTTTCAGATTTCGCTTACACTGCGCAAATTCTGCAATCTTTCGAATCAATCTAAGTACAGTACCAAGAGAAGGAAAGTATTTCTAATTTAAAGTACTTAACAACATTACGGCAGAGAGTAATTTATCAACCGTGCAAAACTTCTCTCAAAGTCAGTTGAAACAGACGTAAATGGATTACACAGAACCAGATGTAAGGATAAATTTCTAAAATGACAGCACTGTTCTTCAAAAAAATTGTCATGATAATTGATGTCATAAGACCAGTGCTGGGAGGGAAGCTATGGATGCTGTTCCTAAGGGATTAATTGAAAGATGAATATAGTCACAGTTGGAATACGAACTCCGTTCACTTATCATGTTTCCCCTATTGTTATTTGATACAAAAACTTGATATGTAAACTGATTATTTTGCTTTGATGCTACCATAATATTTAGTATTCAAAACCTTCCTAACTAACTCCGCTTGGACATGCAAACATAAAACGATATATAAATAAATACGTAATTATATATATGCGTATTCACGTAGAAACGAATACAAGATATTTGTATGGCTACTCGATTGATGCATTCATCCTGATATTGATTCCTTTGAATATTTTATTTACTGGGAGGAAAGAAACGTTAAAATCGATAATAAACTCAATGTTATCCAACTGGTGTGACTTTGGATCACTCTCTTCAATTAAATATCTATTTTTCTGGTTAATCGAAAATAATCTATCTGAGTCGGTGTTTCTTTCTTTCTTTCTGTTCATATCTATCTTTTTCTGTATATATACATATATATATATATATATATATATATATATATATATATATATATATATATATATATATATATATATATATATATATATATATTATATGGGGGGAAGGTGTATGTACCTGATATCATTATATAGATAATAAGCAATTAATAAATAATTTAGGATTTAAAACAATGAAATGCCAGCTACAACAAGAGGAACTTTTAGTATTGGATAAATGATGTTAATTTATACATTGTAATCCAATACATGTCAAATCGTAGCTTACATTGAAGTCACAAACTTTTGTATAAAATCAAGCAACGTTAGAGAAACTGATGTGAATACAGTTGAATAATTATAGATAACAGAATTAAACACTTAACAAAATTTAAAAAAAAATGCAAAATCATAATAGCAACAAATTTAATTATATAAGTAAATAATTTAATTATATAAGTAAATATTAGAAAAACATATTAAAATTAAGAAGTACATCAAATATTAACTAACGGGAAAATACAACTCCAAAAATTGGTTTAACAATATTATAAACTTGAAAAAAAACTGTTAATTTATATAATTTGATATAAAAAGAGAATACATTCAGTAAAACAGTAAACTACTGAAACGAAGAGGCTCAACAAAAACACACGAGACAAAGCAAAACTGAACATTGTTTATTGGCAAGTCAAGAAATTACAATGCGACTTCTCTTTGTTGTTTCATATATATATATAACTACTCTATTCATTCTTATAGAGTTTAGCCATCATTAATATTGTTATAAGTGGTATTATCATTGCATCGGATGACTCTTTGCTGAAAATAATAACACATTGTGGAAAATCAATATTATTACATAATAAAATCATATAAATAAAACAATTGTCTAAGTCTAAACATTGACGTGGTAGTGGGATGTTAAGATGGTGATTGTAATATGGTTTGTAAATGTAGATGAAATTTATATAAGTACCAAAACGGCTGCAAATAACTAATAAAACACGTAAGATTATAGACATGGTGGGCTATTAATACTTTTTAATTTTTTATATTATTTGCCTTGTTCACATACAATATGCAGGGGAATTTTGATGTTAAATTTCTATATGTGATTTTGTATTGGTGTTTCACACTGCATCTAATCATAAGGATGATTTAATTTTTTGATATAAAAGATTAACAAATTCAACCCATGGTGCTACGTCCGAATATAGACCTGACCTGTGATTCACTACGCAGTGTTGATTACTATAATCCACAATATCTATATTTATATACACTCTGTCTTAGATTATAAAAAGAGCACATTTTAAACAAAACACACATGCATACATGTATATAAGTGTCTATGAATGCGCAGGTGTGTGTGGGATGGTGTTTGGGGGATAAAATGATTGTGTTTACCACTTCCCCACAAATATTATAAGGGTTCACCAAGGTATTCCAAAAGATGAGGCTTTTAAGGAAAGCGGTCTTTGTAAATATATTCATCGATATTAAGAGTTAGAATATTAAAAGACATTAACATAAAGAAAATCAATAGGAATAAAAAAAATTAAATTTCAGTTTACAAAAAGTTAATCATAAATTGTACATATATATATATATATATATATATATGTAACAGCAAAATTGTCCAATTATTAGATTGAGCTGAACTTGAGTGTTGATCTGACGAGACCATGGGAACAACTGAATTTGAGTGTAGATCTGATGAGACCATGGGAACAACTGAACTTGAGTGTAGATCTTAGAATTGATTAAAGATATCTTAGTGGAATTTTCCGAGGTTTTTCTAACACTATTGAACTCTACTTTAAGCAATAAAAATGTATAATTACTCTCTACGCTTAACAGACGTATCGTGATGAAATCAGTCATAAACGAAAATGACATGGTCATCATTAATTAGTCATAGCTGAGAATTGAACGCTCTGAGCTCGGCATAAGCGGGTTCGGGTCTGTCTACCTCCCCGGAAGAAACTCTGCCTTTCGGCACAGCCTCGTCCGGATTCCACTCTGCCTTTGGGCAGAGAGTTTGACAGCAGCCCGAAACAGTCACAACCCCGTAGAACAATCTATTCGACAGTTCCCCGCAAGGCCTTCTCTCCTACAAATCTTATAGTAGGCGGAAGGGTCCAACATAGACACTTTAGAGGGAGGACACCACCACATATTTCTTCTGGAATGGCTGGCAATCAAACCTAAAGAGCTCTGTCTACATTGCTATTTCACATACAAATGTAGAGAATAGAGATGAATGCCTCCCTTTACCAAAGCTATATTACAAAATGTACAGCAACAATATGGATACTGCCTGCCAGTTTGTAGGCAGTGTAATAACCGTTGGCAACACGCAACGCCACCCTAATGCTTTCGTTTCTCTCTGAAGTAAGTTGAGTGAGGGACATTTCTACATTTAGCGAGATAGTCACATGGATCTCTACTACTGGTGCGAAATTTAAAAAAAGATTAAATAATCAACGCCCAATGATCTGAAGGCGCCAAGATCTTCACTCCAATGGAAATTATGCATGGCGTCCGTCACTTTCAGAAATGTCTAAACGACTGCATACAGACGTTTTCTCAATTCAGTAATCAAAAATGGCTTCATAAAAACAAGTATAAAAAATCTTTCAGTTGTTCCCATGGTCTCGTCAGATCTACACTCAAGTTCAGTTGTCCCATGGTCTCGTCAGATCTACACTCAAGTTTAGTTGTTCCCATGGTCTCGTCAGATCTACACTCAAGTTCAGTTGTTCCCATGGTCTCGTCAGATCTACACTCAAGTTCAGTTGTTCCCATGGTCTCGTCAGATCTATACTCAAGTTCAGTTGTCCCATGGTCTCGTCAGATCTACACTCAAGTTTAGTTGTTCCCATGGTCTCGTCAGATCTACACTCAAGTTCATTTGTTCCCATGGTCTCGTCAGATCTACACTCAAGTTCAGTTGTTCCCATGGTCTCGTCAGATCTACACTCAAGTTCAGTTGTTCCCATGGTCTCGTCAGATCTACACTCAAGTTCAGTTGTTCACATAGGCCCGGAAGATCAACACTCAAGTTCTTTTCTTCCCATGGTTACGTCAGATCTACACTCAAGTTCAGTTGTTCAAATAGGCTCGTAAGATCAACACTCAAGTCCAGTTGTTCCAATAGTCTCGTCAGATCTACACTCAAGTTCACTTGTTCCGATGGTTACGTCAGATCTACACTAAAGTACTGTTGTTCACATGGAAATCGTAAAATCAACACTCAAGTTCATTTGTCTCCATTGTCTCGTCAGATCAATACCCAAGTTCAGTTGATCTCATGGTCTCACCAGATCTACAATCAAGTTCAGTTGTTCACATGGTCTCCTAAGATCTACACTCATTCATTTGTTCGCATTGTTTCGTCATACTATCAAGTTACGTTGTTCCCATGGTCTCGTCAAATAAACACTCAAGTTCAATTGTCCCATGTTGTCGTCAGATCTACACTCATATTCGGTTGTTCCCATGTTCTCGTCAGATCTACGCTCAAGTTTGGTTGTTCCCATGGTTTCGTCAAATCTATACTCAATTTCAGCTGTCCCATGGTCTCGTCATATTCTACACTCAAGTTTAGTTGTTCCCAATGTCTCGTCAGATCAACACTCAAGTCCAGTTGTCGTATGATCTCATCAGATCTGCACTCATTTATTTGTTCCCATGGCCTTGTCAGATCTACACTCAAGTTCAGTTATTCCCATGTTCTCCTCAGATCTACACTCAAGTTCAGTTGTTCCCATGGTCTCGTCAGATCTACTCAACTTTAGTTGTTCCCATTGACTCGTCAGATCAACACTCAAGTCATGTTGTCCCATGATCTCGTCAGATCTACACTCAAGTTCAGTTGTTCCCATGTCCTTGTCAGATCTACACTCAAGTTCAGTTGTTCCCGTGTTCTCCTCACATCTACACTCAAGTTCAGTTGTTCCCATGGTCTCGTCAGATCTACTCAAGTTTAGTTGTTCCCATTGTCTCGTCAGATCAACACTCAAGTCATGTTGTCCCATGATCTCGTCAGATCTACACTCAAGTTCAGTTGTTCCCACGGTCTCGTCATATATGCACTCAAGTTCAGTTGTTCACGTGAGCTCGCAATATCAAGACTCAAGTTCAGGTTTTACCATGGTCTCGTCAGATTTACACTCAAGTTCAGTTGTTCCCACGGTCTCGTCAAATCCACACTCATATGGACATTATGCATAGCGTCCAGCACTTTTAGAAATGTCTAAACGACTGCATACAACTATTTTCTCAATTCAATAATTAAATTTGGCCTCAGAAAAATAAATATTCAATATCTTTCAGGAGACGATATTGCCTCAGAAATTATAAACTGATTTTATAGCATTACAAGCAACGAGCGTTGTGGAATGCCTAACACCATTTGAACACTTGTAATAGTATCAACAAAGAATAGGTAAAACATGTAAGGTATAGGCAAAATATTTGGGTCCACCCCTGCTGATTTAATAGTAAGTTTCATACAGTCTTTGGATTAATCAACTTCAACTAAACTATGTAACCTAATAATGGTGAAACGATGTAACCTATTATTGTTATGTAACATATTAATGTCGAAAACATGTAAAATATTGGTGCTGAATCTATGTAAACTTTTTGTGCTGAAACCATGTAACTTATTTGTGCGGAAACTATGCAACCTATTAGTTTTAAAACACTGTTTCACGGTAATTGCTCCGAGGAGCTGCTTTCGCTGGTCCCTAGACCTCATGAATTTAAACGTCCTACAAGGCTGGCATCCCGTTCCCACCCCTTCACCGTTGAAACTGTTAGATGTAGACGTCTCTTCTACTCCAATAGCTTCATGTCTCGCTCATCTCGCCTGTGGAACTCCCTTCCTTATTCCTGTTTCCCTGACAAATACAATCTCCAACTATTTAAGTGTAACGTCAATCGACATTTCCAGTTGCCTTGATCTATCCACTTCCCTTCTCCTCATCCTTTCACCTTTCATTCCTATCTGCTGTCGCTCCAAATCTTCTGTAACCCCCTTGCCTTGATCGATCCACTATCTTTCTTCACATCCTCTCCTTTACCACTCCTATCTGCTCTTCCTGCAAACCTTCTGTAACCCCTTGCTTGCTAGTGGCCTCCAGCCTTGCTTGGGGTGATAAGCTTTAAAAAAAAGTGCCGAAACTATTTAATCTATTAGCGCTTTGAGTTAATTCATTTAGAGAAGCGGTAACCTAAAATTTCAAACCAGCCAGCCCTAAAATTACGATTAACCAGCAAGAGATTGATTGATTCGTTTTCTACAGGTTATCAACACTTTTCAGGTTACTTAAAGACAGAAGATATTTTTAGATTGTAAGATTTTTTGAGATAATAATGGTTTCGTGATAAAAGAAAATATTCCTAATTAACTCATAGCTGGTGGATACATATGTTTTCCCAGTTGTATCCATGTGTATGTTAATATACCGAATCCAACGGCTCTCCGATTAACAATTCCGAGATACTATCCATTGTGTTACCGGTACATCCAATATTTACAGAACAGTATACCCAAGCGGTCACCCATCTAATCAATGGCCAGGCTCGACTTTCCTTAACTTCAGTGATTGTACAGGGAACGGTGTTTGAACATGATGTAGCCGTAAGCTTGCCAGCATCAGAGATAAAGTAAAAAGAACTTCAATTTAACGAAACATTAGACAGAAATAGATTAATTTCTTTATTATTTTTATTGATTATTTAACACCCTTTAGCAAGCGAAAACCCCTTTGGCAGGAGTGAGCTAGTAAATTAGTTTTGAAAAAAGCTCACTATTCAATTTTTAGACAATTCTTCGATATTCAGACAGTGTTCCCAAACTTTCGGCTTACATTTTACCGTATCGAGAAAATTCTTTGAAAATAATTGTTCGAAAACAATTATTCGAAAAAAATTTATTCGAATTGTAAATATTCGAAATATCTATGTTTAAAATACCTATGTGGTTTTGCTTTGAGAGAGTCAATGCTGATTTACCTCGTACTAATAACACCCTTGAAGGATTGAATAGGGCTCTTTTGCAGCTTCATCCCATCATCCCATAATATGGAAATTCTTCGACGCTCTTAAAAAAGAACAGGACTTGCAAGAATTTCATATTGCAAAAGTAAGAGCAGCTTGCGAAAATATAAAGAACGCTAAGAAGAACCGCGACGTAAATGGAAAACTAAAAAAAGTAGTGGCCTCCTCTAACGATTCCTCTTCCTTAGTTAACTATTTACGTGCAATATCATATAACCTGAGGTTATAATGATTTTTTTTCTTACTAAATTGTTTTATTAACGATATTTGTATTTCGAATAATTATCATTTGTGCATTTCATCTCTTAATTTTTACATTTTTATTGCAATAAAGAATTTTGCATTTCGAATAATTATCATTTAGTATAATTGTCCTTTCGATTAATTTTCATTCAAACAATTTACAATTCGAATAAATGTTTTTCAAATAATTGTTATTGAAAAATTCTTTTCGAACAATGTTCATATAATCACAGTTTACCTATAAGAGAAAATAATGATATAATCAAGCTATTAACCGTTCGGACCATCTTTAAAAAATGTTGGGAAACACAATGCCAGCAGTATTCGAAAAACTGATAACTGTTGATATATGAAATGCTCTCCGTAAAGCTAATTTTTGGTTCAATGAATACCAAATGTTTCCTGTATAGAAACATCTAATCTTAACATTATTATTATCATCCACTAAATTCAAGTAAATTATCGTCCTTGGAATCTACCGTTTCCCGATGGCTCGCAAGCAGTTCTGGTCGCCTTTGTAGTGTCTTCATTTATGGCGTGCGGCTCATTTTATTTTTTTTGTGGGATGGGGAACCTAGTAGAAATCTAAACCAATCTTAGTAAATAACAATATCAGACAAATTCATTCAAAATAAATCTACAGCATTACAAGTTCCCTTAATGAAATAATATATAATTAAATTTTGAAGAACAGCTATCAGTCCACTCGAAGAAAAATTAAACGATCTGATTCTCCTAACCATAAGAATAATTTCACTGGAGTAGCCAATCCTCACTTGCCCGCGTTGACAGAGTTCAAAAGCATCTACTTGAGGCCAATAAATTATTTTCTATCCTCCACCTCATTTCCCACAGACGAAACATTGCTAATAATTCGCTACTCTATCACTGGCGAAATTTAAAAAAAATGGTGGCATTATGAAATATATTTCCTCTGAAGATTTGCCGTAGAAATATGGCAAAGGTTCAGATGAGCTTCATTTCCACCGTTTCAGAGCTTTACAGCCAAGACCGTCCATGCGAAGT
>OZ038498.1:77679418-77724418 GCA_964036315.1 Acanthosepion esculentum
AAATTATCAGCAAACTCCGCGGAATGGTCAGAGTTTATGTTTTAGTTCTTTTTTAATTCTTCATTTTCGCAATTGAAGAATTTCATTTTTTTTTTTAAACGTACCAATTACGGTTTCAGCTTTGGTATCCCGGCTGACGTTGGATGGAAAGAGGATTAAACGAACAGAATTCCAATTATCGCCTGGTTTATGGCGTTCCCTTTTGCCCGACTGGAAAATACATTAATCATCCCCAGCTATGCATTGAGATGCAGAATAGACTAGGCTGTCTAGCCTTGAATTTTAGCCATTTTAATTGGGCTTTAATTGATTTTTAGGCCCAACATCTATGGGTTAAACTGGGCTCCACATCGGTCTATGTAACTAGTGCGGTGATGAAACGATATCGTTGGGCGGGGAGCCTCATAGATTCAAGTCAATGACCAGGGCGGAGAGTGTCCCCGATGCAATCAATTGCTACGAGTCCGAGCCCAAGGCGAGCTTTCCTGTTGGAGAAAATCAGCCGAAGTGTGACCTGAAGAGCATGAGACATAATTTCCGTTGTCCGTTCTGAAGTGAAACCTCTTTTTTTTTGGGGGGGGGTACAGATATTACACTAAACAAAATAAACCTTGCTGTCTTTTTGACTGCGACACTGGATAACCAACGTGCTGCCAATTTAGAGATACCGGTATACAATGCCTAGGGATCCTTTAATCGACTCTTCCAGGATTGTATCTAAATAGATCTGCATTGTCATTATTGCAGCCCCCCCCCCCCCCAGTTCAATTGCCCATCAATATGTGCATGGGTCATCATCCAATGGCTGATGCTGATTACCAGTCCAGATAGAGACTTTTAGTAATATACATTACCTTTTCTCCTCGCTGTAACTGTTTGGCCAGTGAACCTGTTTGCATTTTCTAATGTAGGTATCAACAGCGAAACTACGCAATGAATTCGGCTACAAACACATATGAGATTGTTTTCAGTGGTATAATGGCCCATAAAATACATCGATAAAAATGAAGTTTACTGTGCACTACGTAAAAAATATCTCCGCATGTTCACGAAGAGGGTAAGAAGAGCGTCGTCATGACAAGGACAGTTTTGCAGTGTGTGTTTTCCAGACAGTTTATCGCATATCAATGCTGCTGGCGAGTATGGCTGGCGATGGAGATGTCTCGCTGACTGGCTAGATCCGATGGCGAATTGGAGTTGATGATGTTGACTGGATCCATGGACCGGCTTTCTGCTGCTGGAACATATACTTCACTTTGATCCTAGGTATATTGGTTCGAATTGTTTTTATTATTATTATTATTATTATTATTATTATTATTATTATTATTATTATTATTATTATTATTATAATTATTGAGTCATATTTATATGCTGAATCAGTTTTAATCAAGTTTTTTCTTCCGGTTGTTTTTAAAATAAATGGGGGTGATATCAAGATACAACAAGATCTTTTCAGTGGTGAACGAATGTATAGGGCAAACCATAGTTTTTCGAAATTTTGACAGCGAAACGTTGTTTCAAATGTTTGCATTGAAGTAAATTAAAAACATACGTAAGTTTCTCAAACTTCAACGCATCCGTTGGTTGTCTTCTATATGACATAGAATTCAAAACATTCTGTCCGCCTGGGCGTAAACAAGAAATTCCTTCTGCATTATATCCACTTAATATTCTCTTTTTTATTTTTTGACCCTGGACGTCACAGCAAAGATATTGTGATCAAATCTATACACGTAAGCAGGTACGCAGGTACGCACACCCCGTATGTGTCGATGATGGACTCTCCAAATAAGTTAACAGAATTAATTTTAAAAGATTTTTTATAACTAGGAAGCGAAAACCCAGGACATGTATACACAGAGGTATTTATTTTTTTAATCTTTTCACCCCAGGCAAGGCTGGAAGCCACTAGTACGCAAGGGGTTACAGTGGATTTGGAGCAAGAGCAAATAGGAGTGTTAGAGGAAAGGATGTGGCGAAGGATAGAAGGTAGATCAAGGCAACTGGAGATGTCGATTGACGTTACACTTGAATAGTTGGAGATCATAGTCATCAGGGAAACAGGAATGAGGAAGGGAGTTCCATAGGCGTGAGGTGAGAGATATGAAGCTATTGGAGTAGAAGAAACGTCTACATTTGATAGTTTCAACAGTGAAAGGGTGGGAACGGGATGCCAGCCTCGTAGGACGCTTGAATTCATGGACCCTGGAAACCAGCGATAGCAGCTCATCGGAGCAATTACCATGGAAGTATTTATAAAAGAGACAGAGAGAGGCGACGGTGCGTCTGTGAGAGAGAGAGACTGCAAACGAGAAGCTAGATCCGGGCCAATTACATTGCATACCCGTCTCTGGATCTTATCAAGAACCTTGAGGCAAACAGAAGGTGCTTCAGACCATATATGGCAGTAATACTCCATGCAAGGGCGGAGGTATGTGCCATTTTTAATTTTGCTTGAATTTGTAATACATATCTGGACTAAATTAAAAGTTGTAAAACTTTTTTTTTAATATTCATATCGTCCGGTTCATATTGCTCTCCTTTCTCTAGAACAGAAGCAGAGGTTCATTCCTTGTTCCTTGTTTAAGAAGAGGTTCTCAGTTCCTTTCCGCTTCCGAGGACTTAATTGTGGCACTGACATGAAGTTCTGGTGATATGTGTAGATAGTTACTATATCTCTTCATATTTAGGTAACCGGGTTGGCAGTTTTCTGGTTTTTGCTTCCTAACTGGTAGTTAGGAGCCCAAACTCTTGCGTTTGGTTCTAGAGAGGCTGCTCAGATCAACAGTCGGGGTTCTTACTTTGCCATGTCGCGCATGGAAGGGTGTCCCTGCAAGACCTCCGATGGGCAACTCCAAGGCAATACTATGTTGCAGACAACGCAAATTCTCGGTCAGCAGATGTTACCGTAGACGACCAACAATTAATACTATTCTCGGACTTAACCTAAATAACTCAGCATGACGATGAGTAACAAAGGAAATAAAATCAAACCAACACGACAAAAATCATCTAAACTCCAACATTCGTTGAATTTGCACCAATTTCTTCAGTGTGGAATCCTTTCTCTTCGAATATTCTCCGGACATCCTAGCTCTCTGCGAAACAAATCTTAATTCTCCATTCTACTCAACTAAATTCTCGATTCCTGTCTATCTTCCTCTCCTTAGGAAGGACACTGGTGTCCACATGCATGGCCTTGCAATTTATGTTCGGGAGCCTCTCCCGCTGGATGTGGAACCACTTCTTGAGTTTCAAGACCATTTTTACATATGCCCCATCTCTCTCTACAATAACTCAGTCAGAGATCTCTTTTTCCTCTACCATTTCTTTTCCTCTCATGACTGTTGTGTCCTAGATTTTATTTTCTGAAAATATGGATAAGACCAACTCTCATTATCCGTTTGAAAATATCTTTGTGTTCGGTGACTTTAGTGCTGAGCGTCCAGGTGGCTTAACTGCTCTGTCACTGACCTTGCTTAGATCGAAATCCTGAACGTTTCAATCACTCAGTCTCGCACGCAAGTGGCAGACTTCTTCACGCGTTTCCCCAGTTATCCTGATCGATACGTCTCTTTTCTTGATCGCTTCTTTACCGCTAACCCGGACTTATGTCGTACTCTGCATCTCTGCCTTCTTCGCAACTCCGATGATGCGGTAGTGTCTGTAAAGATCTCTTTTCGCGCTACCATTTGCCAAGAACCTCCTATTAACAGAATATCTTTCTTTTATCAACGTGTCGATTGGGACGTATTCCGTGACTTCCTTCACGACCGCCCCTGAGAATGAAGTTTGAAATTATCCTGTTAAAAAATGTAACTCTAAAGTCTCTTTCTGGGTGAGAGCTGGCCTCGAAGCTTTCATCCCAGCGCGAAAATACCAACTGAAACCACAATCATCTTCTTATTTGTCTTACCTGCATACTTAGCTGCTACAGCCTACAGGAATCGCTTCTTTGAGCTATCCCAGAACGACAGGTCTTATTGCAATAGACGTCTCTTTGTTTCTGCTTGTAATAAGTGCAAGTGTGTCACCAAAGTAGCGAAGTTAGCTTTTGCTGATAGAAAGAAAAACGTATAGCCTCTCACAAGTTCGGTCCTAGACAATATTGGCGATTCTGAAAATACTCAATCTCTTCTCTATTCAATCAGTTTGAAGCCTTGACATCTACAGCAGATAAGGTTGAGTGCTTTGATCGGAAGTTCACTTCCAGTAGAATAATTTTAAGCACTTGCCATTGAATAAGATATTTTTTGCAACATTCTTATGCTGGGTGTGATTCTGATTTTAGCAATATGTTTCTCGAGATTCTTTGTAACTGATCCAAGGGCATCAAAGTCTCTAATAGCATCTGCCACCTACATGCCCAGTACATTACACATTTTTTCATGTCTACACTCAGCAGCACACCTTCCAACATAGATTTCAACAGATGATGACTCTGGAATCAAGCAAAGTTTCGGGGCCAAGGCAATATAACAACAATCCCAGAGTATTTCAACCTTATCTTGCTATGCAAAAGTCTTTGTAGTCTTCTTTTAAAAGAAAATGCAACTTTATCATATATCTTTGTATTTAAAAATTTCCAGTCACCAAATAATGAGGTGTTAGTTCCACTGCGTCAGATTCTAATTAACTGATCAGCTGCAAATGTCAAGTCGTGTAGTGGTGGATATTTACCTAAACAGACCAGGCGATTCTCCTATCTGAATTTTTTTTAAATTTTAATTTTTTTTTTTAAATTTAAATATACGCTCTTAAATAGGCACCGGTGGGAGTCGTCAGTGATGTAAATTGACTTGGTTCATCACGAAGTTTCCTGTTTTACAACATCATACACCCCATCACCAAGCCGACTCAATCAGGGGATATCAGTCAGTGATTACCCCTCGCCATCAAACGTTAACAATTACTATGGCCTTTTTTTAAAAAATGGACGAAAATAGACCACATTTTCCACGCATCCGATTGGATGTTTATAACAACCAATCCACTGCGCGAACTGGCTTTTAAATGGTTTAAATGTGTTACGAAAAAAGAACTAAACAAAATGAACACAAAACGATCAGCTTTAAAAAAGAATCTCGTAACTGGAAAAACCGAATGAAAAAAGAATGTTAACAACAAATATTTTTTCACACCCAACCCAGTTCTGCGGCATCAGAATCAACGTTGAGTTTAAGCAAGCGAATGAACCAATGTGCCATGCAGATTTAAATTTTTCCCACTTGTGACAAATGCAGCTATCGATTTTTAGCATGCTAGTTAACATTCGTGTCAGTCAACTGTTGGCTCTCACGCTGGCTGATAGAAACTTCCTGCCTATTCGTGGCAGCCAGCTATAGGCTCTCACTCTGGCCAGTAGAAAATGGCCGCAAACTACATGAAAACCACCGTAGAAGCATGAAAAAATCGATTATTTCCACTATCGATGGGAGTTGGGAAATGCAAAGTCGGTCTTCGCCTTAACGCTAACTTGGAGCATGTGCATGTAGATTCTGGTGAAAATCCGTCAAAAATTGCGGCTGTGCATTCGTCACACACACACACACACACACACACACACACACACACACACACACACACACACACACACACACACATCCTGTCTTTTATAGATAGAGATACGCCTCTCTACACACATTCAGAACAACATGAAATATTCTGTTTTTGATAATGATTATTATTGTAGACCTTTGGGAATGCACTTTTCAGAATCAGGTCACCAACACTTTATGGCCATCGTTGGAAGTCATTCACAAATGTCAGTAATAAAATTCAACCGCCTCCACTTTGCTGGACAACATGCAAATTGACTCAAATATACCTATTCAATAATGAAATACGCCACAGCCTACCTATCTTTATCCCTGTTTCTCTTTTATAAGGTATATTATATTCCCCAAGTCTAAAATCTCTATACTTTGCACAGTCGTTTCTAAATACCTGCTCACATATGGAAAGCTTAGACAGACTACGTTGAGCTATGTGTGGGTGTTTCTGTAAATATACAAATTCACATTCACATTGAACGAATCTGTTCTTCCGATATCGATTAGCTGATATAGACAAGGGCTAAAGTTGAAATAAAAGAGTACATAGAATTGTCGGAACACTGAAGAGACGGAGAAGCATCTTCTAGGTATCGGCTGTATTTAACAGTATTTTCTCCATAAGTGTTTTATACGTTTTCTGGCTGTGCTTTCAAAACAAATATAAATACAGTATTTTTCCGCGTACAAGGCGACATTTAGATAAGACGAGGTTAAAAAATATAGCAAATTTTCCTGAATTTATCTTATACCCGTAGTATAAAACGACTGTTTATTGATTATATAAAGACGATGCTATTGGAAATGTTGCTATTTACTGTACCCTTAAAAAATTAAAAATAAACGAAAGAACAAAACCAGTTCTATAGCATGTTTTTCCTACACACGTCCCCTAAAAGGGAGACCTTTGTTTTATTTACGTTTCATCACATGATCTCTTGCGAATATTGATTATTCTTCTTCCTCTTCTTTTACTATATTTAAACAGTTTCAAACAGACTAGTGTACTAATGGGTATTTACTTATACTTCATCGACAATCACAAAATACCGCTAATAACAGTACGATAATGTATGATTATAGTACATTCCACATTCAACAATTTTTACTTCAGTCTCTTGCTAACTTCTGTCTAAGCCAGTTGAAATTTCTAATTGTCTAATTATCCTAAATGTTATTACTGTCGTAATTAACTCTGCCATGATGATTATTGAAAGCTTAGCAAAAGATAAAGGTTGCTGTGAACGCAATCATAACTTGATGTTTATATGTTCTCAGCTGAGCTTACATGAATACAAGTTGATTTCATTGATGTAGAATTATTCTTCGAATAGGTAATTTATTATGAAGTAATATATAAGATAGAAGTGATCTTATTACTTTTATTATCCGACAAACATCTCTCAGAATTTAAGGTTTCTTTTGTAGAATTGTAATATATGACGATCGCCGATTTTTAAGGGTGATTTTTCTGATTTAAAGGTCGGCTTATACGGGGAAATATACGGTATATAATCTTGTTCTGCATTTCTCGAATGAGGAATTATCAATATTTACGCTATCTACATTAGGACTATTGTCCTCATCATTGTTGTTATCATCACAACGTTTCGACAGTTAAGGGATCAGTCTTCTTCAGATGCTTGTCCATTCTGGTAACTTTCAGGGAATTTCGGATTTGAATTTGCGTGAGTAGATTGTTCTGTTCCCACTGTCCATACCTAGGGATGCGTATGTACTAAAGAAGATGAATTATCCTTAGAAATAGACGGCCGAAGGAGAAAGATATAGATCCGTAGATTCAATAAAATGTTTAGTTGAAAATTCACTGAAAACTACTCGGATCGATAGACACCTGAAGAAGGCCGCAGAGCAGAAAGGCTGAAACGTTGGTATAATAACAACAAAGATGCAGATAATAATTTGAATGTAAATAAATTAGATAAGTATATATTTCTATTCTTTTACATTATATAGCGAAGAATAGGAATATATTATTTATTTAGTTCCTGCTTATTCTTTTTCATGACTGATATATTCTTCAAACTTACTTTTCATTTTTGTGAATCAGGTGAATTTTTCGGTATAAGGACTTCTAATACAGATAGAAGCTTACTCTTTTTTTTTCTTTTTTGTTTTACTTCTTTTTCACATGGATTTCATTTCTTTTGCAGATTAAAAAAAAACTTTGAGAGTTTTGGCGATTAACAAAGATGGCCGACCAAGAAGCATGCTCCAGGATTGAACAGCGGTCAGTTATCAAAGTTTTGGTTACTGAAGGGTGCAAACCAGTTGAAATTCATCGGAGAATGTCAACTGTGATTGGTGCCATATGTTTCAGCCAAAAAATGTCTACAAGTGAGCTAAATTGTTTAAAGAAGGACGGACCAGTGTTGAGGATGAAGACAGGCCTGGGACGCCTACAGAAGTGAGGTCTCCTGAGGTGATCGAATTAGTCAATGACCTCATTCAGTCTGACAGAAGGGTGACAGTGGATGACACTGCAATGACTTTGAGTTTATCTGTTGGGACAAACGCATGGGTCATCAGTCAGAAGGAGTCATCTTGCATCATGACAACGCAAGACCTCACACAGCAGCCCAAACGGTTCAGACCATCAACGAGCTGGGCTGGGAACTGCTCCCTCATTCCCCTTACAGCTCAGAACTTGCCCCTTCAGACTTTCACCTGTTTGGTCCCTTGAAAGCGTTCACGAGAGGCACGAAGTTTAAAAGTGACGATGAAGTCAAAAGTGTTGTGAGCGACTGGCTGAGACATCAGTCCAAAGATTTTTACGCTGAGGGAATACGGAAGCTTGTGCACAGATGGGAAAAGTGTGTGACAGTGCTGGGAGATTACATTGAAAAAAGAAAGTAAGCTTCTATCTGCATTAGAAGTGCTTATACCGAAAAATTCACCTTATTTATTGAATGATCCTCGTATAAGAATGTCTCAGCTTTAAATGACCCATAAGGGATATATAAGCCGTAAAATAAAACAATCACCGCATTAGCTGCGTATATAGCTATGGATCCCAGTTTATCACATTGGGTCATCCACGTGGTTCATCCACAATTTGACGTTTCTTTTTAAAAGAAATTTCTGCTCGGTATCTGGTCATCCTTTTCGTTAGAAAAGCCTTGGCGGAGAACCGGTTTAGTCACTGACGAGCCAACAATGCGACAGGTGGTAATTGATTACATGGTGTAATTATTTCTCGTAGTGTGAATAATAAACTGACATAAAAGGTGAGTATACAGATTCTTAATACATCAGGTAACAACACCGAATTAATCGAATGGTTTTAGTAGGCTGCGTAGCTTAGTACAATGAAACTGTCATTCATGTTTTTGGAAAAATTAAAAATTTTATTATTTAACATACAAAATGTTCCCATTATTCTAAAAATTGAGGAAAGGATAAAAGATTAACAGCGTTCAAATTAACAGAACATGGCGGTTGACATTGCATTTAAATCCATGTGAAAAAGAAGTAAAACAAAAATTTAAAAAAAAAGTAAGCTTCTATCTGTATTAGAAGTCCTTATACCGAAAAAATTCACCTTATTTATTAAATGACCCTCGTATTATTAAAAAACTAACCAATTCCTTTATTCAGTTTATTCATATCAACAAAAAAATATTATGACACATTAGAATGTTGCGATAGCTCACTGACGTCTTCAAAATATTTCTGGAGTTAATAGAATTATTATTTGACCATCTCCTAAGTAATATGCCATACTTTACATGGTACCAAAATCAAGGGCTAATCTCGCAATTTAGATATTAAATTTATGTCTGTCACAATGGCTGGGGTTTGTTGGCTACCAATATTAACTACTTCTATTAGTATTAACTAGTATATAAACTCCGAGATTTCATTCTTGTTGATGAACATTAAACCAGTCGTGAATGGCTATTCTACTTTATTCAGAGAAAAGACTTTATTTTTGTCAATATTTTTCCATATTTTTTTTAACTATTCCAAGTATTTTTCTAATTATATCAAAAATGATACATGAAAAGTAAAGAATTTCATTATATCTTTAAAATGGACATATTAAAAATATATACTAATATACTGGGTGTCCTTAAAATCTGGACACAGGAAAAACTATTAAATGCACAGATTAAACATGATTTTGTCGAAAGTAGAAAGAATTGACTTCCTTTTTCTGGGGAATCCTATAAAAATGTACTCAATGAATATCACAGATGCAACACACTTGTTTGAACGCATAAAGAAGGAATGTACCAAAATTGACAGCAATGTGCAATTATTGCATCGATTTCACGTGAATCAGAAATCATGGAAAACATATTGAAGATATTTGTTAATATTCCAAATCAATAAAATGTTGTTGAAAAATTTAATCTCTTGAAAATATACAATTGTGCCTAAGGTGTCCAGACTTTAGGGACATCTAGTATAATATGTGCAAATACATTTTTAATCATTTCACCCCAAATCACTAAAGCCACCGTTGCGGGATTGACGATACATTACATTCGCGTCCTGTGTATGGTGAAATACTACCTCCAACGGCAAGGCCTCTGATCATGAGGTTCTGAGGAGCATGGAACTACCTCTAAATTGCTGATGTTCCCAGATCCATCCTGACCCGGGGTGGTAGCCTCTGTTAAGGTCCCAGCTAGGGGTAAATTTTTAAGCTACAAACTGGGATCAAAACACCGTGAATGTGAAAAAATACGTTTCAATACCAGAAATACTTTGGGAAAAATTATTATCAGCAATTAATTTTTGAGGAAGAATTATTACCAGCAATACATTATTACCATCAATAAATTTTTGAAAAAAAATTAGGTTTTAAAAATAGGTTTTAATAGCAGAAATTATTTGTAAAAATTATTACCAGCAATAAAGTTTTTAAAGAAAAATTATTCCCAGCAATACATTTTTGAAAAAAATTATTACCAGCAATAGATTTAAAAAAAAATTATTACCAGAATTACATTTTTGAAAAAAAATTATTACCAGCAATAAAAATTAAGGTTGATATGCCATAAATCAAACGAAACAAAACCAAACCAGCAATAAAAATCTTGTCGAGGTTAATAAGCCGTAAACCAAACCAATAAAAACCTTGTCGGTATTAAATGACGCATGGGGTTGATATGCCGTAAAACAAACCAAACCAAGCTAAACCAGCAATAAACATATTGTCGGCATTAAATAACCCATTGAGATTGATATGCCGTAAACCAAACTAAATCAAACCAAACCACTAAAGCCTGAGCTGTCACTGGGTGTGTGACAATATGACAAAAGGTTTATTATGGAGTGAGTATAATGAAAGAAAAGTAATTAAAAAGACAGAAAATAACGATTGACATTGCGTTTACGTTTTTGAAAATCAATATTAACTGGAAAGCAAAAAAGCTGGAAGAGACTTCCACATGCAAGAGACTGTCCCTTTCTCTCTCACTCTTTCTCTCTCTTTCTCTCTTTCACTCGCTCCCTCTTTGTTCTAGAATGCAGTAGGTGAGAGGTTTTCCATTCTAGGAGGACTTAGGCATTCGACTATGTGGTTTCATCTTCCACACGCACTAGACGGCGCTGTCTAGGACTATAAAAGAACGGTCTCTATCTTTCTCCCTCGTTCTTTCTCTGTCTCTGTCTCTGTCTCTCTCATTCGCGCCCTCTTTGTTCTAGAAAGCGGTAGGTAGATGTCATGTCTAGTCTTCGCTTCCAGGAGGGCTTAGGCGTTCGACTATATGGCTGCATCTCTCACACGCACTAGACGGCGCTGTCCAGGACTATATAAGTACGGGCTCTTTCTCTCTCTCTCTCTCTCCTCCCCTGTTCTCTGTCTGTCTGTCTGTCTCTCTCTCTCTCTCTGTTGTGGTAGGATCCACCTAATTTGCATAGTGGAGTACCGACGATATAAATATGGTTGGTACCGGAAGACATGGGACGAATCCAGAGATCCAACTAGAGACTCTGCCCGACTGCGACTTAGTCAACACATTCTCCAGGAACGGTCTTCCCAGAAATATACAAAAGACTATATGTAAATATTGTGTACACTTTCTTGTTTCAATACATTTTATTCTAACTACATTTTGTGTTTGCATTATTATTCCATGCATTAGTCAATTTTCAACACTCTCTCTCTCTATCCCTCACTCGCTCGCGCATTCCTCTAGAACGCGATAGGTTGAGGTTTTGTCCAGTCTCTGCTTCTAGGACTTCGGCTACCTGGTTGCATCTCACATACGCACGCACTAAAACGCACACACACACACACACACACATACACACACACTCATTAGCACTATACCTGTTTTCTTACTATTTTCAATTTTAGGTGTACACACTAGTATATTTTCTCTTTTTAATGTTGTTATTCGCTACATAAAAATACATAACATATATATCTACGTGTTCAAATTTATATCTGACAATGTGTAATTCTATTTCCCTGATAGAACTCTACCTTAACTCTGTTTCTTACAAATCTGTAGACCAGCAGGCCTCTGCAAGTAGATAATCTGCAAACTAAATAACCCATTGGGAGAAGAGAGGGGACGCAGGCTGCTCGATGATGGGCTGGCATCTTCTACCCCTATTTCATATAGAGTATTACTGAAGGAATGTAGCACAAGGGTACACCGATTGGAAAACAATATGGGTGCCAAGCTAACTATGATTGGTTGGAATGTGTTTATAACTACATTTATGTTTATAAAGTTATAAAAATGTCTTTTATCTAAACAAGAAGAGAGGGGATTCTTAAACGCTCATGGTAGGGCTGAGAAAAAAACTTGATTCATGTTTAAACTGGCTGGTCTACCTTTGAATTGAAGTATAAACTGGGACTATATACAGCAGTGGACTCAACTATAAACTCGTCTTGTGCCCACGTATCTATTAATTAGCTGTACGTTTCTTCCTCTAAGACGAATATACGACATGAAATAACCATACTAGATTGGGAATTAATCGAACAAACCTAATCATTTAAACACTAAATTTCTCCTTTGGGATCGAGAACAGATGTCTCGTCTTGTTCACGTTCTCCTTAATATTAGTACAGCATTTTAACGCTGAATATATACTTAAAAGAATTATCAGAAATCGCAGGTAACAAAAACAGAACGGCAGTATAGTGCAGAGCACTCTTAGTTATTCATAGGCATTGTTATTTCGCCTGTGAAAATTTAAATGTATGAAAATGAAACTGAATGTAGTGTGTGACAGCGTCACATTTTATGAGTTTATGGTCTGGTTTGTGGCTGCAGCTCCGTGGTTCTACTAACAAAACCTTCGGATGCCTGGTTTTCACAGCTTTCTTGCGACAAGTATACAGTCTCTTGCTGAAAATCAAAAGATAACTTTTCAAGAGTTTGCTTCTCGTGTTGTTAAACAGCACAACTGATATAGTCTGAACAATATGTTTTCTTGCTCATAGTAGGGGCATTGTACATACTAATTGCCAGAGAATGAGATAGAAAAAGTAAGACAGAGACAGACTCTCATTTGCTAGAAGTTTCAGCCGCGTGTGTTCATTAAGAGGCAAAAATTGTCATGCTAAAATCCTTTGTTTTTAATAATTGATAATTTGTTATTATTCCTCACTCGCGGAGCTCTCTTCCGACTTCTGTGACGTGATGTCAATTATTATTTCTCTACTTGAACGTGTTCTTTTATTGTCTTCCTTGCCTCTTTCACTCGCAGTAACATCATAATCCTGTTCAGTTGGTGTCCTCTGAGTTTCTTTCACGCTCAGTAACATCATAACCCTGTTCAGTTGGTGTCCTCTGAGATTCTTTCACTCTCAGTAACATCATAACCCTGTTCAGTTGGCGTCCTCGCAGATTATTTCACTCTCAGTAAGATCATAACCCTGTTCAGTTGGTGTCCTCGCAGATTCTTTCACACTCACTAACATAGTAACCCACTTCAGTTGGTGACTTCTAAGTTTCTTTCACTCTCAGTAACATCATAAACCTGTTCCGTTGGTGTCCTCGCAGATTCTTTCACTCTCAGTAACATCATAACCCTGTTCTGTTGGTGTCCTCTCTCTTTCTTCCGCTCTCAGTATCATCATAGCCCTGTTCAGTAGGCGACCTCGCAGATTCTTTCACTCTCCGTAACATCATAACCCTGTTCAGTAGGTGACCTCGAAGATTCTTCCACTCTCCGTAACATCATAACCCTGTTCAGTTGGTGTCCTCTGAGTTTCTTTCACTCAGTATCATCATAATCCTGTTCAGTTGGTGTCGTCTCAGATTCATTCACTCTCAGTAACATCATGATTATGTTCAGTTGGTGTACTCTGTGTTTCTTTCACTCTTATTAATATCATAACCCTGTTCAGTTGGTGTCCTCTCAGTTTTTTTCACGCTCAGTAACACTGCACGTCTTTGTGAATTTTATCGCATTGCTTGGAAGAATGACAAAGAAAAACCAAAAACACTTGCAAACATTTTTAATTCAAGTATTTAATGATGTCTGTAAATGTGCCCATTGCTATGTTCTTTGAAATATTATATTTCAGTTTTTCAAATGTCACGTCTTTATGCCTCCGTCTGTGGCCTCGCCTCGTTTGTTAAGTATATTTTCCTTTTTTATGATTTATACTAAATTTCTTACACAATGTAACAGGGAGGAAACATTTAACTGACGTGTGACAGTAAAGTCGAAATTCTGAAAACCGAATTTATCATGCGAACATTTCCAGGTACTACTGTTAAGTTTTTGGGTACTATAATGAGTTTCCATGTATTATAGGTAAGTTTTTCAGCTACCATACGCTGAAAAGATTCATAATCTACAATTGATCATCGTTGATTTTTTGACTTAATTGCAAAGATCGTGAAACGCTCAATAAAACTTTTAAACCAATTTTGGTGTGTAGGTTTCATTTTGTTAGATTTCTTATTTCTGTGGGCATCTTAAATAGTTGGAGGCTCAGTTTTAAATAATTTCAAAAAGAGAAAATCTCTTGCCATAATAACCTGAAGAAAATCTCTTGCCATAATAACATGAAGAAAATCTCTTGCCATAATAACCTGAAGAAAATCTCTTGCCATAATAACATGAAGAAAATCTCTTGCCATAATAACATGAAGAAAATCTCTTGCCATAATAACATGAAGAAAATCTCTTGCCATAATAACATGAAGAAAAAGATCCCATTCTACAGCAAAAACCTTGAAGAAGATGAAAGGGATTTCCTTGAGAGCTTTTGCGAAAAAGTGATCGCATCAAACTAGCCGTGTATTTAAAATACCGGAACTTCCTGCATTTGAAATACCCACACTTCCTGTATTTAAACTACCCACACCTCCTGTAAAATAAAAGTATAGTTATTAGAGTAAAGTTCTGTAAAAAACGAAAATACTTTTCATTCACAATATTTGTCAAAAATGAGAAAAAGTAAGTATGCAGCATTTTTTGTTTCCTTACAAGAATCTGGAATTCTGAACATGTCTGAATATCTCGGACAATGTTTCATCCGACTGTGTACAGATACAGTGAAATATGCTAAATTGCAGGTATTACATTTATGAGGAAATCCATATTGTTGAAATGTGTTGTCGTGCTCAATGCTTCCTTCATGGTGATGGCGTTGATCACTAAGTAGACAAATACTTGCATAGAAAAGACAGCGTCATTGACTGCATGGTAATAATATCAATGGATGACAAGGTTGATTTTATCTAACCTCTATCTTTTGTCGATTGACTTCTTCCTTTTTACTTCTGGTGACTTGAAAGATTTGGGGCCGGAATTGCTAATGGAACACGGCCAGTTGATACGGTTGTGGGCTTGTTGTTTTGAGTTGGTTCTTGTATCTTCAAAGAGGCTCTTTTCTCTGGATTGTGTTCGGTGAATAATGCTTGACGTGGAAACCTTTATAATTCCATTCTTGCTCCATGCCTGACCGTCGGAGACGGTGTTTCATGATCATCGATTCGATGCTATCACCAAATATGTGAAATAAAGATATATAGATATTTTATAAAGACTGAAGGAATATATATATATATATATATATATATATATATATATATATATATATGAAAGTCAGAGTTGTATTAAACACTGAAGAACAAAATGTATATTTATAATTAAATTATATTTTAACCCTGTTATTTAACATCGGGCCTTGTTTTATTATGACCAGCACACACTGTTTCATTATATATACATATATATATATATATATATATATATATATATATATATATATATATATATATATATGTGTGTGTGTGTGTGTGTGTGTGTGTGTGTGTGTTTGTGTGTGTGTGTGTGTGTGTGTGTTAATAAGATTAATATGTGATGTTTAAATATTTCGGTAAACACACACATACACACACACTCACATATATATATGATTCTCATCGTCTTTCTCTTTCCAAATATTTTAGGTGCATATATATGAGTGTGTGTATGCGTGCGTATATATGTGTGTGCGTATATATGTATGTGTGTGTGTGTGTATATATATATATAGAGAGAGAGAGAGAAAGCGAAAGAGAAAGAGATTGAGAAAGAGGATGAGCTATATATATATATATATATATATATATATATATATATATATATATATATATATATATATATATATGTATATATATACATATACAGTGTCAGAGTTAGAGAGAAAGAATGATAGACAGTTATCGGGAATGTCTCTCTCTCCCAACCTCTCTCTCTCGCACTCTCTCTCTTTATACATATGTATATATATATATATATATATATATATATATATATATATATATATATAGAGAGAGAGAGAGAGAGAGAGGGAGAGATAGATAGATAGATAGATAGATAGATAGATAGATAGATAGATAGATAGATAGATAGATAGATAGATAGAGAGGTTTGTAGTTTTTTAAACGCCACGATTTGGGGACAGCAAAAATCGCAGGCGAATTCTCATCTTATTTCGTTCTAATAGCGACTACTTCCTGCCGTTCTTCCTCCTCGCGTGCTGTTCATCTCTGCGTCCCTCTGCCTGATATCCCATCCTCCAATAAGCTTCGTCTTCGTCTTCTCTCGCCTCGTCTAACATTCTTGATATAGAAAGCTCAAGTTGACACTGATAAAAAAGAGACCGGTAGTGAATTGATGACGTCTTTGGTGACTTTGGCGTGGTTTTATCTCAAATGTCCTAACAGCGTGTGACGTGTATTGATTGGCAAGATGATACTGGAGAGAAATTTGGCGGGTCGGAAGACGGCGGTGTTGTGAGGGTGGGACAATTTCTGGATCCGACAATGACAAACACTTGTAGACATCCATCCTTTCTGGATAGACACATAAACATCCTTACTTCATATTTGACACACGCAGGCACACACATACACACACGCACGCAAATACGCTGAAAAGGTTTCGACCCTACGACAGAAGCAGTCCAAGAACTTACTGATTCTAATTTTAGGTCATTTGACCAGATTTGGTCGGGTCGAGATATTTTCGCGACCTTCCTGAATATATATATATATATATATATATATATATATATATATATATATATATATTGGGCAGCATGTATTTAATATTATAAAGAGGTAATCATACAATGAATCAATTAGTAATATTAATGTAATTAATGCTTATATTAAGTCTCTTAGCGAAGTGAATTCGCCACTAATTACATTAATATTACTACATGATTTATTCTATGATTGCTTCTTTATAATACATATATATATCAAACAGTATTTAGAAATTTACTTAAAAAGCCCAGTCCGATGAAATCTTATGGGATGTAATGCGTCATAAGAAATTTTCCATTTTGTCATATATATATATATATACGTATATATATATATATATATATATATATATATATATATATATATATATATATATATATATATATATATATATATATATATATATATATATATATATATGGTGTGTGTGTAAGACATCACTTATTGAATGCTGGTGTTAATAAAATAGTGCTCGATAAAATGTAACAGAGATATTAAGTATATATCAAATAAATATACATATTATTCCTCACCGGTAGCACGACGCAATCTTCAGGAGCTGAGTAAAGACTGAATTGGGTTACCATTAATCCCGTTTTTTCTTAAATTAATCTCCGTTTATTATAAATATAAAATATAAATACCGTTTACTGTAAATACACATTTTTTTAAAAACAGTAATCCTCATATTATATATAATCTTCGCCAGCATTGCGTTACCCAGTTACTTTTATTAAAAATGAAATTATATCAGAGTCTGTCTATATTTCTGAGATGAGGTATTATGTACAGTATTTACATTAGTCGGACTATTGTCCTCATCTTTGTCACCATATTTGCCACAACGTTTCGGCCGTTGTACGCTCCGGCTATCTTCAGGTGGTTGGAATTTCGAACCGAACCCTTTATTTCGATCACTGGGGTAGACTGTTCTAGTTCCACGAGCCATGTTTGATGGATGTCAGTTATCAGTTATCTCCTGGTAATTTTCCCTCTGAAAGTTCTCCACTGCCTGAACCGGGTATTGAACTCACACTCTTTGGATCTAACCAACGCCTTTATCCACTGTATCATGTGTCCTTGAGGACATGGCTCGTGGAACTAGAACAGTCTACTCCAGTGATCGAAATAAAGGGTTCGGTTCGAAATTCCAACCACCTGAAGAAGGCCGGAGCGTACAACGGCCGAAACGTTGTGACAAATATGGCGACAAAGATGAGGACAATAGTCCGACTAATGTAAATAATGAAATTATATATCTATCAATCAGCACGTCAAAGTTGTGCTACCGGTGAGAAATAATAATTTTTTAAAAAATGCACCAGATCCAACTGACAACAATGCGATCCTTATTGTATAAATTTGTTGTCAGTTGGATCTGGTGTATTTTTTTTAAATACACCAGATCCAACAATTTTATACATAAGGACCGCATCATTCAGTGGATTGTTAGTAGCTTAATGCTTATATTAAATCTGTTAGCGAAGAGAATTCGCCATTAATTGCATTAATATTACTAACTGATTCAATGTATGATGATCTCTCTAATATAAAATATATGCTACCTAATATAATACGTTTATATATATATATATATATATATATATATATATATATATATATATATATATATATATATATATATATATATGCGTGTGTGTAATGTATTTAGCCCTTATAGAACTATCGGACTAAATATGTTTACGTTGATGTCACTACACATGCGCACGAATGAAAGATGCATGTAATTCTAAATTTTAAATTATTTTTTCATTTTTTAAAAGTTTTTTCTACTTTTTGGAGTATCATTTTAGGTATATGATCTGGCCGATTTCATTTACATCCTTTTTGATTCCATCACTTTTGTTATTAAATATCTACACTGTGATAATAGAATATCTGCTAGTAATGGTGAAATGTTGTAAGAGCCTGGCGCAAATTTACTGTAGATGATCTTGCAATCAAGGTACTCTTCAAACATTTTCGTCGTAGTGAATTTTTTTTTCTCCTTTGATCATAGTGGCATTCTTTATATCAATATTGTGGTCAGTCTCGCTGAGCAACTAATGGATGTTGTTCGTTAAAAATATAAAATGCCTCTTTTGTGTTTATACAATCTCTTATTTAGATTCCTTGAGGTTTCTCCTATGTATTTTTGTGACAACTGTTACAGGCGATAGAGTAAATTTCTCCTTCAGGTTTTCGCTTAATGTTTTGTTTTGTTTTGTTTTGCATTGATTAATTCTTCTCTTGTATTAGATATAATTGTAAAAAATTCATGTTGAGTTTAGATAAATTTTGCTCAGTTGTAGAGATTTATTTGGTAGGACAAAATATTTTTTTTTATTATATATATATATTTTTATTTATTGGGTTTGTCAGGAGGACCGTTTTTGTTTTGCCTTGAATATAAAAGAGGATTTCGAATAAGCTAAAAGTATTTCAATGTCTTTCTCCTCTTCATGTAAATATTTAGGGCTGTAAATTCTGAGTGCTCTTCAGTAGAATTCGATGATTATTCCGGATTTTATTTTGTTGTAACGATGGAAATAGAATATTATTAGATTGTTTTTATTAGTTGATATCCGGTGGACAGTTTTAAGTTTTAAGCTGCTGTTAGCGCGGTGTATCTAGTATTGGCAAAATATTGTGTTCGGAAGAACTTCGCAGATCTTTTATTATCCTAGTGTGAAATATTCATTAACAAAAGTGATGGAAACAAAAAGGAAAAAAATCTAAATGAAATTGGCTCGATTATATATCCAGATCACACACACGCGCACAAAAAAAGAAAAAAAATGAAAATAGTTTAAAATTTAGAGTTCCCAGCATCCCTCGTTCGTGCGCATGTGTAGATCCGCCAATGTAATAAATTTAGTCCAAGAAAATCCTAAAGGACTAGACGCGTCACAAAAACATTTTTCCATTTTATCACACACAAAAACACACATACAGGCATGCACACACACACATATTAATTCCTATGTTCGTCTTTGTTACTTTATCTCCAGGGTAATGTAAATCAGAACCAGAAGGATATATTAACATCATCAGTATATGGGAATATGTCGATTGTCTGGATAAAATATTTTGGAAGGGACCAGATTGGAGAAATCTGGTCGAGACTTTCATACAGATGTTATGCATGGCTCCAAGCTCGTTCAGTCGTATGTAAACTGTCAGCTGTATACGACTGCATTCTTAGATCAATGCTTAAATGAAATAAGGAAGCCTGTAGATATTAGCGAAAACCGCGCTTCTTCGATCCTCGTAAATTGGCGCTACATAATTGCGAACAAAGTACGATACAAAATAACAGAAAGTAAATTAATTGTAACCTTTCAACAACAGCATCAGTTAAAATAGATAACATATACAATTGAAGAGTCAATAACAAAATGATGATGACCTTACACACTACTTCAAACAAATGGTTAGGACGGAAACCCCCATCATTATTGGCAAAAGTTACTGGATTTGCGAAATCTAATTTTGTGAAAAATTATCTTAATAAATTCAATCGACGGTGGCGATGGCTGTTCGGTCAATGAATGACTACTGTTTCCTTACAAGGAAACAGCTAACATTACCATTACCATGTGTGTGTCTGTGTGTGTTTGTGTGCGTGCGTGCGTGCGTGTGCGTGCGTGTGCGTGTGTTTATGTGTATATGTTTATGCGTATGTGTTTTTGTGCGTTTTACTCTGTGTGTGTGTGTGTGTGTTGGCGTGATTCATGATTGAAAATTGGGTCTTTATGTGTTTAAACGAAAATGAATCCTGCAAGATCTCTAATATTACTTGTGGAGACACGTCAGCCCTCCTCACGTGAAATATCGCGTATACATGCCCTTTTTAATTAACCTTCGAATAGATAGATAGATAGATAGATAGATAGATAGATATATAGATAGATGTCTTATCAGTGGAAGAGCACATAAATCTTTTTCTTGAAGAACGTGACGTTATGTAAAGTGACTGGCCCTGTCTTTGCACTTCTGCAACTACAAAACCGTCTCCAGGTTAAATATCACTTGAAAGGCCTGAACAGGCAGTAAGAATGAAAAGCCAAGTCAGAACAATACGGCGGGTGTGGTAAAATGTCCATACCTTATCGCTAGAATTTTTCTCTCAAAATCGCCAAGGAATGGCGATTGACGTTGTTGTTCAATAGGATGCCATCCATTTTGCAAACGTCATGATCTCTTTCCACGACCAGCCCCCCCCCCCCCCAGTCTGTTAAGTCTCTCAAAATATCTAACGGCTTGAGCCTGATTGTGACAAATTTGCACCTTCAACTCAACTTTTGCATCCAGAAATACATTTTTCATACGTGTCTTCAATAACTGTTGAACTTAAAACTTTGAGAGATCGCTAACAATGTATGCTATCAGGTCTTGGAATTTTCCTTGGCGTCTTCAGATTATAATGTTTGCTCACCTCAAACGACATTTATCAGAGATTTTTAACTTTTAGTGCCAGCCTGATCGAGAGAAGAAAAACGTCGAATTCAAAACCGTGAGAAAAACAATGGAAAACCTCTCCCCTATCCATACCAATAAGTCATGGCATTTCAACGTTAATAAAGAAACAATCTCCATGGAGAGCCATAACCCCATGGACCCTAAGAGGGACATGTTGTTTTAAGCAAATACATTCATATTTCCGGAGAGAGAAAAATCAGTTCCGATTTCTTGTTCTGGTTTAAATACATAAGAATTTATTTCTGTAACCCGGAACGAGTCTTATATCTGCGAAACTTGAATTTGGAAATATAAGTGTTTTGAAATTATCTCAATCAATTAATTATTTTTACTCTGTTGTTTTTATATTGATTCATTTACTTACAAAACTTTGCTTGATTTTAAAATCGTTAAACTCTAATAATTCACTGGACTACATGTTTTGTTAGGTGTTAATAATCTGTGTTATTATTATAATTATTTTAATTTTTTATTTTCTTTGATATCTGGCGTTTACACATTTCTTTCCGGGTCCCGCCCGGGGACCTAAGGTTAGAAATGGCATCATGATACTTTCCACAGCAAAAAAAAAAAATTATTACATAGATAAAGCCCTTCGTAAAGTGTGGGCTGTACTTGTCAGAACAATTTTTTGTATCTCTTTGAGGCATGGACTTCCAGGGATCCCTTCAATTAGTCTACTGGAATCTTTGCCAACCAATCCAAGGGCTCCAACTACAACAGGGATTGTTGATGTTCCCATGTGCCAAATTTTTGAGATTTCTATTTCAAGGTCCTTGTATTTTGACAGTTTTTCGAATATCTTCAAAGATACATTGCAGTCTGCAGGGACTACCATATCAATAAGGTGGCACTTATTTTGTTTGTGGTCTTTAATAACAATATTATTATTATTATTATTGTCAGCGTGTCAGAGCAGAATACCAACAAAGTGATACTGGGATAGAAATATACGAATACCTAATATACCATTCCTGAGAATCAGTCTCATGAGAGAATACCACGTACATCCATAACAGTCAAATGTGCACGATATCATAACAGGTTTTCATGGAATAAACGCATAACCTTACTTGTGGAACCCAGTTAAAAGTATTCTTATTTTGGTTAAGCCAATCTGCCCAACCCGTTTCCAACTGAAGATTTTCCCAGATATTTTGATGTTACACCCAATTTACTATCATTGCCTCATCCTTCAAACATAAAAGAAAAACAAACAACTCGACATACAGCAGTGATGTTCCCCCATTTCTCCCGCTTGTGACCTTTACCCCTCTATGCAGAGTGAATCGACTACTGAGTGGCATGAGCTACTGGTGTAAGGTCGGTCAAATAACAAACATATCTGTGGTACTGAATAGGATAGATTTACTATAGCCCATCTTAACTCACCAAGAAAAATGCATGTCCATTTTAATGAAAACATGAGAACTATATCGTAGCCTGTTGTAGCGTCAGGGCACTTAGTGGTGTTATGGATAGCGACTCGGATTGAGGAATCCCAGAACCGAGTTCGAGTTCCAGTTTGTTACATTTACTTACGTGCTAATAGTACGATAAATAATAAAAAAAAAACTTCTCTTACCATCTATGGGTAAATAGCAGGACAAGATGGGTTCTATAGACTTGGGTGGCAACCGGTCTAGTAAAACTAGTTTGAAGAGGGTTGGGCCTCATCGAGCTACACTACCCAGGAAATATCACTGCTACAGCGGCTGCAGTATATATGGTGCGGTTAAGCGCCTAATGGATTATAGGCCCCGTGATACTGTAGCTAGCTGAGGAAACATAGAAAAGAAACACTGAAACGAACAAAGATGTGGCAATGTTCAACAGATACAGAGGAATCTGTTATACGAAGGTTAACATAGACTGGAGATCAGATACGGATGAAAATATATATAGAACTGATTGACGCGATTTCCCCTGAAAGCTTTCAAATTTATCTAAAAGTGTGGACCACTTGCTTACGCATACAGTTTTCTCTTAATGAGGAGGAATATAGGATTTTTATGAGGTAAAAAAACTACGAAAAGGTATCGTAGTACAAATAAATGTTTGTCGTAATGTTGATGCATAAGGCCAAATGCACACAACAAAGAAGACAAAATGAGAAATTTATTGAACACACAAAATGAAAGGAATTACGCAAATTAAGTGCTTTGTGCGCCAAATAATGGCCAATAACATGGATGTACAAATAAAAGTATATCGCACAAAAATATGCCTTTTTACAATAAAGGATGTACTGCAAAAAAAGTAATGTCTTTTTACAATAAAAATATAAAATATGTTGCATGAGGTCCCCTAAAAGTCACACAACATTATAATTACTTCTAACATTCACAGATTCTTTGTGAATAATTTTAAAAGGGGAAACTGGAGAAAACGGTGAATGCATCAAAAAAGGGATATTTTGGCGCGCCTCAGGATGTGCTAATGGTTAGCAATTGAATCTGGTTGACCATTACGTTCCACGCGTAAAGTTACAACTTGGCGCAAATTTGAGAAAAACGAAACGTAGTAAATAAGAGACATAAAGTGCAATATTGAAACTGAATATATTTGTATAAAACAAAAACACATTAAACTTTTTACTTGATAAAAAATACCATGCATCTGTATCATTCTTTTTTTTTACGAATCAGCATTTATTTCATGCGCGCACACGCACGCACACACATACACATACACACATACACACACACACATACACACACATATATACACACACATACACACACATACACACACACGCACGCACACACATACACACATACACACACATATACACACACACATACACACACATACACACAAACACTAACACACATATACACACACAAAATGAATGACAAAATTAAACAAAATATGGGAGGCGTTTCTTTCTCTAAAAGATAACTCTGACACCAAAAATTTTAAAATTAAAAATTTATCGTTTCTATGTCTACGGTTTCTCCTCAGTGCATAATATAAAGCGATATATATATATATATCATCAATTTCTTGTTCATGTATTGCTTAATATATTGTGTAATTGTCATCTTTGATAATGGCTTATGTAAGCCGAAAGCTTAGATTGGATTAAAAAATAAGTATCAATATTGTGATTTTCTTTCATTGTTTAATGATAATGTTAAGCTTATCAGACGATATGAAAAGAACTTACATAAAATATATAGACAACACTTATCTATATTATTTAATGAAACATGTATTAATATATATATATATATATATATATATATATATATATATATATATATATATATATATATGACAATAGGAAAACTGTAATAGTTACTGGCGCGTTTCGTCCAATGTGGTCTTTCTCAAAGCAGAAAAAAAATGAATTTATTTAAACAAAGTAACTAATAATAACTAGAACAAAATGTCCTTAGCAACTGAAAGAATTTAAGGAACGCTATTTTCATGCTGTTAACTGAAAATTACGTCAATTATTGTCACGTGTGGAGATATTGTTATTATTGCCGTGTCGACGGATTCAACCATTTCCTTTTCAATTTACCATATTGTTGTGTACGTTTGTTTGGGAAAGCAGTAATTCTGTTAAGAAAGGTGAAATAGGGAAAAAGCCTGGGCCTAGATTAATATTTGGGTAATATTCAATGGCGGCACTCTCTAGAATTTTCCTTCTGAGTGAGTTATTTTCTTTTTTATGAGTGTAGCATTTTTAAAATCAAAATTGTGTTTGAATTTATTTCTATGTATGACTAGTGCATTAGCTAAGTTTTTTTTTAAATTTCTACATGTTTCTCCAATATATTGGGAGGAACAGTTTTAGCAATTTATTTTATAAATGCCTGCTTCAGAAATATTATTGTTATTAATGTTTGAAGATCTGAGTATATCTATAATGGTTTTGGAAGTGCTTGCGACTATTTTAAGATTATTTAGATATGATAGGTTATTCTGGATAGTGGACGTGACAGCGTTGGTTGGTAGTATTATGTATCTGTTTTCATGTAATTTACTATTGCGAATTATGTTATTAGTTTTGTGTCGATTGTATATTTTGTATGCCTTTCTTCTTGCGTTATGGATGAAATGATATGGGTATTGTAGGTTTTTGAATGTATTTTCTATGTGTTTCTTCTTTAAGTAAATATTGGGGACTACAGATTGTTAATGTTCTTAGATAGAAACCTATAATAATTCCAGATTTAATTTTTGAAGAGTGGTTTGTGTAGAAACTGATCAGATCATTTTTGTTTGCAGCTTTTCTGTAAACGTCAAAATTGAGTTCGTTATTATTTCTATGTAACAAAATGTCCAAAAACGGAAGAGTGTAGTTGGTTTTAGTTTTTAAATTGAAGTTTATTGTAGGTTCAACGTTAAGTTTGGAGAGAAGATCCGTTAAATTGGTGGTTTTTGGATATATTAATAATGAGTCGTCTATGTATCTGAAATATGAAGAGTTTGTAGGGAGAATATTTTTGAATGAGTCACTTTCTAGAAATTCTAAAGATCCCATTAGTAAACCAAATTTCTGTTTATAATATTGGTTATTAAAAGTAAAGAAACATTGCTTGGTAATTAGCATATTTTTATGATTTTATGTGTAGGTAGAGTTAATTTAATTTTTGGGGTGTTTTTTTAGTAGATTTAAGCATTTCTCTATAGGGACGTTTGTGTAACGAGATTTTATATCTAAACTAGTCATATATTTGTTTTTAATGTCCTATGTTTTTAATTTGTTTAGGAGGTCGCCTGAATTATTTATGTGTGATGGACTAATAGTGCCGAGAAGTGGAGTTAAAATTCTGCTTAGTTTGCGGTCTATTTTATGATAGGTCTCATTGGTATGTTTAACTCCACTTCTCCGCACTATTAGTCCATCACATATAAAAAATTCAGGCGATCTTCTAAACAAATTAAAAAACATAGGACATTAAAAACAAATATATGCATAGTTTAGATATAAAATCTCTCTATACAAACGTCCCCATATATATATATATATATATATAATTTCCCAAAGTGTATCATAAATTACACCCCAAGAGAAAATGCTCAATACTAAAATGACAGAGCATTATGTTTTATCCAGTGAACCCAGGCCAGTTTCTGATTTTATTAGATTATATATATATATATATATATATATATATATATATATATATATATGCGGTTACGTGGATTGTCCATGCAACCGCATATGTTAGCTCTATCACGGATATTGAGCACGTTATATTAAATACCGCACATATAAAGACAGATATACATATATATATATATATAGTCATCCACAGAGAGACTTATTCACTGCATCAGAGCATTACTGGCTACCAGAGGGCTCGATTCGTAGCGAGGAGCTTAGTATTAATCAGCAGCAGCCGACAAATTCCCTTTCTTCTAAAAGTGCTCAACCCAAGAAAGATATATATATATATATATATATATATATATATATATATATATATATATATATATATAGTTAGGTAGGTAGGTAAGTAGGTAGGTCATTGGTGTTAAGGGACTTGAGCTCTAAGATAACCCCGAGTAAAATGAATTGAAACCATACTGCTATATCAAGAGTCATGCGATCTTTAACCTCTACAACACATGCACTCATTATGTCAATTGGCGAACGTAGCAGTTACCTTACGAAACAAACACGATCATAAAATTAAATAATAATATTGTGTATGTAGAATAGTTAGCAGTGAAATACCGCTGTTCAGATCTATATTCAGTCTTTATTTTTTCAGAATTTCCTTGTGATGATTTGAAGACACAGAATCCGTGGCACCATAAACTATGGGTCGAGTAAGACCGAGATCCGCTGGTACGCCTGACCACGGAGAACACATTCTACTGGCATTCGGAGACGATCCGGTTATCAGCAGGGTGGCCCTAGCATGTCATACATCTCATAGTACCACATGGAGCGTAATTCAAGAACAGCTTATACAACGTGTACAGGGTCGTTCGCCCCCCTGATCACTCACCACGGGAGAACTTTTGACAATGTTTTATTGCACAAAGAGCCGATCCGTTGGTGGACACTTCAGTCTTGTTTAAGGATGAGGCAACATTTGGAAGAAATGGTATAAGAAATCTACACAACCAACATTTGTGGGGTATCGAAATCCCCATCATTCAATAAATGCTAGACACAAGCATGAGTTTACGATTAATGTGTGGGCTGGAATTGTAGGTGACAGTCTGATAGGTCCATATATTTTCCCAGTAAGTCTTACGGGAGCTGTCTACAGGGACTCTATTTCGAACACACTTCCAGACCTGCTAGAGGATGCCCCTCTTCTAATACGAAGACGAAATTAGGCATAATGTTTGCGATGCACCGCCTGACATCTACCATGAAATTTGGATAGGTAGGGGAGGACCTGTTCCATGGCCTGCATATTCCTTCGATCTCAATCCTTTGGATTTTGATCAGTGGGGCCATCTAAAACGATTGGTTTATACAGGTGACATTAATAATGCAGAGGCGCTTGATCAACGTGTCATGGTAACTTGCGAAACCATTTGACCCCATGTAGGAGTATTTGGGAGAATTCTACGGCTGCATGCGGGTGTAGAATCAAGCAGAAGACATATTGGACATTTTAGGTACAACGATGGCCTTTTAGACATATGTTTATATGGATTTTTACCTTGTTTTGGTGTCAGGAACCCGCCCTCAATGTTTGTAAAATTATCTTGAATTGTACATTGAACAGTATCTACAATAAACTTTAAACTTAATAACTCAAAAATGAAAGGATATATGTTTATATGGACTTTTGCCCTTGTTTTGGTATGAGGAGCACGCCCCAAAGTTTTTAAAAGTAATTTTAAACATTATATATATATATATATATATATATATATATATATATATATATATATATATATATATGTATGTATGTATGTATGTATGTATGTATGACACGTTGGAGTAATGGATAAAGGCTTGGATTGAGGATCCATTACATTCACTTACGTGCTAATACCCTTGGGAAAGGTGTGAATCCTCTTCTTCTCCCTCCAACTATGGGTAAATAGCAGGACAGATTGGGTTCTATAGCCTTGGATGGCAACTGGTCTAGGAGAAGGACAACTCTGAATTCAAAACCTGCGGAGGGTCGTTTGGGGACCTTGTGGCATTCGCTGCACCAGGTCCCTGTATTCGTCCCTCCAAAAAGCGTGGATGGCCCTGCACAAAGCCTTCACCACTATAATCAAATCTCATGTGTCGGTGTCGGGCTTTCAGTTTCTGGGAACTGATCTGCCTGACCCTCATACGTTGAATTAGACGGGAGAGTCGATCATATATATATATATCTATATATATATATATATATATCCACAAATTATAATCTGCGTGGCAACACAGCGCTCGCTACCATTATCTTTCTTTATCGTTGCAGACGTATGTTTATATGAACTTTTGTTCTTGTTTTGTTTGTCAAAAGTATTTTGATACACCTAGTATATATAATGTATCTAAAATATATATACATATAATTTCAAATAGGCTTAAGCATGAAACAGACTGCGTTTAAGCATAAAACTGTCGGTCAACGCTAGTTGTTGACTTTAATATCTACTTTTCTTTTTACATACGTTCTGTCCCTGATATAGACCTCCTTAACCAATACATACAGCGTACCTTACACACATACACACACACACACATATATATATATATATATTTAAAGACATTTATATTATGTTTAACGTTCTTTTTATAGATACAAGTATTTAAGCAAATGCTCTGTTTTATAATAAACAGTATTAAATAACATTTACCGGCCTGAATGTCCGAGAAATTTTCATAGAAAATTTTCGCTCTCCGACAGGAATCGAACCTGTATCCTATACGGAACCATCATCGCGTGATGTGCCATAACCTTTCGGCCACAGAGCAGCGTCTGGTTAGCAAGGTCGATTTTACTATCTTTAAACTTAAATCTTCCATGAATCTCTTCTATTCATATCTGCTCTAGTGTATCAAATGTAAACAAATGACGTCATATATTTTTAGAATTGGACATAGTCCGACAATTTATTTAAAGACATTTATATTATAATATAAATGTCTTTAAATAAATTGTCGGACTATGTCCAATTCTAAATATATATATATATATATATATATATATATATATATATATATATATATATATATATATATATGATAGTGTTTTGAAACAATAATGTATGTATATAGGATATGTGATTATAAGAAGCGGATAAATCAAATAATATCGTATATGTATGCAGGAATAAATGTAATATATATGGATATATACATATGTATACGTAAATACGCGTACATGATAAATGTTGTTAATATATATGTACATCTCTCTCTCTCTATATATATATATATATATTTGTGTGCGTGTGCGTGTGTGATTGTTTGTGTGAGTGTGTGTCGGCAATAGATAGATAGATAGATAGATAGATAGATATGAACAGACTGAAAAAATAGATAGATAGATAGATAGATAGATAGATAGATAGATAGATAGATATGAACAGACTGAAACAAATAGATAGATAAATAGATAGATAGATAGATAGATAGATAGATAGATAGATAGATAGATAGATAGATAGATAGATAGATAATTTAATTCTTCTACGTTCATCCGGTGAACAGTGTCCCTCTTAGTTGCCTCAGCCGAATACAACAATTCTATTTCCTACTTTCTATTATTTCTTATTTTTCGAAGAATTTTACTTTGGATGCTGTGTCTATCGTTCCACTGTCTGCTTGTTTTCAAATGGAATAAAAATGTTACAATCATTTCCCTCTCAGAAATTGCTTAATCTCCAGACAACTTATATCTTCTCCAATTCGTTTTTTCTCTGATTTTCTCTCTTGATTCTTTCTCTCTTTACTCTCTGGAACAATAATTTCCCGTAAACCCTTCTTCTCCGTGTCTCTTCATTTAATTTAGCTCGTCAGACCTTTATCTAATCTATGACTTGTTATCCGGAATCAACTTTCTGCACATGCATTGTAACATATCCAATGACTATTTCTCGCTGCCTTTCCAGACAATTTTCTTACGGCTATTTTCAAAACGACGCTGAGTATTCTTTCTTTGAAAATCGGCATTCGAAATTCAATCTGTCCTTGAACACTAGGCACCAGCTTACAGTAAACTGGAAACACGGTATCTCTCCATCTGCTTCTCTATTTGTCTGTCTTTCAAACGTCGTTTTCCAAGATCTCGTCTCCTCTAATAATATTATTAGTTATTATAAAGCTAGTTGTGACTCTCAACATAATAATGAATGCATTGTCAGAAAGATTAAGAAGCGTCAAAATATATCAAAGTGACGAAACACTCCAATCCCGAAAGTCGACTGGGTGCGAGAGATAAATTTTCTTCTAAATTACGCAAACATTAAAATATCACTGCCATCTTGTTTTAACAGACATATTTACCAAAATGACACAAAAATATATTAAAATACTAAAAAGCAAATTTATTTGGTAAAATCGCCATTGGCTTTAAGCATGGCCTCCCGAGGACTTTGGATTCTCCTGCAACTCTACTGGACAGTCTCCTTGTTTAAAATGGTTAATGCTGCCATAATCCTTGCCTCCAGTTCATATTTTGTGTTACATTAATTTTTTTTTTGTTCTGTCGCTCAAATGCGCCCCCCACATAATAATCAAGGTCGATGCAGTCTGGGGAGTTAGATGGCGATATGTAAGGGGTGATGTGGCCGCAATAAATTGTTTGACAGCCATGACTGTGTTCCATGCTTTTTGTGTGGAATGGGGCAGAGTTCTATTGCCATAAATAGGGTATCCCAGCAGCTATCCTCTTAACCCAGGGCAGCACTACCCACTTCAGGCACTTGATGTAGGCCTCCGCGTTGAGTCTGAGGCCCTGCGGGAATATAAATGGAGGCATAACGTCACCATCATTAGTGATCACTCAAAACACCTTCGTAATCACCATTAGACTCATCTAACTCCTTCAGAGTCCTCTGCACTGTCGTTAGATTGATACCAAACCACTGAAATATTTGTATTGGAGTTTCTGGCGCGAATGCCAAGCAGTACAACATGCCATTTCCGAATCTCTGGCATGGTACATTTTCTCACAGACGGTGCCCAAATGAACATACTGCACTGTGCAGTCGCCAAAATCAAAAACAATCAACACGCATGCGCGAAACTAAAAATATAAAATGGCGACAATTTGCCCACCGCGCACTTACTCTTGAGCCACACACCTGTTTCCTATCTATTCTTTCATTGTTTCTCTCTCTCTCGCTCTCTCTCTCTCTTTATCTATCTCAGTCTGTTCTTATCTCTCTCTTTCTTTCTTTCTTTCTTCTTTCTTTCTCAGTGTTATTTCATCTTTCTCTCTCTCTTTATCTATCTATCTATCTATCTATTTTTTTATTCTCTCTCTCTCTCTCGCTCTCTCTCTATTTATCTATCTCAGTCTGTTCTTATCTCTCTCTTTCTTTCTTTCTTCTTTCTTTCTCAGTGTATTCATCTTTCTCTCTCTCTTTATCTATCTATCTATCTATCTATTTTTTTATTCTCTCTCTCTCTCTCTCTCGCTCTCTCTCTATTTATCTATCTCAGTCTGTTCTTATCTCTCTCTTTCTTTCTTTCTTTCTTTCTTTCTTCTTTCTTTCTCAGTGTATTCATCTTTCTCTCTCTCTTTATCTATCTATCTATCTATCTATTTTTTTATTCTCTCTCTCTCTCTCGCTCTCTCTCTATTTATCTATCTCAGTCTGTTCTTATCTCTCTCTTTCTTTCTTTCTTTCTTCTTTCTTTCTCAGTGTGTTCATCTTTCTCTCTCTCTTTATCTATCTATCTATCTATCTATTTTTTTATTCTCTCTCTCTCTCTCGCTCTCTCTCTATTTATCTATCTCAGTCTGTTCTTATCTCTCTCTTTCTTTCTTTCTTTCTTCTTTCTTTCTCAGTGTGTTCATCTTTCTCTCTCTCTTTATCTATCTATCTATCTATCTATTTTTTTATTCTCTCTCTCTCTCTCTCTCGCTCTCTCTCTATTTATCTATCTCAGTCTGTTCTTATCTCTCTCTTTCTTTCTTTCTTTCTTCTTTCTTTCTCAGTGTATTCATCTTTCTCTCTCTCTTTATCTATCTATCTATCTATCTATTTTTTTATTCTCTCTCTCGCTCTCTCTCTATTTATCTATCTCAGTCTGTTCTTATCTCTCTCTTTCTTTCTTTCTTTCTTCTTTCTTTCTCAGTGTGTTCATCTTTCTCTCTCTCTTTATCTATCTATCTATCTATCTATTTTTTTATTCTCTCTCTCTATCTCTCTCGCTCTCTCTCTATTTATCTATCTCAGTCTGTTCTTATCTCTCTCTTTCTTTCTTTATTTCTTCTTTCTTTCTCAGTGTGTTCATCTTTCTCTCTCTCTTTATCTATCTATCTATCTATCTATTTTTTTATTCTCTCTCTCTCTCTCTCGCTCTCTCTCTATTTATCTATCTCAGTCTGTTCTTATCTCTCTCTCTCTTTCTTTCTTTCTTTCTTCTTTCTTTCTCAGTGTGTTCATCTTTCTCTCTCTCTTTATCTATCTATCTATCTATCTATTTTTTATTCTCTCTCTCTCTCTCGCTCTCTCTCTCTCTCTTTATCTATCTCAGTCTGTTCTTATCTCTCTCTTTCTTTCTTTCTTTCTTCTTTCTTTCTCAGTGTGTTCATCTTTCTCTCTCTCTTTATCTATCTATCTATCTATTTCAGTCGGTTGATTTCTCTCTCTCTCTCTTTCTATCTATCTATCTAGCTATCTATCTATCTGTCTGTAGATATATATATATATATATATATATATATATATATATATATATATATATATATATATATATATATATGTATATATTTCAGCTTTGTGTCTGTGTCTGTCTCTCTCATGCTTCAAGATGTTTTTAAAATATGTTTCTATTTTTCTACTCTGTATTCAGTTCCTAGTTTTATGAACGAGATCTCTCTAAAATTCGCATACATCTCATATATGTATATATATATATATATATATATATATATATATATATATATATATATATATCTGCGTGTTTGAACGTGTGTGGGTATGTGAATGTATTTATCAATACATCTATCAGTCTATCCGCCAATCAATCAATATATCCATTTATCGCTGTTCATGTCGCTGTATCGATTTTCTCGTCCTTCCTTCCTTTCTTGATTCCTTTACTTATAAAACAGAATTCTCGAACAAAGAAAAGCAGTGCGCATCCGCCTGCATACCGCTTTTTTTCTCTTTCGTTTATGGTGTAGGTGTGTTCGCACTTGTCGTTACGGAATTCTGGGAAGGCACGTGATTTTCACATTTATGTAGTATATACCTATTTAAATACGAACATTTTAAATATGTGTGGGGGGGGGGTCAGAGGAAAATAGACATTTCAGTATCCAGGTAGAGATAAGGAGAAATAAAGAGGTTAAAATTCCCACATTGGAATTTAATTGAATATTTTCTTTGTAGATCTTTCGGTATTATGCCATATCTTCGTTATTCTGGCACTTGGCCATTTCAGATTTTACAAGCGTTTGAAATGTTGTATCTTGGAGAGTCATTTTTGTCCATACATTCGATTATATATTAATAAATATTTTAAAATATTTATAAAGAGACGTTCGCAACTTAGCATCCTGCTAAGAAAATATAAGCAGTTTAATCGAATTGTACAAAAAATATTAATATGTTGACGTCTTTTCTTACTGCGACAGATTAATCTATTCACTAAATTCTAAAGTAAGTAGCAAGACAGTCAGAAACATAGCTTCCGATAAGTATTCACTTATATTATTCTAGGAGCTCATCTTACATGACCGACGCATTAAACATTTCGGTAACGTGTAGAGTAAGCGGCCATGATTAAATGTAATTTGCAGAGTTTCCCAACAAACAGAAACCACAAAATTTACAATAAATAAAAAAAGCGATAGAAAAGGCAAAATAATAGGCAAAAATTAATAAAAAAGATATCATTAATAAGGCGAAATCTCACAAACTAAGAATGGTGTTAACCTACAAAATATATACAAATAAGCGATCCCAGCATTCTGGCTTCAAGACAAAAAGAACAGACAGAAATGAATCGTCTGAGACCAAGATGTGGCCTGTTTTATTGGATAAAAAGAAATCCCATCATGCATTTGTATGTTTTGTATATAAATTTGGGAAAGAGATGTTTTTTTGCAGTCAGGTCTGTAATAGAGGAGACGGCGACGTCTTCTCTGTTAGACGGTTGAACTCTCTGCCTCTGTGCAGAGAGGACCACGGACGAAGCTCCGCCGAAGGGTAGAGCCTCGTTCGGGGAGGTTGACCAACCCGATCCCGTTTATACGGGATCTACGGGCATTTTTTCGCCGAGCCTACGGGCTCGGGAATACCCCACTTTAAACCCGGCCTTGTGCCACTCTATCCCTCGTAAGGGGGGGGGGGCAGTAAATACTGTCAGTCCCTATATACTGATTTTCTAAGCGTCGCTTAGATGCGACACAAGGCTGAATGTAACGGCAGTTATATATATATATATATATATATATATATATATATATATATATATATATATATATATGTTCAAATGTTCTCGAAACCATCTTTAATAAGCTGCGCCATTGTAACCTAAAGTCTTTTGGTACGAATCTATTATAAGAGGAAAAACAATTTTACTCTTTAATGGTACATGATTACCGCCCTTGATTATTTTTAAAAATTGCTTAAATTGTTATATAGATTAGAATTCTGTATTGTAATGTAAATTGATTGATTGCTTCAACAGACGCAGTCAGCATCCCAGAGGCTTTGGAATCTCCACAGTCCGTTACCTGTATATTATATACTACACTTATATTAACATACGATTTTTATTCAGTGTCTTACAAAAGTTGAAGAACCTTGTCTGCTCTACTATTTAAATCATAGTTAAGTTAAAGGAGATGGGTTCATGCCTGTCCATTACACCACCCGCACATCCTTCAGTATAATAATAAGATATATATGAAATTCACTCTAATATTTGCATGAAGAACAACATTCACTCTAATATTTATATATATACTAAAAGAGAGACATTAATTCTAATATTTTCATATGTATTGAACTAATCATATACTTTGACCATTCCTCTACACAGTTCACATAACAGAAAGAGCAATTCTGGCATTAATTAATTTTACTGTTGGTCACCCAACACAAGGCCATATCTCGTTGAAACACTGGTTCCTGCAAGATCACCGAAATCAAGGAACGTCGGGTCCGGTCATTTCCTAGATAGGTAACCGGTTGGGAATTCAGGGCGATGTAAGCTTGGATGTGCGGTTGGTGTAACGGATAATGACTTTCAATTGTAATTCGAAGAGTCGAGTTCCAATTCCGTTTCGTGCGTTATATTCATTTAGTTGGGATAGGTATAAATCCACCTCGCCTCCTCCGGCTATGGGTTAATGAGTAAGATTTGTATGACAACATCATCATTATATCACCCAGCACCCAAAATATTACAATCTAAAAGCAATTGTTGGCTTTAAATAATCTGGAAATGATTGATAAGCCGTAGAAAACGAATCAATAATTCAATCTTTCGGATATCGCTCTTGATTGATACTTTTATACATCATCTTTCCGAGAGACAGAAGAATTTATTTAAAAAAATTGGTGACACAAATGGATCACTCGGAATTGTTAATCAGAGAGACTAATTCTATAACCATTAGGGTTCGTTGTACACATTTACGTGCAAAATAACTGTGGGATATGTATGAATTCAATAATGTAAGATTATGAAGATATGTAGGAAAGATAATGGTTGATACAATATTTGAAGATGTTAAGATTGTAATGATCAGGGAAGCATCCACTCGGAAGAATGTTTCACAAAGTAAGATTATGAAGATATGGAGGATAGCTAACGGTTGATCGTCGAATTGAAGATGTTAAGATTGTAATGATCAGGGAAGTATCCTCTCTGGAAACTGTTTCACAATGTTAGATTATGAAGATATGGAGGAGAGCTAACGGTTGATCCTCGACTTGAAGGTGTTAAGATTGTAATGATCAAGGAAGCATCCTCTCGGGAGAATGTTTCACAAAGTAAGATTATGAAGATATGGAGGATAACTAACGGTTGATCGTCGAATTGAAGATGTTAAGATTGTAATGATCAGGGAAGTATCCTCTCTGGAAACTGTTTCACAATGTTAGATTATGAAGATATGGAGGAGAGCTAACGGTTGATCCTCGACTTGAAGGTGTTAAGATTGTAATGATCAAGGAAGCATCCTCTCGGGAGAATGTTTCACAAAGTAAGATTATGAAGATATGGAGGATAACTAACGGTTGATCGTCGAATTGAAGATGTTAAGATTGTAATGATCAGGGAAGTATCCTCTCTGGAAACTGTTTCACAATGTTAGATTATGAAGATATGGAGGAGAGCTAACGGTTGATCCTCGACTTGAAGGTGTTAAGATTGTAATGATCAAGGAAGCATCCTCTCGGGAGAATGTTTCACAAAGTAAGATTATGAAGATATGGAGGATAACTAACGGTTGATCGTCGAATTGAAGATGTTAAGATTGTAATGATCAGGGAAGTATCCTCTCTGGAAACTGTTTCACAATGTTAGATTATGAAGATATGGAGGAGAGCTAACGGTTGATCCTCGACTTGAAGGTGTTAAGATTGTAATGATCAAGGAAGCATCCTCTCGGGAGAATGTTTCACAAAGTAAGATTATGAAGATATGGAGGATAACTAACGGTTGATCGTCGAATTGAAGATGTTAAGATTGTAATGATCAGGGAAGTATCCTCTCTGGAAACTGTTTCACAATGTTAGATTATGAAGATATGGAGGAGAGCTAACGGTTGATCCTCGACTTGAAGGTGTTAAGATTGTAATGATCAAGGAAGCATCCTCTCGGGAGAATGTTTCACAAAGTAAGATTATGAAGATATGGAGGATAACTAACGGTTGATCGTCGAATTGAAGATGTTAAGATTGTAATGATCAGGGAAGTATCCTCTCTGGAAACTGTTTCACAATGTTAGATTATGAAGATATGGAGGAGAGCTAACGGTTGATCCTCGACTTGAAGGTGTTAAGATTGTAATGATCAAGGAAGCATCCTCTCGGGAGAATGTTTCACAAAGTAAGATTATGAAGATATGGAGGATAACTAACGGTTGATCGTCGAATTGAAGATGTTAAGATTGTAATGATCAGGGAAGTATCCTCTCTGGAAACTGTTTCACAATGTTAGATTATGAAGATATGGAGGAGAGCTAACGGTTGATCCTCGACTTGAAGGTGTTAAGATTGTAATGATCAAGGAAGCATCCTCTCGGGAGAATGTTTCACAAAGTAAGATTATGAAGATATGGAGGATAACTAACGGTTGATCGTCGAATTGAAGATGTTAAGATTGTAATGATCAGGGAAGTATCCTCTCTGGAAACTGTTTCACAATGTTAGATTATGAAGATATGGAGGAGAGCTAACGGTTGATCCTCGACTTGAAGGTGTTAAGATTGTAATGATCAAGGAAGCATCCTCTCGGGAGAATGTTTCACAAAGTAAGATTATGAAGATATGGAGGATAACTAACGGTTGATCGTCGAATTGAAGATGTTAAGATTGTAATGATCAGGGAAGTATCCTCTCTGGAAACTGTTTCACAATGTTAGATTATGAAGATATGGAGGAGAGCTAACGGTTGATCCTCGACTTGAAGGTGTTAAGATTGTAATGATCAAGGAAGCATCCTCTCGGGAGAATGTTTCACAAAGTAAGATTATGAAGATATGGAGGATAACTAACGGTTGATCGTCGAATTGAAGATGTTAAGATTGTAATGATCAGGGAAGTATCCTCTCTGGAAACTGTTTAACAATGTTCGATTATGAAGATATGGAGGAGAGCTAACGGTTGATCCTCGACTTGAAGGTGTTAAGATTGTAATGATCAAGGAAGCATCCTCTCGGGAGAATGTTTCACAAAGTAAGATTATGAAGATATGGAGGATAACTAACGGTTGATCGTCGAATTGAAGATGTTAAGATTGTAATGATCAGGGAAGTATCCTCTCTGGAAACTGTTTCACAATGTAAGGTTATGAAGTTATATAGAATAGCTAACGGTTGATCCACGAATTGAAGATATTAATATTGATCAGGGTAGCATTTTCCTGTGAGTCTGTTTCACGATGTAACATTATGAAGATATGTAGAATAGCTAACGGTTGATCCTCGATTTGAAGTTGTGAAGTTTGTAATGATTAGTGAAGCATCATCTGGTGAGACTGTTTCACAATGTAAGATTATGAAGTTATGTATGATAGCTAACGGTTGGTCGTCGACTTGAAAATGTTAAGACTGTAATGATCAGGGAAGTATCCTCTCGGAAGACTGTTTCACAATGTAAGATTATGAAGATATGTAGTATTGCTAACGGTTGATCTTCGACTTGAAGATATTAATATTGATCAGGGTAGCATTTTCCTGTGAGTCTGTTTCACAATGTAACATTATTTGTCACATGTAGGATAGCTAACGGTTGATTCTCGAATTGAAGATGTTAACAATGTAATGATCAGGTAAGCACCCTCTCGGGAGCCTTTTTTTCAATGTAAGATTATGACTAAATTTAGGATAGCTCAGTGTTGATCCTCGACTTGAAGATGTTAAGATTGTATTGATAAGGAAATCATCATCTCAGGAGAATTTTTCACAATGTAAGATTATGAAGTAATGTAGGATAGCTAACGGTTGATCCTCTACTTGAAGATTCTAATGATCAGGGAAGCATCCTCTCGGGAGTCTGTCTCATAATGTAAGATTATGAAGATATGTAGGATAGCTAACGTTTGATCCTCGATTTGAAGATGTTAAGATGGTAATGATTAGGGAAGAATCCTCTCGGGAGACTCTTTCACAATTTAAGATTATGATAATATGTAGTATAGCTAACGTTTGATCCTCGATTTAAGATGATAAGTTTGTAATTATCAGGGAAGCATCCTCTCGGGAGACTATTTCACAATGTAAGATTATGAAGATATGTAGTATAGCTAACGGTTGATCGTCGACTTGAAGATGTTAAGATTGTAATGATCAAGGAAGCATCCTCTCGGGAGTCTGTTCCACTATGTACGATTTTGAAGATATGCAGGACAGATAATGGGTTATCTTAGATTCGAAGAAGTTAATATTGTAATGATCAGGGAAGCATCCTCTCGGGAGTCTGTTCCACAGTGTAATTTTATGAAGATATGTAAGATAGATAACAGTTGATCCTCGACTTGAAGATGTTAAGATTTTAATGATCAGGGAAGCACCCTCGCGTGAGTTTGTCCCACAATGTAAGATTATGCGGATATGTATGAAAGATAACGATTGATCCTGGACTCGAAGAGTTTAAGATTATGGTGATCAGAAAAATATCGTTACTGGAGTCTGTTCTACATTACAACATTACAACATTACTAGGGAATAATCTAATTGCAGGTACTTTCTTGGGCGATCGTAGGAGATGATTAGTTTTTCAGCGCATTTAGCGATTAATCGTATATACGTGTTCCACTCGAGGCCTGGTTTGAGCTTGAATTTCGATAAATGCTGTATTGAAGAATGGTTACAATGTCGCCATTTAATGCCAACAGATTCAGACATGTCTTCCCAATAAATATGTCGCTCTTTCTTTTCGTAGTCCGCCATCAGCGAATCTCTTTTTATAAATTTCTAACCGTGAATAGAGCACAATATGTTTTATTCATATTAACTTTTGTATTGTAATTCTTTCATTTCATGTCTTTTCCTTATTGTAAACTCCAAAATCTCCATTCTATGATCATTAAATAAATAGCTCTGATCACACTTCAAGAATTACGATCAATAGCGATTTGACGTCTTATCCGGAAAAACTAAGAGCTTGTCTATTCGTATGCAATAATATACCGATTCGTTTACTGTGACATTCTGAGTTGTCTACAAGGTTCAATAAGTAGGAGACATTCAAATTAAGCTGTAAATTTACAACACAAGTAAGATTTGATATAATAATGTATAGAATGCCGCTTCAAAAACGAGAATAACTCCTCAATGTCCATATTATGCATTAGAATGACTGTAATATAGTAACACCTTAACACAACTGTAGAAATAAATATCTGATAGAAACGAATGCTAAATTTGCATTGTACATGAAAATATGTCATACAGGAAATTATATACAAATATGTATCTACTTCTTGCTCACAGAGAAACTATAACACAAACGGATAAAACAAGCAGTGTGAACTATAAAAACTGAATAGAATGAAAAGGCGGCTACATAAAATATATTTTTAACCTTTCTTTTTACCGCCAAATCCCGTGGTAACCTCGACGAACCAGACAGATGGAGCTGAACGCCTGAGTTCCTACAGATAGAAACCGCTCTCAGAGTTTAAAACTTGAACAAATCAGTGAACTTAGTAATTGATATGTTCTAAGCATACCTTAGATGTGGACAAACCGAAAATAGGGGGAATCTAGTGAGGATCGAACTCACATTCCAGTAGTAATTTGATCGAGTGAGATAAGCTTGCTAACCATTACACCACGCCTAGGTGCCCTGGTGAGGCTACCAATGTGTTGTGATCGTATACAGAAGTTAAAGTTGTGGGTCAAATGGTGATTTCAAAAATAACGTATCAGACACAAACACTGATTTTTGAAGGCACACATGGTGCTATTGTACGAGAAGACTGCAAATACTTTCAAAAGAACGTGATCTTTATGCACACCATTACTCCTCAACACTCAGAAAACAAAGAAAGGAAGAAAATGGATTTCGAAAACCGTCATTTCATGAGGTGGACAGCCTTTCTCCTTCTTTAAACGAACTGAAAAATGTTGGCGTATACTGAAGAGGAAGATTTACATCGATTGCAATTTCACACAAGCGATGAACTTTACAATTCAATGTGGATGCTGCACCATCGATTTCATAGAATGTTACAGAACAGTAGATGAGATTGATGAAGGAACGACATATGAATTGTTTCAAAACATGAATATAAATTTCACAGTCGTCTTAATTATAATGGCACTGTTTTCAAATTTTAAAACATTTAAATTTGCGCCTGATGTCATTTTTAATTACAACATAGTGTTGCTTGTCAATAGAATAAAATTAATAAAATTGTTGCTACGTCATAAGAATAACACGTCGTTCACGATAATTAATACATATGCGAAATGACCTGCGCGTTAATGTTGCAAGTATTTTCCAAATTAGTTTTCCAAAACAGGCTAAATTAAAAATAGCTGATCATGAGAAAAGCAGTGTATTATTAGAGTGAAATGTTCCAAACAGTCATTTAAAATGTATTCCCACAAAACAGAAAACCGTTAGGGCGAAGCTTTTACATTGATCAACAATTGTTTGTTTTTTTGTTGTTTTTTATTAAAAACATTAAAACCTTATTGTTTCCATTAAATTTGCATACCAGTTTCATGGCTGTAGTTGAATTCGCATCGATGTATCCAACGAACGTAAAGGTTGGTCAGATATTAGTAATGTGTAGCTTCAAGAACACTTCCTCCTGCTGCGCACACACACACACACACACACACACACACACACACACACACACACACACACACAAACAGAAGCTGTTAAAAATAGTGGTAAATTCGTAATTTAGAAAAGCTCTGCCATTTTATATGGCGTGAGCACTTTTCCTTTCCGGTGTGCATTCGCGGTAGACTCATCTAAAAGCTGCTTCTTTCCAGTTCTCTCAGTCACTGGTGTGTTTATCTAAAAATAAATACGCTTAAATCCACTTTCCTCCCTGCTGTGCGACAAAGGCTGAGGGGTAGATTCTCCGACTGACGCCAATTCAACCGGGATTCGATCCTTTGTGTCTCCCTTTGTAAACGAAACCAACATCTGATCTGGTGCGCTTTAGATCGCTCTGTGATGCACTCTGTGTCGACAGAGTGCATCACAATCTAACCTAGCATTCTAAAGACCACAGGAGAACATAATGGTTTCTCTAACAAGAGAGATCATATTTATGTGACTGATTACATTAGATATTTCTTTGGATTCTGTCTTGAATTTCTAGATGCATAGCAGAAGCATCAGACTAGATGTGTCAGCAATATTCGATTCACGGATGAATGATAAGATAGATGGTAAGATAGATGCTGGCAAGAAAAATTCTCTGGCACTTCACAGTGAACCAATTCTCCTAGCAGTAAAACTAGCAGTTGATTCAATATAATCATTCAACTTAAAGTAAGTGAAAACGTTACACCGAGATGTCGCAATACGTTACTCTTCTGAATATTATTATCAGCCATGATGCTGCAAAGAAAAAGCAAAATAAAAAAAAACTTCTTGTATACGATCAGTCATTTCTTGCCCCAGTTAATAACAGATTGCATGTCATTTTCTAGATCAGCTGCCAATTTGATTTTATCGACCCCATCAGATTTACCATTAAGACAAGAGTAAATATTTGTCTTCATCATAGATACCGACACGATAATTGACGAGATCCGGACGGTGGTTGAGGAATATTAGGAATAAATTTTGAGACCAGCATAGCAAATTCTGATAAACTCCTTCGGGATATCTGAGGCAACAGCCAGAGTTTTGCCCTTCTTATCACAAGCGTGTGAGACTCTTTCACCCGGAACCGACAACGCATAGGCGGATGACCTAGAGAAGCGATAGTTATATTTTCATCTGTAAGAAGACCTTTCGAGATGAAATGCTTAACAAAGTCGGAGTTGATTTGGGAAGCGATCTCAGCGTGCGACATCGAGCACCAAGCCAAAGGGATTACTTAGACCTTTAAACTGCCCTGAGTGTATTTAGTGGTCGAAGTTTGGGCGGATAACATTTAGATGTAGACATTTTCCGAGGTGTGTTCATTGACGACACATAGGCCCAACGTTTGTGGATGGAAGGCTAAACGACGCGATGTACATCCATAATAATATTCCACCCGTTCTCAAATAACAGGAATGCGATGAATGGTTGTGGCATGATAATGCCTGCCAACATGAAACCCGTACTTCTCAAAAGGCTCTGTAAGATGACACCTGAGTCATTCAGCTAATATATTTAAAACATTTGCTTCATTGCATCAACAGATGCCAGATACGGATAATCATGTCATTGTCTGTTGGATCATATGCATGAGAGAGTACAGGACTGTGTCTGGAGGCAAAGAGGATATCCCCTTCACAATTACGACGTCTGAGCACCGTTAATATATACCTTATTTTGGAGCATGACCATGTATTGATTTGCATATTTAATCATTTATTTTAAGCTATACTTATCACCCGTATGTTTCAGTTTAGTTATGCGCCATGCGTAATACACGCTTAGGCGATTAAGTATCTTTCGATACATGACTGACGAAGCAGATTCTTTTCCCACAGTAGGTTGCCATTTCTTTCTGCGGTAGACCAGTTGCTATCCCGGTCTGTCCTGGTATATGAGAAGCATAGGATTCATACCTTTCCCAAGGATATTAGCACGTAAGTAAATATCAGTCAGTTACGTGCCATGCGTGACGCACGCTTAGGCGATCATGTATCTTTCGATACGAGGCAGATTTTTCCCGCAGTAGGTTGCCATTTCTTTCTGCCATCCAAGGCAAGAACACAGTCAGTCCTGCTATTTATCCATAGCTGGTGGGATGGGGGGGAGAAGAAGATTCATACCTTTATTAGCACGTAAGGAAATGTAATGGATTCGACGGGAATTCGAACTCGGCTATCCATTACTCCACCGTGCCACCCAACCCCGTACGTTTGATGTTAAAAGATAATGACAAATGTGACAAATGGAAAAGATGTCTTCCATAAGCTAAGCCAAGTTAAAAGAAACAGGAGAATTACCTTTAACAACAAAAGAAAAGTGATGAACTGCTATGTAATATCAATGTTCCAACATTGCAGGGAATGCTGGACAAATTCCTGGCAGTTGAAGAGAAGACTAAAATGAATAGATTTGTAGTTCTACATAGAGATGCCGAGATTATCATTGACAGACTGCGTAAATGAGGAAGTTTTAAGGAAAAGTAAAATGACAGTTTCAATTCCTGGACCCATAATGAGAAAGGAGAAAGGGGGAATTTAATACTCACCGGGGCAGAGGCAGGCAGCGGGTCAACTACTTGACGAGCTCGCGTGAGTGGATGGCGGAATGAGTTAAGGAATGAATGGGACAAAGACAAAATAAGAGCTACAAGGGATAGAAATTTATGGAGAATCTGATTCGCTAACGTTCTGGGAGCCATGTCACGTGGAAGAAGAATGAGGAAAGCGTGAAAGAAAATGAAAAAGATACAAAGGTTGCAAATTTTTCCGTCATTATATATGTATCTCACTCAGCTCATATATATATATATATATATATATATATATATATATATATATATATGTGTGTGTGTGTGTGTG
>OZ038498.1:77729418-77826454 GCA_964036315.1 Acanthosepion esculentum
GGTTGGCTAGTCCTGTAGAATTCCTGTCTTTCTATCTTGAATGATGACTTGTGATTATACCACCTCGTTTTGATACTACCATCATTACTTGCTATGTATATTTTGGTCTGGCCATTTGTATCATTTACTTCTGCTTTATAAATCACTCCTTCAAACCCCATCTAGTGGAGATTTGCAAACCCCATCCTTTGCAAACCCCATCTAGTGGACATTTACTTTTATTTCTACAGTTACATGTTTCACTGTTAAGGATATCTTGCTGCACGTTAGCTTCGAAATTCCTGGCGTTTTGTTATTTTTCATTGTGGGTCCTAAATTAATAGTGCAAGCTGTAGCTTAATTTAACTGTGTTTTTTTAAAGAATTTTGGTAATTCGGAATTATTGGGGAAGAGATAAGTAATAATTGGAAAAATATTTTCCCTATTTTATGTAAAGGAGGATGATTAAAGCAAATGTTATTTTTATTTCAGGGTTAAATTCCGGTTTGGTTTTATGTCCCTCTTCTTTTAAAGTCCTTTCATATTGTTTCTATTTATCTTCGAAAATTATTTTACTAGAGGAATTTCTAGATAACCTGGACTCTATGCCTTTGAGGATGTGCTTTATTATATTTGCAGGCTGGATGGGTACAGCATTTACGTATTCTAATTTTATGTTGGGTGTATTTATTATATGGGAGACACTGCCAGTTTGTATATTTAATTCTACATCCAAATATTGGACAACTTTCTTATTCAGATCGACCTCTCTTTCACAGTCGATTATTTTGAAGATTTTGAACAGCATCTTTCTTATATTTTCATTTACTCTTCCGATGTGTGACACTGTCATCAGTCCGTCATCTCTATACAGGCCGTGGGTGTCTCTATTTGTTGATTTCATGTTAAAATATATAAGCCTATTAATTCAGAACCCTCAGCTGCATCAAACGAACCTTGTGGAACATCAATTTCTCCTTTATATATAACCAATGTCCAACAGTTCTATACAGGGTGTGATGGATAAATTGTCGTCTAACATACGTTAAAATACAAATAACACTGACAACATAATTTTAACAGATATATTTGAAAAATATTGCTCAAAAATATCTTAAAATACTAAACAGTAAATTTATTCCAAGAAATCGCCACTGGCTTCAACCATGGCCTCCAGACGAATTCGGAATCTCCTGCAACTCTTCTGGACGGTCTCCTTGTTTAAGATGGTGAATGCTGCCATAATTCTTGCATTCAGTTCATTTTTGGTGCTACAAGTTTTGTTGGTCTCTCACTCAACTGCGCCCCACACATAATAATAAATACGAGTGCGATGGGTCGTCATGTTATATTATTAATTTCGCACATACAGGTTTCAGATAAGATCAGGGCGTCCATTTCTAATATATATATATACATTGATTTTGTCGAGTGCACAGTATAGTAGTGACAGCTGGCTACCGTCTGTGAGAAAAAGAGCAACATGACGTAATTCACTCTGCCAGAAATATGGGGACAGCAGGCTGTTCTGTTTGGAATTCGCGCGGAACTTCTATACGAAGATTTCAGTGTTTAGGCGCTAATAAGAAAAAAGAACTCCTGAATTTGTTGGTTAGGGCCTCAGACTAAACACAGAGACCTACATCAAGTGCCTTTCAGACAGTTTCTGCGGCCATATCACCCCTTACATCTGGCCACCTAACTCCCCAGACTGCACACCGCTTGGGCTATATCTTAAATACTTTTAAAAAGTGCTTTTGGTACACATAAAAATAATATTTTTGATTTATTTTGCCACTAGTATGCTGTTTCACGCTTGGTGATTTTTCAAGATGGGTGCCTGTTTATTTTGAACGCTCTCAAGATCTATTGCCCTTTACACGTTTTTTTTTAGATGGAGTATATCAGTGTGTTGACAGTTCAAAATAATTCCATTTGTCTATTATATTATTTATCAGTTTCTCTTCCATGACAATTTTCCAGTTTCCGTCCGTGTTTTTCTTTATCTTTCCTTCCCCATTGCACTAACTCTATTTTCTCTCTCATACACATACATTTTGAAAACATGGTGCTATTTTTTTCTGTATTTCATATTTAAACGATAGCAATGGTTTTGCATATAATATGTAAAGTATTTCCTTGTTCTAACGATGGAAATCCACGTCTCTCATCGGATCTACTTTGTTGCCACTGTCACCTTATATAATATATTTTTCTCTGCTGTTTCCTAATAGTACGCATTTGGTTTTATTTTTTACAATTACACCATTTTGTTAGCTGTTTTGTATATATTATTTTTTGGTGTTATTTCTTTTGAATTTCCACCGTTTTGGACCCTGACAAAGACAATCCATCACTGTCAGATTAGCACACCCACGAAGCACTCCTCCAAGTTGTTGGCCATTTTCTCCCTTGCTTTCGAATTTTGTACCCATTTTCTTTTAGGGAAGGAGATCGGAATACACAATATCCTTTTAATCCCACCAGAAATACAGTATCTTGATATAAACAAGATGAAAAATCCCTAAAAACATCTCATAAGTACTGATATATTCACCACAGTTTCCAATAAAAAAAAATTATTATATATTATACTAAATTTAATACAACCAACTTAATCTTATGCAATAACTCTTCTCCGACAACTAGTGTTTTGGAAAAAACCAACATTGTATATAATTTTAAATGTTCATTAAATGTTTATATCTTTATTTACAAAAAATGTAAGTACATATATTGGCTTGACAACCACAAACTTGACAAGACGACTTACACCCCATTTGTTGAATACAAGTTCGATCGCACAACATTTAACGACACATTCCTGTCTACCTTCACAATACAGGGAAATACTTGTTGACAACACCAATATATATCACCATGAAAAAAAAATAAACAAAATCTTTAAATCCCTGAGGCCTTCTATATCAAAAGCAACCAACCAACAATGAACAAAATTTATTATGTTTATAGTAGCAATGTGTTAAAATGTATTTGAGATGACTAGCATTTTACACCATTTTCAAATTTACCAAGTTATAATTTTACCATCTCTGCTTATCTCCTTGTTTAAAAGACATCGTAACCACAACGGTTAATTTTAAAATATGGCAGAGCGCGTTCGCGCGTGTTTGCAAAATCATTATCACAACAATTACAGTTGCATCAAGTTTGTCAACAATATAGATAGGAGAATGTCAACTGTGTATGGTGCCACATGTTTCCGCCAAAAAATGTCTACTAGTGGGCTAAATTGTTTAAAGAAGGACGGAGCAGTGTTGAGGATGAAGACAGGCCTGGGTGGCCTACAGAAGTGAGGTCTCCTGAGGTGATCGAATCAGTCAATGACCTCATTCAGTCTGACAGAAAGGTGACAGTGGATGACATTGCATGGACTTTGAGTTTATCTGTTGGGACAAACGCAGGGGTCATCAGTCAGAAGGAGTCATCTTGCATCATGACAACGCAAGGCCTCACACAGCATCCCAAACGGTGCAGACCATCAACGAGCTGGGCTGGGAACTGCTCCCTCATCCCCCTTACAGCCCAGACCTTGCCCCTTCAGACTTTCACGTGTTTGGTCCCTTGAAAGCGTTCACGAGAGGCAAGAAGTTTAAATGAAAACAAAAGTGTTGTGAGCGACTGGCTGAGACATCCGTCCAAAGATTTTTACGCTGTGGGAATACGGAAGCTTGTGCACAGATGGGAAAAGTGTGTGACAGTGCCGGGAGACTACGTTGAAAAAAGAAAAGAAAAAAGTAAGCTTCCATCTGTATTAGAAATCCTTATACCCAAAAATTCAACTTATTTATTGAATGACCCTTGTACATGTTTCATTAAAGACGATAACAAGTTACTGCGATTAAAATTTTTATTTAATTTTTCTTGCGTTCATTCAAGTATTTTCTTTTCAGGACAAAAACCGTCTAAAATTATCCAACAGTTCTGTATATCCGAGCGCATTCGGCTATTCATTACGCCATTATCAAGGGCAATTTTTATTTTTAACTCAATGTAAAAAAAAGCTTAATCGCTGTACCATGTCAGTCGTCTTTAACGAAACATGCATAAAATGGGGATTGCTGCCCAAAATACACACTATATATATATATATATATATATATATATATATATATATATATATATATTGCGCCACCTTATCTTTAAAAGTGAATGCCCACTCAGATACAAAATAGCAGTGATTAAAACCTTCCTAAAAAGGTCATACTAGAATTCATCATTTTGACCACTCTTCCTTAAAGAACTCAATAATGTAAAACAGTTACTAGATAACAATAGCTTCCCTAACTACGTTATAGTCCACCAAATTAGACTATTTCCCACCAAAGTAAATAACAATGATAGTGAACGCAAAGTAAAAAATAAAAATATTTTGCACAAAAACCAAATGCAAATCAACAAGATGAATCTTCACTTAGAAATCTCATAAAGAAATACACTACCCCAATTGACCTGATAAAAAAATTAAACTTAATTATCTACTACGAAAGATTTAAAACAGTCAGCCTTATCCTAAAAAATAACAACATACCCTCAGAATCAAAATTACAAAGAACGAACTTTATTTATGAGTTCAAATGCCCCTTAAGGAACTCTGTCCCTAATTAAACCGAACTCAAATAATTACATTACTACTACATGCCTATCCAGACGCCTTACGTTACACCTATCTGACAACAGCTTTGTTAGAACCGATTTAAGCACATACTTATCAGATTCCATCTGAAACTTACTAGTAGAAAATACAAAAATAATAAGCTCATCCACATGTAAAAAAAAAGATTTTAAAAAATGGAAACCTTAATAATAAAAAAAAGAAAAAGCCAACACTCAATAATATTAACTACGAACACGGCCACAATGTGTTCAGAAAATAAAACATTCGTTTAATTCTAGAAACATACACACAGACCATACACTTAATTAAAAAAACATCCTTGATAATGCTTAAAAGTATAGTCGAAAGTGCTCAGAATCATAGAAAAATTGAACAGTTTCTACACACACTGTGCCCAAAAAAGAAAACACTTTTTCGAACACGAGAAAAATTAAATAAAACGCTTAATCGCAGTACCTTGTCTGTCGTCTTTAATCACACACACACACACACACACACACACACACATATATATATATATATATATATATATATATATGTATTAATGCATGTTTCATTAAATAATATAGACAAGTTTTGTCTATGTATTTTAAGTAAGTTCCTTTCGTATTGTCTGATAAGCTTAATCATATTATCGTTGAAAGACGAAAGGAAAACACCATATTGACACATGTTTGAATCCAATCTAAGCTTTCGGCTGACATAAGCCATTATCAAAGATGACAATTTTAATAAATCAAACAACACATATACGAAATAATCTACAATAATGGCCCGCCCTTGCTGTTTGAATAAGCTCAACGTAACGACAAACTCTTATTTACGAGCCAAGGAAGCGAAAAACGCGTCGTAGCTCATGACCACGCGACAGTGAAAACGAGAAGTATTAAGTATATATATATATGAGTATGTGTGTGTGTGTCTTTGTTAGCTTCACCTCTGCTCTATAATGCGTACACAGTTTTGTAGGAAAAATTATTTTGTGCCTTATTCCACATAGTCATATTGTATATCTATTCTTTCCCATAGCATATATTGCTAATCACATCAGGCTTATGCTGAAAATACATCTACACTCAGTAATATAACAAGGAGATGAGATTTCTATTCTTTGTCAACTAGCTTCAGACGTCGTGTATAAGCCTTAGTGGGGAGCGCGATTTCGAATACTGATATTTAAGGCAGACCCTAAATCTATAGAAACTTGTCTAAACAAAATCTTCGCATGATTCTTAAGCCAAAAGCCAAGATTATTTTAATGAAAATACTCAGTATATTTAAAACTAAGTATAAAATTTTTCATCAATATCTGTCTATATTTCTGAGATGAGGTATTTTAAATATAAACAGGTGCCTCCTGAAGATAAGCCTCCAGGAACTCCTTAAGGCCGGGAAACGAAAGGAAATAGAAAAATCATGTATGGCGGATCATATATAAAGAGAAAAGGGAGATCACTGATCACTGCGGGATGAGGTTGAAATAACTGACAAAGAACATAGCTGGAACATATGAAAACTTAAAGGAATCAAAGCCTATGCTAGGCCACAAAAATCTGATAATCGGTCAAGCACAGACAGGAATAAAATATGGGAACATGTAATATGGAGAGTTAGAGAAAAACAAGTATAACAAAACAAATTGTAATATGAGTTTTGGTAAAGAATATAGTTACTGAGACATTAGTCACCAAAATTAACCCACTGATGTGGGGCCAAGGACACATGGTCCAACGGACAAAATGGTAATCCAAAAAAATGACTTTATCCTAAGAATTGTGAGTCCAATCAAAAAGATGTGAATTGAATACCTGAGCAAAAACTTGGAGAGTTGAGTTACTAAAGGTAATTAACTGAAACAGAGATATTAAAAAAAGGGGCATGGCACGTGGAATTTGAACAAATCTACCCATGTGGACTAAATAAATGTTTCGGTTCGAAATTCCAGCTGAAGAAGGCAGGAGCGTACAACGGCCGAAACGTCGTGAATATGGCAATAAAGACGGGGACAAAAGTCAGAACCACGTAAATAGTATAAAAATTGTTCTTAACCAACCAATGGACAATTTTCGGGATATCCTTATAGTCATAGAATAAAGAAGTCATCTGAATTTCAACCCCATAAAATAATTTCTATTAGAATGTTTTACAATAATGTTGTTAGCAGTGGGAGAGGGCAGTTCAAAAATACTTATAATATTACAACTGCTAGGGTTGATCAAAAAGTATCGGGACTGTTGCTATGGCAACGGAGTTAAAGTCTGCAGAATGAAGCCGCTTGGCACAGATTGAACTTGAACTAAGTTCTAACATTCTCGCTTGTTTCCATTTTTTATAGCAGTGCTTGGAAGAATGTGGAAGTATCATCACTGCACAGAGGTTCCATAAATTACCATGGCTTGTGAAGCAGTTTTTGGCCAATTACAACATTCCCCAAGTCGGACAACCACAATATTCCTCATATCTCACTACTTTTTACTTTAAAAAGTTCCCCCTGTTTTCGCTATCCCAATCGAGGTGTTCCAAGAATACTTCATCAGTTAAAACGTCGTTTGTGTGGTTTTATAAGTAGCCTACATAGTGATTAAATGCCGAACTGCTCTGTATTGTAGTTTTCTTTTGATATTTTTTTATCATATCTCATAAATGTATATAATGGTATAGATATTCTCGTAATGGAATGTCCCACACTCCCTATCGCCTATGTGTACTGACTATATCAGTAGCTACATATAGTGAGCACAGGATATACCTAGGTGCTTTCTTCAGGAATTAATAGCCTGCCACCCGATTCTCTGTCTTTCAGTAGTGTATTCTCTTTTACAGTAAACCTCTCTAATTTCATCTACACGCGTGTTGCTGTTCCTTCACTCGAGTATCACCTTTGTCTGTTTGTAACCTCTTAAGGATACATCAGATATTAATATTTTTTTTAATTTCAAATATATAAATATTTCCATTGATCATAACTTCATAATTATGCTGCAGAATAAGTATCCTGATACAAATTAGGAAATTACTGGTCAGAACTTCGACGACCCGAACAGATTTTTTGTTGAGTTTTCTTTTAATATTAAACCAAAAAGGAACCGAATACAGTACATCTAGAAGAATGAGAAGGGTCAAGACGTCTCGCCGAAAAGATATTCATAGGTGAGACAAAATAAAACGTGGTGATAAGATTTTCTCCAACCGGTTGCCATTTCTCTTCTCTATGTCCTTCTCACTCTCGCTTCCTCCGAGAAACGACGGTGCTACTATTGTCTCCCAGGAAACAAAGCGAGTACAAAGAACGCAGTTCGTCCGTGATTCTGTCTCTGATGTAGCGTTGGAGTTTGGAGTTATGAAGCGAGAGACCACACGAAACGCAACAATAGAAACCAGAATTATTAAAGTTACAGAATGATAGGAAATAAAGTTTGAAAATCACGGAACAACCAAACATGAAATAGAAATGATTGGTAAGCTAAAAACGAATGTTAGAAAAAGGCGTTCGAGAAGAAAGAAAGAAAAAGATGAATAAGCAAGGAAAATGGATTGATCAGAAATAAAGTATTTTAAAAAAGTAAACGGAGTTGAAAGTTGCAGAAATACAAAAAAAAAAAAAAAAAGAAATGATAAAAAGACAGGAAATCAAGAAGAAAAACTACCTCGTTTGAGCAATCAGGAGAAAGAAGAAAGAGTATTTTGCCTTAAGAATCAGAAAAACCTATTTTTCAACAATAAATTTTAATGATGAATTGCGCGCTACATAACTTCATTGAAATATTCAACCAGCTTGATTTAGAAAGTAACGTTTTAGTGGAACAATAATGTATTTGACTATTATTGTAACTATTACTAGTACAGGTCTTATCGAAATTGAAGGGCTCAACCTAAATACAAAGAACTATTGTATGTCGTTGGATAAGCATGGTACAGAGCGCAACGAAGAAGCTTTATGCTAAAGAGCATATTCAACTGCTCTTATATAAACTGCAAACCTGTGGCCTATCCACCTTAGAAAAATGTATCAAAGAAGAATTTTTCCAAGTCTCTCTAGAAAAGAATGAATTGTGGGATGGAAACTATTAAAGCAAAGAAAATCGTTGGGAAATTGTGAAAAAACAGAACTACATAGTGAATTGTTAAATTTAATTTCATTTAAATTTGAAATCATTGAGTGAAAGACTAAGAAATAAACGAAGCATCTACACAAATACGGGTAGCCTGTAGATAATTTCCTTTCATATTCTCGAATATTTTTCCGTATATTACAAATCTCAGTTTTACAGTGCATTTCTTTCTGAGTTAATTTCCTCGGCATTTATTGACTGAATTAAATCGATACAAATACAATTGATTTATTAAGATAACGAAAGGAAGAGTTTGATGAATTTACGAGCCATCTCGATGCGGGGATAATTACAGCTTTTCCAGATTCGGCTTAGTTTGGTATTCAGATTTCTCTCAGAAACCAGGTTGCCAATTTTCTGATAAAAAAAAACAAACTTGGAGTAATGAGTGACCAGAGATGAAAGCTCATTCGAACACAATCTTCATCCACAGCCTTCTCACTCCTGTTGAAGGAACCCTTCCAAGATTGACCATGTCTTCAGTGGTGTAGTCGAACTCACTTGGCTTGGCCAGTTGCAGGGTTGTGTGGCTATTTAACTCATAGTTGAAAGTCTTGAATTCAGAGTTATCATAATTAAGTAAAATCATCGAATCTAGCAGAAACCCCAACAGAATTCAGAAAGAACTGGACGGCCGTTTCGTCCTATATCCACTACCGAAGAACTGAAACCCGAACAGTCATGAGGAAATCGTCATACCAACTGTACGAATTAAGAGGTAACGAATTAGACTCGATATAGCGCCGCTCGATCACATATTCCGCGCTGGAACTCATCCGAGTTTCCCTTACCTATAAGACCGTGCTCCCACGACTACTATCCCCAAGCCACTCCATCCAGCGCATTAGAAGCCGGTTCAAGCAAGGATATATAAGTGATAGAAATTACTAGGAGTATTTGAGATAATAATAATAATAATTAAGTAATTCATCGAGTCTAGAAGAAACCTCAACAGAATACAGAAAGCACTGGACGGCCGTTTCGTCTAATTCGTTGCCTCTTCGTCACCGGGGGCCCGTTGGTACAGTCATATCGTAACGGTCTGGATTTCAATTCTCGGTAGTGGATGCGCCGTGCTAATGAGTTCCAAATATAGGATGAAACGGCTGTCCAGTGCTTTCTGCTCATTCTGTTCAGGTTTCTTCTAGACTCGATGAATTAATTATTATTATCTCAAATACTCTTTATAATTCAGACACACACACACACACACACACACACACACACACACACACACACACACACATATATATATATATATGTTCGATTTTTGTGGAGCAGCAAATTTCAGTTTGTAAGATTTTCGTTATATGATGGTTGTCCAACTTGGGGAATGTTGGAATTGGCCAAAAACTGCTTCACAAGCCATGGTGATTGATGGAACCTCTGTGCGGTGATGATACTTCCACACTCTTCCCAGCACTGCTATAAACAATGGAAGCAAGCGAGAATGTTAGAACTTAGTTCAAGTCCAATCTGTGCCAAGCGGCTTCATTCTGCAGACTGTAACTCCATTGCCATAGCAACAGTCCCGATACCTTTTGATCAACTCTAGAACTTATAATATTATAAGTAAATCTTAACTGCCATCTGCCACTTCAAAAAACCTTATTGTAAAACATTCTGATAGAATTAATTTCGCCGTTTAACAAACAGAGGAATGTCTACTTAAATACATGTCCTTTCTAAATCTAACGTATACCAGGGAGGAAAGCTCATTAAGACAGATACAGAATCCCAATCTTCACACTCTTTAGAGGAACCTCCCCTAATTTACCATGTCTTCATGGATGCAGCAATCACCAAATTTGGAAAATTGCTGGATTGTAAGTCGTCACAGTAGAAGGTTTTTAAATCTTTGATATCTTCTCCTAGACAGGTTGCCACTCAAGTCTACAGGGCCAAGTTTGTCATGAGATTAACCGTATCTGGATGGAGGATAAAGGGATTCATATCTTTCCCAAGTTTAACTGCACGTAAGTGAATGTAACGAAATCGATTGAAATTCGAACTCGGCTTTCCCTATTCCTCGATCCACCGTGGTACGATCAATTTAAGGAAGGGTAAAAATGATGAAAATTATTAGCCATTCTTGTTTAATCAACGATGTTAAACAATGTGGAGTACCTTCATTAGTTAGATGGAGGACCGCTTGATAGCACAAGGTACTGTAAGGAACCTCCTATAATCTGAAATATGTTTGGGCTTTACAAAGACTTGATAAGATACAAGTAAATCAATTAATCTCATTTAGCCTTGTGCCTTACTTTGTTAAGCCCACTAAGTCTAATAGTCTCTTGAGACTGCGGTACAAACTACTTTCACAGTAACAAGAGAGAGTTACTAATGACTGCGAGTAAAAATGTTGATATATTTAGAATTTCATCAACTTTCAAAAAATTTCGCCATCACAATTGTCCAGGGAATAATAATAATAATAGAAAAGAAATCTTGGAGACTTATTTATTTATTGGTCGTTTTCCAAATCACCGAAATTCTGCAAGAGTTTCTTTTTGTCGAGACGCTGAATTCAATCAGTAAAGAAAAGATTTTTTTTTCCAAAGAAATTGGTCTGGAAGCAATGTTTTGTGAAGAAGAAGAATCACTTAAATGTTTGGTCCTAATGAGCTCCTTGGTTTGTTAGTAAGAATTCGTATTTAGAGGGCCAGAATTGAAGTCCTTAGGTATTTTGAGTTGGACACAATCAAAACTGAATTAAAGTCGAATATTTTTAAAGTGTTGAGGTCCCAGAGGAGAAGGAAAATATTTTGGAGAATTTGTTCTGTTTGTCTGACAATTTACTAAGCAAAAGAGTAGCATTATTAAACCAGTAAGTAGACGTTTATTTTAAGTCAATGGTTACTGCAAAGGATATTATACTGGAGACTGCTGAGTTATTCTTCAAAACTTGATCGTTCAAAAAACTGCCAGTTCAAACTGAGTAATGCCTTTGTTCCTCAGTATCTGAGAATCGAAATCAAGATCTTGAAAACCATTGAATTTGGTGTTATACAGAAAGTAATTCTCATAACATTTCTCTTATTCTATCTAAAAAAAATAAGTCTTTATCAGTCATCTAAAAAGTGGTGAGTATTTGATTAAATGTCAATATTACAATAAACTATTGTTTACAGAAGGGAAGTTTAAGAAAATATGAACAACATGGTAACTTACAATCAAAAAGATTTCACATTCCTGGAATATATAAAAAAAAAAGGGAGACGGCCTAGAGAATTTAACACTCACGGTGATTTATTTAATCTGTCTGTGTGAATAGATGGCAGTTTAAGGACGAAGACGTTGAAGTATGATCAAAGGGGCGAAAGTAACTTAAAAACCCCAGAAAAAAACATGTTCTACCCGCTACTTTAGAAACCAAAAAAATGGGTTACCTGCCATATATCTCTAGTCTTATGTCGACACTTACGTTTCTGTTATGTACGAGATTCCATTTAGTTTAACACGAGGCTAAATGTATGATCCAATAGTAATAATTGTTTGCTCCACATCGAAGTAATTAATGACTACTATTTTACATATTTAGATACTTGTAAAATCGAAAACATAAACGCACATAATTTGTTTGAACTGCTTTTCAATTCGCAAAGTATTTTAAAAGGCTGGTGAAAATTGAAGAAACACCATAAAGAAAACAGAAATGCAGTTTAACCAGTTTATCGAAAAGAGATCAATCAAGGGTGGGAAATAAAATAAACTATAATGAAAAACACAAAAAACACAGATGATATAAAATAAATATATAAACATTGAGCTAATTATTTTAAGCCTAAAAAACAGGACTGGCTGATTGGACTTAATATAAATTGACTCTTCAGACGCTGACTACTTAGAAATGATCAGAAGATGGAAACATGGATTAATCGGTACATACGTGCAAATATTAGGAAATACAATTTGGAAATTTTCCCTAAGTGCTTTAACACTACTGTTTCGGGGTTATTTGATAATTTATTAAACCTATGTCAATATGCCCGATACTATAACCAAGACATATTCCCAGTCTTGAAAAAGGCAGATTGTGATTTTTAACTTAAGGTTATAGACTTAATTTTATATTAAGTCCTGTCAGAAATCCAGTTGTAAACAGGAGTCGTTATTTGGATTAAATTAAATTAGCTTTTGATGTTTATATATTTATAGAATCTAACCTTTGGAGTTAGATAAATGTCAACTTAAATAGGTGTCCTCACTAAATCTAACGTATACCAGGGAACAAAACTCATTAAGACAGGTCCAGATTCAAAGCTTTTACATTCCTTAGAGGAACTTCTCCCTGATTTACGATGTCTTCATGGATGCAGCACTAATCACCAAATTAGTAGTTATTAGTTGGATACTAAGTCACAGTAGGAGGTTTTTTAATTTTTTAATGTTCGCAAGAGGGGTAGCCACTCAGGCCCAAGTTTGTCATGATATTTAACCATATCTAGATGAAGAATGGAGGGATTCATACCTTTCCAAAGAGCTAATTATTTTTAAGAACACTGCGTCTTACTGAGGAATGGCTGATTGGACTTAATATAAATTGACTCTTCCGACGCTGACTACTTAGAAAGAGTCAGAAGTTGGAAGCATGGATTAATCGGCACGTACCTGCAAATATTAGGAAAGACAGTTTGAAGAATTTCCATATGTGAGTTAATATTAATGGTTCGGGGTTATTTGATCACTTTTTAAACCAGTATCAATATGCCCGATGCTATAACCAAGACATATTCTCTATTTTGAAAAAGGCAGATTGTGATTTTTAACTTAAGGTTATAGACTTAACTTATACAATGTCCTGTCAGAAATCCAATTGTAAACAGGAGTCGTTATTTGGATTAAATTAAAGTAGCTTTTGATGTTTATATATTTATAACATTTAACCTTTGGAATTTTCATTTTAGTTGTTGTGCATAATTCTCGTCCTTTCTTGAATTGATGAATTAGGTGTGTGATGCGAATGAAAGAGGAGTTGGTAGAATGTGAAGATTATGAGCATAATTGAATAAATAAGAATTGATTGTTGACTTGAATAGGTTAAGATTGTAGTTTTCCGGGAATCGGCCAAGCAGGAGTCTGTTTTAAAAGTAACAGATCTTAGGAAAAACTGGCCGAGTGGAACGTTCCCCTTACAATTTGGAGGATATGAGTTTAATACAACACCTTGGAATTAGTACAAACCTGAACTGGTCGAAAGAAAGAAACGAGTTCGTCTGTGTATTTCCCATGGAAATGGTTATAAAATAGCAAGAGGCTTGCGATGTTGCATCTATGAGAAAGTATTTTTAGAATGCATACTAAATCTCCCCACTCACAAGATAGCGTAAACGATTTTGCAATCTATTAAGTTTGGAATGAGAGGATTGAGTAGCTCCAGTCCAGATTTGGAATCAATACTTCACTCTTTTTTTTTTTAATTTGATACTTGCAAAGCTAAAGCATTACAAAACGAAATAAGGACAATTGTTCCAATAAATTTTGCAGTGGCTGACATCCATCGGAAGTGAACTTGAGACCCAAGTTCAAATCACGGAGCTTCAGTGAGACCACAAGCGTTCATTTTGAATGTCAAAAACTCGGGGTTTGATCGATGACGATAATAGCTTGGTTATTGATGTACGGAAATTTACGAGCTTATTGCAAACAATTCTAACAATAAAAATCAAGAATTCTATTGCTCAAAAGAAAGAAAAAACCTTGAAATAAATTTTTGTTTTAATGCAGAATCTCCTTAACTGAAGTTGTTGAAGCTTTTGAACTGACCGCTCTTGCAAGAAGTATAGTAGTTAAATGTAAAGATTTATTTTCTAAAAAACGCACATATATTGTCTGAAAATTGCGTAACGCCTAACGCAGAGATTCAAATAGATTTCAGCGATTTATTAGATAACGTCACGATTTGAAAATTTCTTCTCCGCTTTTCGGGAAGTCTAACGATTTATTGTTTTTAAAAAAGAAACACAAAACTAATTCAGGTGAGTTACGCATCAGACTAAGATTTTTTTTTCTTTCTGAATATAATTAGTCGTAATTAATTAAACTTACTCATCAGTCATAAGCGTGAAAATCGTTTACCCACTAACCCATGATTCTGTTTTCGTCTGTGTGTCGGGAGGTCATGAGTGAGAAGAGAAGGAAATATTTATGTAATTTTGCCCAAAAGAAGGAGGCGGCTTCCAATTTCGGTTGATTGAATTTGCTTATCACTTTTAACGACAGGAAAAGAGAATGAATCTCTCGATAGAACCTCTCTCAACCTGCCCTGGTTTTAAGGGTACCCCCCCCCAAAAAAATAAAACAATATATTTCTTTTTCTTCGAGTTTGTAGTGTTAGATTTGATAGATAACGCTTGGACGCCGAGAAAAATTATACTTGGATGCTTTCCAGTGTTATATATATATATATATATATATATATATATATATATATATATATATACTCTGTATTTATACAGCTAATGTTCTTTAAGTCAAATATAGGGTGACCCAAAAAAACGCGAACTTTTTAACAATCCAATAAAACCAAGAGTGGTGGAAGAAAAATATTTAATTCATAGTAATTGAAACCTTAAAAAATGCCATTTAAGAAACAATGATGGAATTTTCATTTTTTTTAAAATTACGTCCTATCGATAGCGTCCTCCTGTACGAATGCATTCTTGAAATCTGCTGTTGAGATTCCTCATTGACTGCTGCAACATCTCAGCTGGGATACTGTAAATTTCATTGTCTTTACTAAAATGGCGAAATGTTTACTTGCTCAAGGTCACTGTCTCGCAGTGTTGCCACTTGCCCATGTCTGGCAATACGCACTTCAAAAATTCCCGTTTTGGGGGGGTCACCCTGTATTAGGAAAAAAAAGAAGCCGGGTATTCTGTGTCGATTATTTTTAATAATCAACTTCTCAGACAAGGAGGAAATTCCTACAAAAACCGACGTTCATTTCGCCAGAAAAGAAGAGGAAATAGGGTTCAAAGGTTTTCTCAGAGCAAGGGGAGATAACCATTTAAAATTAACATGAATTAAATTATGATATAAAATTTTAAGACGCGTGTTTTTATGCCTAACAAAATGCTTTTCATTTTGAGTGAATTTACTTAATGATCTATAAATCTAATGGAAAAGGTGACTTTAAACATATGAATTAAATAGTACGAGAGAGAAAATGAATAGAGATCTGCAGTCTAAGCACACATAGGTTATTTGCACAAAATCAGAATTCCCAAAAAAAACGGCCCGGGGTTGAAAACTGGCAGTGAATGGAAAAATCAGGTTCAATTATGTTTACGGAAAGCGTACAATTCGGTGAAAGGCAATTAACAGCTATTAGAGTCAAGTCAAAATCGAGTTCTTTATTTACGGACACGCAGCGGTGAGAATTACGTCGCGAATTGACCTTTGTAAATCAAATAGAAAATCGAGATATTCACTGTCGACTTTTATCGGGATGACTTGAATGAGGACGGGATGATTATAATGATGATAATAGAACGGTTAGTTATTGTAGCAATATTAGTAGTAATAGGAGTACCAGATGTACTTAATAATAATAATAATAATAATAATAATAATAATAATAATAATAATAATAATAATAATAATAATAATAATAATAATAATAATAATAATAATTAACAGTCATAAAACCTTGACGTTGTAAAAGAAAATATGTAGACAGCAATGGGAGGGAATAAAATAAATCATCTGAAAATTATCAAGTGAAAATGATGATTACATGTTTTCTGTTTCACTGACGTAGACGCTAGACACACGAGAGGCTTATCACCTCCTTCATCTTTTCTCTGACTTCTTTCTTTCTTTCTTTCTTTCTTTCTTTCTTTCTTTCTTTCTTTCACTGAAACCAAACAGCTTATCTGATACCTTTTCCGTCTTTCCTCTCGATCAAAACGGGATAGTCCATTATTTGTCAGGTATTCGCAAGGTGTAACGTACACGCTAACTCAGGTCGAGAGAACAAGTAGAATTTTCATATGATATTAAGCGTCACCTAAAATATAATGCTAATATTAATCTTGTGTAAGAGTATTTTGAAATAGAACTGTGCTCTCAGTCTTGGGTTTTCAAAAGAGAACTAACTTTTGCACACACCTAACATCCTAACGTGACCATCGATAAAACACTGATTGTATTCATTTTTTATGTCCTGTCCTTTCATGACCTTGACGATAATGGCTCTCTGTAACTCCTTGTCATGTGTAGGTCTAAGTAATTTTGCGTTTCTGCCCTCTCTCTCTCTCTCTCTCTCTCTCTCTCTCACTCACTCTCCTGTTCTGCTAACCATTTGCTCGTTAGGCAGGTTGTTGGCTGCTCTCCTTTTGCCTTCAATATGTCCTGTGTTAAATTCTCTAAGCCATTTTTACACGCTCTAAAAATTTCAAGTCTCTCATTTTGATTCTAAGTAAGCATTGCAGGGATACAAAAGGTGATTATCAATAGCTCCCCTTTGGTATTCATTTGTATCCGTTTTTCCTTAAATCTTCGTCCTTTCTCATTTGTTCATTCTATGTTATTCACATCATCCTACAGTAGAATCAGGTTTATATTGTCTCAAGCCTATTCTTTTCTTGTGAGGAGATTTCTCAGCATTCCCTGGCATATAGGATGACGATATTAGATAGCAGTTTAAGTACTCTTTTCTTTGCTTGTAAAGAATTTCTTTCTTTTCCTTAATACTTTGCTTAGGTTTTTGCAGGCAGTGTTTGCTAATACAGTCCACCTTCTGATCTTGTTGTTGCATTTTACACTTCCTACACATTTAAATGTTTAAACTTGTTTGATTTCAGGCCTGAAGATTGTGGTCAAACGTGAAACAAACTGTTACCGTTTGGTGTCGTCCCCCAGTGTCCACTTCCATATATATATATATATATATATATATATATATATATATATAGTTAAGTTTAAAAAAAATTGTTAATCCGTATCGGTAGTCCCAAATAGGATGAAATCCTGAGAGCTCAATGTAAATTCAGAGCTAATAATTTAAAGAAAAACCGACCACTTTAAGGCTCCATGTAATAATTTATTTCACCATAGCCCTTTTAAAGGACGCTGGATCATCAGTCTACACTCCCCAAAGCTGAAACGAAAAATGAAATGAACATTTACACTTTTGACAGGTAGTATTAAGTTTATGTAATTTAACAGAGAGGGTAGCGAGGAGTGGTGTGAGAGACATGATCGAGTTTAGAGAGGGTTTATTTTAATATTTCTATCTATCATACTTAGTATTAGGGGAGGAGGGACCAGACATTGACCTATTTAATCGGTTAACTTAACGGAAGTGATATATTGAAAGGGAAGGGGGAGAAGAGAGAAAAAAAAGAAAAAAAGAAAGAACGAAGGGGGAAGTAAAGAGAAAGAAGCTGTAATTAGGCTTTACGAAGAGAGGAGGAGTGGTAATTTTTAGCAATTTATGTAAAAAATGAGATTTTAATGTTTGATAGTAATTTAATTTTTTTAAATCACCGAAGAAATTAATTTCAAGTTTGCTAGCACTTTAAATATTTAACTCTTTTACAAATAATTTAGGGATTTAATATGAGTTAAATAGTATATTTAAAAACACATACATAGAAAGTACATTAAAAGAAATTTATTTAAAATATAATAGTTTACTGATATTAATCTATCAATATTGTAAATGATTGTTAAGGTAACATCTCTATCGGTTTGAATCTAATTCATGAATGTAATTTGTGACTATTTTTAGATGGGTAATCTTTTTTACTTAAAGTTTAGGTTTTAAATTAAGATGGAGTAATATTTGAAGGCAATATTAAAGAATTTGTTTTATCATATACTTATATATACGACACACACACTTATGTAAATCTCACGTATACATACGTTCATTTACAGGTGCAATTACACACATAGGCACATACACATGTATCGATATACACAGGTACCTATGTATATTCATATATCAATACTTACACATATATTTTCAAATCTTTACATACATTTATATTTATATCTATTTAAATTTTTCCTTAAATTTCACAGTTAATGTTTAACGTCAGGTGATGACTTAAGTGTTTAAATATCAAAACAAATATTTATAATTTTAATATTTTAGTATCAAATATTGATAGTTAAAGAGTAATATATTTAAATTTAAATTAATTTATCAAATTAAACTGAAATTACCTCCTGATGACTAAAATAAAAACATAAAAATTCCAATCTCACAATTCTAATTGGATACATACCTGATATTGCATTAACTGCATGGAACTTCGGGTAGTGTAATCGACGTTTGATATTATGCATATTCCCTAATATATTCCTATAGCTCTGTTTCATAACATTGAGCACTGTATTTATAACACCATAGGAAAATATATATGCTTACGTACATGCAAATATTTGTGCGTGTATGTACATTTTTCCTACTCATTCCTATATACACACACACACACACACACACACACATATATATATATATATATATATATATATATATATATATATATATATATGTATATATTTGAGCATATGTATCCTATCGTCGTTCCTCATCTGTCCATTATATATCGGTATATCTCTGATCGCATCTATCACTGATTAAAAATTACTTTCAGTGAATAAAACCTGTAAGTCATACGAAGGGTCACCCTTCTTGGAACCTCATGAACTCGCGTTACAGAATTGCAAACACAGAACTTTTTTTTACAAATGACAGAATGTACATCATTCGATGTCTTTCAACAAAAGCAATAACAGAAATGGATAGCACGTCTATCTCGAATAGAAAATGATTAAGTAAATAATAAATTCATTGGTGTTCCACACTACTTCAGAGAAAAGTTTAGGAGGGAAATCCCCATCAATACTGAAAATAGCGATCATACTGAACTTGAGAACCATATTTACCGGAAAAGTTGTTTTAAATGAAAGATTTTATGAATTTCAACGGACAGCGCCGCTGGCTTCTTGATCAATGATAGCCGAATGTTTCATTGCCAACTATCTATCTATCTATCTATCTAACTATCACATTCTGTCCACATCTATCTATCTATCTATCTATCTATCTATCTATCTATCTATCTATCTCGGTCTGCTCCTAGCTATCTATCTATCTATCGCATTCTGTCCATATCTATCTATCTATCTATCTATCTATCTATCTATCTATCTATCTATCTACCTACCTACCTATCTCGGTCTGCTCCTATCTATCTATCGCATTCTGTCCATATCTATCTATCTATCTATCTATCTATCTATCTATCTATCTATCTATCTATCTATCTATCTATCTATCTATGTCGGTCTGCTCCTATCTATCTATCTATCTATCTATCTATCTATCTATCTATCTATCTCGGTCTGCTCCTATCTATCTATCTATCTATCTATCTATCTATCTATCTATTTCAGTCTGTTCCTATCTATCTATCTATTTATCTATCTATCTATCTATCTATCTGTGTGTGTGTGTGTGTGTGTGTGTGTGTGTTTGTTATCTACCTTTACCTATCTATGTGAATTGCTATTTTGCAGGTGGAACACAAAACAGTAATTAGACAGACAAATAGGTGTTTCAATTTCTTATCAACTCTTTCCTGTTTTACGGATTCTTCTAAGATCAAGAATTCTTGTTGTGCTTTGTGGCAAATTATAAAAACTCTAACGAAACGTCTTGATTCTGCGAAACTGACTTTTCCCGCCTTTCTGTACAATGTCTTATTACTACATTAACATTAACAAGATAAATGTAATGTAATAATAATTATCAAAACGAGATCGTAATTTTCTTGCTTTGTGGTTCTGGATGTAAAGATATGTCAGCGCAGATTGAGGATTTACTATTTCATAGCCTTTGTAACTCTTAGCAATATTTGTTTATCTCAAAATATTACGTTGTTCCATATATTCGCTTGTTTATGTCCTGCGAATTATCTCGAATAATAACACTGGTTTACAAAGAAATTGAGGCAAGCGTAACAATATTTGTCGTTACCTAATTTTTGGGGGGAGGTTCAGATTTCATATACAAAATCTGTTGACAATCAACACCTCTATTTTTTGTGAGCATTGAAGAATAACTTTTTCATCAACGTAATTTCTAAGAAAGTCTTTCTAGTTTTTATGTGAATAGGCGGATGTTAGTTGTGGCATGTATATTCTGACTATATCTGCGTGTATGTTTTTGTTTTCCATGTCGACAAATATGAAAAATTTCTCAAAGTTAACCTTGAGAAAAAGACAATATGTATAAAAGTAAAAGACAATAGGAAAACTGTATTATTAACCGATGCGTTTCGTCCAATGCGGACTTTTTCAAGGCAAAAACGAAACGAATTTATTGAAAACAAAGTAATTATTAACAACAAGGAAAATGTCCTTAGCAACTAGAAGGATTTAGAAAACGCTATTATATTAATATTGTCAACTGAAAATTACGTCAAGTACTTTCATGTATATAAATATTGTTTTATTGTGTTTAAGGATTCAACCATTGTTTATTTCTTGATACATTTGTTGTGTATGTTGGCTTGGGACAGTAGTAATTCTGTTAGGAAAGGAGATATTGGGAAAAAAACCTGGGCGTAGATTAATATTTGGATAATATTCAATGGTGGCACTCACGAGGATTTTCCTTCTGAGTGAGTTATTTTCTTTTTTATGAGTGTAGCATTTTTAAAATCACTATATGTACGTAAATGTATATATATGCATTGATTCAAGTCTGCCAGATATGTCGTATTTAGGATATTATATTCTTTTTTTAAATTTGAAATTTTAGGAATTGTGCCCTTTTTTTTTTTTTTTTAAAAGCTTATGTAATGATCACCTTTGGCGGCCTACGCTCGGCTACGCGAGCTAAGTTTCCATAAAGCCAAATGAAATCCCCCTTAAAATTCGAATGCCCGGTACGTGTGGCCGTAATCCATGATCCATGTTTATTTTACTTTTGAGATTTTGCTGAGCTAACACAGATCTCTACAATGGCTTCAGGCACTTCACAATATTGTTGATGCATCTGCAAATCTGTACGTGTTTGCGGATTTCCCAACTGTTGCGCAGCATCGAACAATAACTCACCTCCTAAGAACTGCTTACTTGCTTTATTTTGACTGTAAAACTGGAGACCAGGACAAATCTTAGTCCACGCACATCTGTTGTAAAGCCTGTTATAACAGAGTAACTGCATGATTTTATGGCAAGAAAGCAGCCTTCAACTTTACTCTCCCGATGGTCTGCAGATCACCACAAAGCCATATGGACTATTGTTATTTTTTCTAACAAATATAACTAATGTCAATGCTTCTTCTAAAACAAAAATTAAATATCCCAACCTCCCCTCATCTATAAAACTTGTTTCCTACTCAGATGATATTCCTGCACATACACTCACCCAGTAAATAAAGATATTATTCCGTCATCATATGAAGAATTGATTTCAGAGTAAAATGCTGCCAAGTCAGTCTCTTCTAAAGATAATGTATTTGTTTAGAAGCAAGTGGAAGTGGAATTGGGCCCCACTGGATCATCCAGAAAGACCTGGATCTCTAGTTTCAGGACACGAAACAAGGAGAGACCCATTCTTCGACGTATGACAATTTAGACCTCGTTTTGGTATCTCTGTGGGGACCTCAAAGTCATTGATCTCTTTAGGGTTGTGCAAGCGGGCTTCACGAAGTACTGTTGCTTTCTCTGTCTCTGGTGTAGTCAGGCTGTGTCCAGTCGCTATAATCAGAAAAAACTTGGGATTTCTACAAGCACTTTCGTACCTAGTGAAAACAGTTTCAACGAAAATCCTCTGCGGGTCCTTCTTTCTCCACATCATATCAACCTTGGTCTAATGAAGAATTTTCTGAAGGCGCTCGACAAAAATGGTGCTGACTTCCAACACCAGCACACTCTATTACTAATTCTCAGTTCTGCTAAGCTCAAGAAAGGCATCTTCTTCAGTCCTAAGAATTCGAAAGATGCTGAAGGATGAGGTATTTGAGGAGCTTCATCCCTTAAATAAACTGAGGGCCTGGGAAGCATTTAAGTCGGTCTGCCATGGTTTCCTTGGTAACAGACGGCTATCAGATTAGCAAGATTGTATAGAGAAGTTGTTACAGGCTTATAAGGATATGGAATGTCGAATGTCACTCAAAATTCATTTTCTCCACTCCTACCTTAAATGATTCCCTCCAAACCTTAAGACAGTGAGTAATGAGCATGGGGAAAGGTTCCATCAAGATATTACTAAGATGGAAAAAATCTACCAAGGAAAGCGAAACCCCAGCATGATGAGGAAAATCTGCTGGATGCTCCTGTGTGACATACCGAAGGTAAAATTCTTGAAATCTTCCAAAACATCTTACTTCTCACTGTCTGCTGTACTATGATGTATATGTATGGTAGTATCCAAGTAATTTAGTTCCATCAATTCTCTGTATCTATTCTCTTTTTACTGAAATATGCCTTTCAATAGATAAAATAAATACATTATATTTTGAATTTATATGCAGTATAATAAAAATGTTTGGATGTAGAAAAAAACTAGAGGGGATAGAGCAAAACTGTTCAGAAATTTGAATTGGTCGCATCAAAATTAGTAAAAATACCTATTCAGATGCTTGCCTGAGAGAAACAATTGTAAACCAGTGTTATTGAATCTCTAAATAATATTTGATATTTGCTTGGATATTGAAGATATTTCATATCCTAAGTGACACAGCTTTAAAATGAGAATTCTTGAATGTTGTGATTTGATGTTAGCTTGCCACAGAATTAGTTGGTACCTGTTTGCAGACCATCAAGCCTAAAAATATTATTTTCATAGCACTTATGAGATAAACTTTCAGACCACACTTTGCACTCAAATCACCTCTCACGAACCAACTATGATCTTTGCAAGTATTTTCAAAGCTCCTAATCCAAGAGAAAATATTCAATGTTTCTTTAAAGACGACTGACAAAGTATTTCGATTAAACTTTTTATTTAATTTTTCTTGCGTTCGTACAAGAGTTTTATTTTTTTGGACACAAAGTGTGTAAAAACTGTCTTTCTCCACTCCCACATTTAACTTCTTCCGGCTGAACCTTAGAGCAGTGAGTGATGAGCAAGGATAAAGGTTCTACCAAGATATTACTAAGATGGAAAGAAACTATTAAGGCAAGTGGAACCCCAGCATAATGGAGGACTTCAATTTTGAACTTATATGCAGTATAATAAAAAATGTGATATCTGAAAGTAAAAAAAACTAGAGGTGATAAAACAAAACTGTTCAGAAATATTAATTACGCAAATCAAAATTAGTATTAAAAATATTGTAACTCAAACGGTTAACCGCGGATAAAAGGCACCACTGTGTTATATTTCGCCTAATGTACTGTTAAATACATACAATGACCGTATATAAACAACATTGGTAAAATAAGGTTAACAATAACATTCATTGTTTTGTTTTTCAATATATTTTCTTTAATTCCAAAAGCCTAAAATTTCCCGAGAATTATGTTCTCAACATTTTACAAGGATTTAAAAAAATATATTCTTGTTTGCTTTCTCATGCAAATAATAGCAAAAAAAGAATTGGACATTTCCCCCTTCAAGTTCTGTTTCAATGTCGATTAAATTTAGTGTTTATTATTCAAAGAAATAGAATCACAGATATAAGAAAGAAAAAAAAACAAGATAAAAAATACAAACATTGGCCGGAACTAAAAAATGAACGCAATAATATATTCTCAGAACATCACCCCAAGACTACACGGATTTTTAATGACTTGACCGAATTTTGGGAAGGGGATATGGGTTTTCCTTGTACACGCAAATATTCACAAAAAATACCTACAGCCACCAAACACAGGGATTCACACTCATCCATTGAAGCACACAACCGCCCTCATGGACACACACACACACACACACACACACACACACACACACACACACACACACACACACACACACACACACACACATATATATATATATATATATATATATATATATATATATTTCTTGTCTAGATGAATGGATTCCTCGGTATCCTTAGAAACAATCAATTATGAATCTTTGCCGTGCCTTTAAAACTGTAAATTTAAAAAAATAAATTACTCCAAAATTCGCTTGACGAGGAAATGGAACTAATGTCTTTAATTTAATAACAAAATTAAATTCGAAGCATTAATTTGATTTTTTTTTAAATCAAATTAATTATCTATTATAAAAAATTTAAGACAGCTAACCTCACCCTCAAAAATAACAACACGCCTGATAAGTCAAAATTGCAAAGAACGAACATTATCTATGAGTTCAAATGCCCCTTAAGGAACTGCGTTCCTAACGAAACCGGACTCATAAATAATTACATCGGTTACACAACCACATGCTTATCCAGACGTCTTACGTTACACCTATCCGATCACAGCTCCATTAGAACCCATTTAAACACACACAAAAATTTACCAGACTCCATTAGAAATATACTAGTAGAAAACACAAATATATTAATTGCTTCCACCTGTAAGAAAAGGTTAAAAATAATGGAGGCTTTAATAATAAAAAAGAAAAAGCCTACCCTTAACAATATTAACTACGAACAATGATAATGGCTAAAGATATAGCCGAAAGCGGTCGGAAAAATAAAACATTTGGACAGTTCTTACACACCCTTTCTCCAGCAAAGAAAGCTCTTGTTCGTACACAAGAAAAATTAAATAAAAAACTTAACCGTAATACCTTCTCTGTCGTTTTTAATGAAACTTGCATAAAAGAAGGATTGCTGCCTAAATATACAATATATATATATATATATATATATATATATATATATATATATATATATATATATATATATATATATATATATATATATGAGTTGAATTAATCCGGGGAACAGTAGTATTAAAAAATGTGCTCAATACATATATAAAAATATTAGAATTTAACATGTAGAGCTTTTAAGTATAGAAAATTAGGAAATCAGCTGATTCCGCTACCTTGGTTTCAACCTTTCGGTTTCTTCAGGCGATTTCGCTCAATTGATTTCCTAAATCAGTTTATTTTTGAGACATAGAGCGTTTGAAGCAAGTCGTAATTATATCAATTATTAACAGGGTCATGATGAGCAGACTAAGTTCGGGAATTAAAGCAGATCTACTGATATAAAAAAATCTACATATTCACACAAAGACAAACAGCATTGATAATGGCTAATGGATTAGTCGAAAGCGGTCGGATCCAGAGATGATTTGGGCAGACCTTACACATTATCTGTGTCCAAAATAAATCTTTTATACGGAAGCCAGAAAAATTTTATAAAAAGCTTAATAGCTGTACCTTTGCAGTCATCTTCAAGAAAACCTGTATTCCACACGCTCATTCACACACACGCCATATATATATATATATATATATATATATATATATATATATATATATGTTATGGTTTGCTATATTCATGGCTAAAAGTGCTAAATATCAGAGATAGAGCGTATGTAATCATAAAAGTGGACACTGAGGACAACAATGGATGTCAACAGACCAAATCTGCCTAAATAACCAAAAATTAGAATCAGTATATTTTTTGGGAATGATTCTGTCGTCGGGTAGACAATTTTTCAGCATATGCATCTGTATGCGTGTATATTAGGTACCTCCAAAAACTTTCTAAAATAAAAGCATACCATTATGAAAAAGACCTCAAACTTGCTAAAATCAAATTTTTATCGTCAAAATATTTATGTTATTATTAAAAGGAAAGACAAAAGTAGTTTTTTTAACATTTTATTACATTTTTTGAATCCATTCTAGCACAGTTTGACATTTTGGTTAAAATTTGTTTTCATTGTATCAGCGGATATGCCAAAGATTATTATAGGGATTTTTATCGCATTGTCTTGGCGTTAAAAAAACCATTGTTTTGGAAATTCTTGCAAAAATCAAATAATTGTCAGATTTTAATGAAATTTTCAGGAAATATAAAAAATGAGTACAATTTTTTTTCATAAAATCTTGGTAAAAATATTTTCTTAAGCTGTTACCTCCATTTAATTTTATGAAATTTCTAGAAATTAAAATTTCAACCAATTCATTACACCTTGAAGAATTTAAATCACCATTTTTATTTTCTTAACAGAAACACCATTTAACAAAAACTATTAAATTATTTAATTAGAAAATATTTTAATTGTTTTTTATAAATAAGATCATATTAAGGACACTAATATCTTAAGAAAATCATTTTTTCGATGAATGTGGAATTTTTCCAAGAATGGTTTTCATTTTTTTAAATTTTAATTAGAACAAATTATTAAGTTTTAAATCTTTTAAAATTCTGTATTAATTTCAGCCTTTTACATAATACTAGTATTAAGAAAAAAAAACTATATTTACTAATCATAAATGGAAAAGATTAATAAAAATCATCAAATACCAGTATATCGAAGAGAATTTTTATTTTTTATTATTTTTCTTTTGTGATTTTAAACATGCCGATTTTTGTATATACCGGCGAACATACACGACATTATTAAAAATAAGAGCGATAGTAAATATTGAGCCAACATTTCTAAAATAAAACATTAGATTATAAAGAATGTTTTCCTAACTTTTGAATATTACTGAGTATTTAAAAATTATATAAAGTCTAGAACAACATTAGACCTGTGATCAGGCTGTTAACACGTTAAAACAGCTACGAGAAACTTTGTCAGCTTAATTAAAAGCAAAAAGAAGTTTATGTCGAAATATAATCATTCTTGTCTACTTACTCGAAGAGTAGTCTAACTGAAATAGAATTTCAACAACGTTAGACAACAGATTCAGAGGATAACCAAAGTTACGAAGAAGCAGAAAATGTTACGAAAGATTATTCTTCGAGATCATTCGCAGAACATCAGAAAGAAACGAATATATGGAATAACCTAATAGAATGACCAATAATACATAACAGTTACGTACTATTTTCTTTGTTTCTTACGAAATTTTTCTGTTTCTTAATACTTTGCTTAGCTTTTTGAAGACAGCTCTATCTATCTCTATAGATGGATTATGAAGATACAATTGACGGAACCTGTGAGCACTAGGAGTACTATTTTCTTTGTTTCCTACGTGATTTTCCTGTTTCTTAATACTTTGCTTAGCTTTTTGAAGACACCTTTAGCTATCTCATTAGATGAATTATGAAAAATACCATTGACGGAACGTGTGAGAACGAGGAGGTTTTAAGGGAAATATAAGTAAAATGTACAAATTACTTATCATCAGAAAGCGATAGTAGAAATTTCTGGGGCGTATAAAAAGGAAAGGGGGTTCGAAAATTTGATACTCACAAGACATACTGAAGGCAATAATTGCAGACGGAAACAGCGTGTAACCTATTTTGCGAGACTGTGTAAATGGATATCCTAACAATAATTGGGAGGGGCAGTAGGGGGCAAAATAATACTTCAAGCTATATAGAATAAGAATTTGTGGAGAGCCATGACTGTACATGTTTTGAAGAGACATGAAACTTAGAAAGAAGAAAATATATTTTCATTTTGTATTTAGTAAATTTCCGGGAATGATTTTTGTTTTCCTGGTGGAAATCGAACTTTTTGAAAAAAAAAAAAACGATTCCACATTTCTCGTAATGGTAAATATCTTTTTCACCAAGCTCAGGGATTGAACGCCGACAAATTTTGCAGCTTTATTGACTAGGCCATATCTCAAAGGAGAAGCCATTCGAAGCCAAAAAAATAGAATGTCTCTCTTTTCTAAGAATATCCCAGACAATGCTCAGTTCCTTGCCTAATAATTTAATTTCAGATAAAAATTTCCTTATTTTCCAAACCACACGAGGAGAAAAGTGCCGGTGTATTTTTAGTTCTTCTTTCGAGCTCTGCAATTTGTAAGACAATTCTAATAAATTCTTTTCCCTATCCAGGAATACTTTCCTGAAGAGTTTTACTTGTCGCTAATTTTAATCGATCGATACAGACATAAACATAAAAATAGTATTAATTCTTAATATTGTAGCAGATAAATGCGGTATTTAAAGGTAAAGATTTCGATATTAGGCTTACTGAGTGAAGAGACAAATAATATTTGATGTTAGCAAATTTTGATTTATTCATGATAAGGACCGTTAATGAAAAACAAATGTATCGCGTGAAAAAATATTTTCATATATACGTATTTTTTTTTAAATATAAATAACTACATTCAACAGTAAGCCACGAAAACAAAAGGTAAAAACAAAATCTGCAGAAAATAAGATAAAATAGTATCTTCTAATTTCCATAAAAGTTTATTCAAAAATTTAATAATTTTGTCACAACATCACATCAGTTCTCAACATGATGCCTAGGCTGATGGTGTAATCGTTTACAGCTGTCTCAATAGGAAGTCTGATCATTTCGATATGGTCAGATTGGAAGCTGCTTTAAAAAATAACATAGTCAGTTGTTAACCGGAGCAAGGAATGACTTGAATTTTAACCTCCTCAAAGCAAAACTTCTCTCTATTAGTCATATGAAATACTCCTTTCTGACTCCTATCGGCAAGACTGATATTAAAATCAAGGAGAGTGACTCGTCTCGCCGTTTCGGCTAACATTTCGTCTGACGTAAGTGTAAAGATTTTACTGAATACATTCAGAGGTCTGTTGCTAAGAAAGAGTCGTACAAGACTATTTTTCTCTCCCGAATCCCGTATTTATAAGTCCACCATTATGTTTATTTATAAGTCTATTTATAAATTTACTATTCGTCCACGAGGGGGGCACGGTAGAGTAATGGATAGCGGCTCGGATTGCGAGCTGAGTTCGAATTCCAGTCGAATCCATTGCATTCACTTACCTGCTAAAACCATTGGGAAAGGTATGAATCCTTTTCCCAGCTTCCCAGCTATGGGTAAATAGCAGGACAGACCAGGTTCTATAGCCTTGGATGGCAACTGGTCTATCGCAGAAAGAAATGGCAACCTACTGTGGAAAAAATCTACCTAGTCAGTCATGTATCGAAAGGTACATGATCGCCTAAGTGTGTATACCGTATGGCACATAACTGACTGACTGATTCGTCCATGCTTTTAATATTTCTGCCACATATGGTCCGGTGCTCCTACAGTATATTTAGAGATTCTTGATGAAACTCAGAGAAGAATCAGCAATATTATAGGTCATGACCTGGCGTCTCAGTTTAAGGCAATCGCCCTCAGATGTAATGCTGCCCCCCACCCCGTGTATTTTCTATAAATAGTTTCATGCTAATTGTTCGGATGTATTTATTGCTACGGTACCTAGGGTTTATGAACTTAACAGAAGTACTACATTATCAACAAGGTTTCATTATTTCACGGTTGAATTTGCTAGACGTAACCGTAAATTCCATGCGAAACATTTCTTTCTCGTCACCCTTCTTCTAAAAAAGAATCATTTTACTAGGTGGAGTAATAAGTAATCTTTGATTTTCTTTATCAACTTTATTCTTCAAAAGATAAACTAGAATTATATTTTATTCAATTGTACAATCGCTATAATACTACATGATTGTCGCCACTTAACAAGATTTACAGTGTGCGTCGTAAATACCACCCAAAGATAGCCTCAATATGACGGCCTCTATTCGCCATACACTGTTGCAGACGATTTCTGAAGGTGACAGTGGGAAGTGTTCCTACCGCAACCTCTACTTCGACAACTTTTATATATCATATAAAGTCCCGCGTGATTTGATATAAAAATGTTTTCTGGCAATCTCTTTCATCTGGTTTTCATTCGATAATGCTTTCCTCATCAATATGTCTTGCAGCGATCAAAGAAGGTAATAATCGTTTGGTGAAAGGTCAGCTGAATATGGTTGATCGGGTAGAACAGACTAACCAAATTCCATTTTTTCTTTTATTCTTGCTGCATACATCCTTGCGTTATCATGAAGGACATTTTCCGTTGACCCCACCGTGTACACTATCAAATCCATTCAAATTCTAAGATATGTTAGTGCACACCAAATTTATTCTTAGCTGTCACTTATGATTAGTAACGGATCTCTTTTAATAGTCTCCGAGAATCTTTTTTGTTTTCCATCAGCATGGCTGATACTAACCTCCAGGTGAGTAACTCATTGCGCCTTCTCGGGTTGAGGTTTTCTGCTGATATAAAGTGGAAACAGAATATGAATCAATTGCTAAATCTTCTGCGAGGAAACATGGTTCACTGCGTCGCGCTAGACAATTTTTCTCGTCAGAATCTATCTTATACCATTCGTCCATAGTTTGAATAGTGTTTTCTTTCATGTCTGAAGCGGCTCACCATTGAGCGGGAACGACCCCCACTGGATAGATAGAACATATCGACATGAACTTTAATAAAATAGATAAGTCAAAATACCCTGTGTTCAAGTGCTTATATCTCTGGACTCAAAACAACTAACGATCACCGGCCGCGAGAGAAGAGTGCAACTTTATTATCGATTTGAAGCCGTGGCCCAAGACCTCCAAGCAAAAGAGCTGACATAGAAGAGGTTGTCCTAAGTGTCACCTATATCTATTTTATAACATGAGAAACATTCTTATTTCTCGATATGACATTTATTTTTCATCTTGTTTCCTTGTGAGCTTGCAGCAGACCATTTCCCAGCTTTCGGTGCACACCAGCGAATTCAAGAATCGAAATGCAACGTTGGGTAATCATCGGTCGGTTGGTGGAAAACGGTGGTGAGGGGCGGGTTTCATTTTTTTACAAGATATTCAAACAAGTTAGTTGTAGCAGAATTCTCTTTTCTTCCGGTGCATTCACATACGAGCAAATACGCTTGGCAAATTAATGAATACACCATTCCCAGCCCCCAGGTATGGGTTAAATAATACAAATTGTATATAGAAAATTCATTGCCCTCTCCTAAAAATTGTTAAGGTAATATTTACACGCAAATTAAAAAAATATGTTTCGGATTAAATAACCTACGAGGGGTTGATAATCCATAAATAATCAATCAATTAATTAATCGCTGGTTTGGTTAAGAGATGAGAGTCCGTGCCTAAGTGGGTACTGGATGGGAGACTTTTCTATGAAAGACGTTCGGGGATTCAGAATATATAACTATTAGAATCGGTCAACAATAATGACAACAGATAAATCGGAATGAAGCCGTCACTGTCGGAAAGAAGTAGTAACAGTCGCAATTAAAGGAACTATTCGGCACAGTCAGTTCCTTCAGCACAGAATGCGCCTATTACTTTCTTTTGAAAGTCTCTGTTTGTCTTGACATAAATCGGTTTAATTCAACAATCAAATTGATCTTCCGAAACTTTTAAATAAAAGCTATCCTAAAGATGAAGATATTCGTCATATAGAATAACTATGATCATTAACTGTCGAAACCTCGTCCAACTGCTACTGAACCTTTATTATTTACATAGTTTACTCCCTTCGTTATTGTTAAGAAAGGTATGAAGGAAAAAGTTCAAAATGGCCGCTGTATGTCTGGTAGACGAGCAGAAGTTGGGAAATAATTAATGAAATTAGAATATCTTTATTTTGTTAATTATTATCACCTAATGGGTATCAACTTTGTCAAAGAGAAAAATACAAATATTCATTTGTCTTAAATGAAAGACACGCCTTTGTAAATTGAGTAACTGAAATTCCTTTTCCGAGAAAATGATTTATACGACGCCCGCCCAAGAGAAAAAATGTTAATCTTTATCTTGAAAAGGGGGAGCAGCTTTGGTAAGGAATAAATTTGCATGTGTATAATTTGATATACTGTGGAATACCACAGTAAAGATCTTTCATTCTGTAAATGGCCATGTATTTAATTTCACAGGAACTCATGGTCAAATGTACATTGAAAGGACAAAAAAAGTTTTATTAAACAATAATGAGAAAAAGTTCAATACAATGAGTAAATACAAGCTCTTCCAAAAATAATCACAAGTATTTTAAAATAGTTGTACAAAATTCAATGTTAGAAGGCTGAACATTCCCCCGAGCCACTTAAAATATTTAAAAAAAAATGGTCACATGAAAGGCAAGTTTTAAAATTGACTTAAAAGTGAAAAAAGCCGAATTAACATTGGGTTAAAACTTGTTATGAGTTAGAAAAGCTGTCCTTTCAGCCTGGCAGGGAGTCTAGAACAATTGTCAAAATGATGCCCTATCTTGATATCCGAACCGTTTATGAGTACTCCTTCCGTTGGATTTCCTTCCACTGTCGTGTCCGCAAATTACTCCTCATATATTTCGCTTGCAGTATCCTAATGCCACCTTCTTTTCCATTTACAAAATTGTGTTGTTAACTCTAAGTTTCGAGCAGCAATTACAACTTCTGGGGCTTTGGAAATTTTAGAAGCTATTATATATAAATTTATGTACGCAGGACTTCATAACTTCATAAATAAATAACAAAGCCAAATATTTTCTGACCAAATTTAAGGTGATTTTAAAATTTATTCTAAATTTTATAGTCTAACAGAATTAGTTTTAAATATTTTTATTCAAAAGGATCATATTTCATTGTTATTGTGACAGCTGCCATATTAGTGGGCATTTTTCGCTTCGACATTTTGTCCAGTCTTTAGAAGGTTTTTATCGCAATGACATTTTGAAATCTTTGCACAACTGCAAAATGTAACTCGAGACGCTCATTGCTGAGAAACATGAACAGGTTTGAGAGAATCGAATTCAGGATTATAAAATTTCGAAAACAATAAATATGTTCTTGAATGGAATTAATCTTAGCAATTTCGAAAAGAATGTATTATAATATATAGAACCTTGTATCTATAAAAGATAATTTGATAAAAGTTCCATCGTTTTCTTTATCGTCATCCTGACCATGGGATGATGTAGGGTCACTGTGCATCTAAGCACCTGACTATCCTCCACCACATGTCTCGCCTGAGTCTCGGTGACGGATATAAGTACCCACAATGACGTTGCTAGCCCAACTTTGTCTGTCTGCCTTCTTTTGCTTATAGTGGAACAATATTGGGTGTACCTGGCCGAGTGATTAGAACGTTGACACTCAATAAACAATAGAGATGCCGTGCTAAACTAATAGCTATCCGCCCTTTGTTTTGTAAATTATATTGAGTCTGGCACGAGACCATAAATAATAGGAATTAAATTAATAAAAAACTTAATTACTTGCTAAACCAGTTGGATGATCGCTATTTCAAGGAGAGGCTCAAAGGAATTTACAAGGCTTGTCTTGATACAAAGTCGCGCTATACACAATAAGAGTCGAAGTCACAATTACTAAGAAATCAATCTTTATTTACGCTTTTTTTAAAAATTCGACCTGTCTTTTAAAATAGAAAATATTTCGGTATTTATGTTCGTACCAAACTGGTACGTAATGATAAATATTAGAAAAATAAAACCAAATAAACAAAAAGAAAACATATACAAAAAAATAGTGTAAAAAAATATTATAAAAAATTGGATTCAGATATTAAAAATTTTACATATTAATAAACTCCCCCAAATGTAAGGAAATTAAGAGCCACTCAAGGGTATGGTGGTAAGAATACATACAGTAGTGAAAGAGATTTTTATAAAGTTCTTTAAAATAGAGTCTTGTGTCAGACAAAGATATGTATAATAAATAAATTCAAAGAAAGAAAAAATAAAGTTATAAATGAAGAAGGAGTAAAAAAAATAAAAAGAAAGAGAAAAGTTTCATAATACGGGAATTTTATTAATAAAAATAATTAATGCTAAGTATAAAAAAGTCGAGAGTAAATTTGAAAAGAAAGAAAGAGAGAAAGAAAGAAAGAATAAAGAAGAATTAAAAAAGAAGAGTGTTGATGAAAAAGGAAAGAAGGAAAGAAAGAAGGTAAGAAAGAAAAAAATTAAAGTGGAATTAAAGAACAGGGTTGATGAAAACGGAAAGAAAGAAAGAAAGAAAGAAAGAAAGAAAGAAAGAAAGAAGAAAAATTAAAGAAGATGGTTGATGAAAAAGGGAAGAAAGATGGTAATTTGAAAGAAAGAAAGAAAGAAAGAAAAAGAAAGAAGAAACATTAAAGTAGAATTAAAGAAGAAAAGAAAGAAAAAAGGTAGGAAATAAAGAAAGAAAGAAAGAAAGAAGAAAAGATAAAGAAGAATTAAAGAAGAGGGTTGATGAAAAAGGAAAGAAAGGAGTAAAGAAAGAACGCAAGAAAAAATTAAAGAGGATGTAAAGAGGAAGAGAGTTGCTGAAAAATGAAAGAAAGAAAGAAAGAAGGTAAGAAAGAAAGAAAAAAGAAAGAAAAAAATTAAAGAAGAGGGTTGATGTAAAAGGAAAGAAAGGCCGAAATATAAAGATACAAGCTTGCAATAAGCAACAATAAGTAATATTAAATATAAAGGGAGAAGAGGCAAAATGAATAAGAAAAGACAGTAAAAGAAAGAAAAAAGTTTAAAATACAGGTCTTTAATTAGAATAATTAATAATGACTATATAAATAAGAAGAATGAAAAAGGAAAGAAAGAGAGAAAGATAGAAAGAAAGAAAGCAAGAAAGAAAGAAAGCAAGAAGAAAAATTAAAGAAGAATTAAAGAGGAAGAGAGTTGATGAAAAAGGAAAGAAAGAAGGTAAGAAAAAAGAAAGAAAGAAAGAAACAAACAAACAAAGAAAAAAGAAAAATTAAAGAAGAATTAAAGACGAAGAGGATTAATGGAAAAAGAAAGAAAGGAAGAAGGTAAGAAAGAGAGAAAGAAAAAGTTAAAGAAAATTAAAGAAGAAGGGCGTTGATGAAAAAGAAAATAATTATAAAGAGAAAAGATAAAGATACCAGCTTGCAATAAGTAATATTAAACATAAAGGAAGAGAGACAGAATGAAGAAGAAAAGACAAAAAAGAAAGAAAAATGTTTAAAATACAGGTTTTTAATTAATAAAAATAAGTAATGATTACTATAAGTAAGAAGAATGTGAATGAAAAAGGAAAGGAAGAAAAAAAAGAAAGACAGGAAAAGTCAGAAAAAGAAAAAAAAGAAAAGAAAAAAATAAAGAAAAAATGTGAAACGTTTATAAATACTGGTCTTCAATTAATAAAAAAATAAATAATTTTGACGATAAAAGGTAGAAGAGTCGGAATTAACATAGAAAGAAAGAAAGAAAGAGAAAGAAAGAAAGAGAAAGAAAAAAGAAAGAGGGGAATAATTAAAGAATAATTAAACAAAGAGGAACGTTTATAAATACGGTCGTTCAATTAATAAAAATAGATAATTGTGACTATAAATAAAGCGGAGAGCATCTGAAAAAGAAAGAAAAAGAAAGAGAATTACAAATGATAAAGAATGACATTTAATTATGTTTTGAAGTCAAGTATTAAAAAACCCCGACAGGAATATTATGGAAGTTTGTCAAATGCAAATTAACATCGTAAAATAGAATCAAAGCCCAAGACGTAATTCTATGACGATGAAAAGAGAGAAGATGGACAGTTTACGATCTGTAGCCGACTTGCTATAATGACGTCAACGTGAGGTCGCTGCTTTGCAATGACGTCATAGCGGAAATTTCCCATATCCTTTGTAGGGCCGCAGGAAACACTGATACCGAAGAATGACGTTGACGCTTACAGTAAATAAACAATGTCCGATCTGAAACTAGAAATTAGCGACGAATCACATTAGCTTTTTTTGTTGTTGTTTGTTTTGATTTTTTAAAGTGTTCATGATTAATGAAAATGTTTGCATTTACGAGACTGACCAAAGAGAACAGAGAAACTGGAGCGATGCGATTTCTGCTTAAATTGTGAATTTTTTCTTTATTATTTTTTCCTTTTTTTTTAAAAAAATAAAAACAGCACGTTCCTTGTCAGGCAGAGGATAGAAACAGATTTACAACCAGTGACGAAAGTCGATAATTGTGAATTCATGCTATTTTAACACATTCATGGTTATTTTCTAAGCGGTGATTAGGTGTGTCACAAAGCCGAAATTAAGAGGCACCGGCGAGGATCAAACTCAATACTCAGCCGTAATTGATCTAGCGAGAAAATCTTGACAACCATTACAGCAGGTCGAAGGATACAAATAATTTCTAAGTGTAGGTTAGATGTGGCACAAGGCCGAAATTATGCAGTACCCGGTGAGAATATAAGGCAATACACTGTCGTAATTGATCTAGCGACAAAAGCTTGCTAATCATTACATTACGCCAAAGCGTTCAAATCTTTTTAAAGAGTAGCTTAGATCTGGCATATGGCTGAATGTATGGACTACCCAGTCAGGGTCGAACAGTAAACACAGTGATTGTTGATCTAACGCGATAGAGTTGCTAGCCATTACGCCACGTCGAAGTGCTGAAATGATTTCTAAGCGTAGCTTAGATATGGCACAAGGCCGAATGTATTGCGCACCCACCGAAAATCGAAAGTAATACATAGTCGTAATTGATCTAGCTTGATAACCATTACACCAAGCCGAAGCGCTCTTCAGAGAAGCGTTCACGTTGGAGACTTTTCCAAAAAGTAGCAGTTCTCGAGAGAAAAAAAGAAGCCTTGTAAGTGGAATTTCCTTCTTACATTCGGAATACTGGAGAAACGTTGGTGATTCGACTCCGCGGAAATATCATGGCGTTCCCTCGCGGTAAAGGTCTGAACTAGTGAAATTAAAGAATGGAGTTAATTGGAACATTTGCCATGGAAGTAGATAGCCTTGCGACTTTTCGTTTGTGCGAAAATGTCTGCACTGTATAAAATGTGATTTTTCCCCGCAAGACTGCGTAAGGGTTTTGCACTCTTAAGTGTAGAAACTGAAGATTGAGTAACTTTTCTCCAGCGCAGATAAGGCAGCAGTATTCCATATCTTTTTTTACAATCTGTAACAGTGTCTAGCTGCAAGTATTCCGAGTCAATCAGAAAAAAGCTGGCTCGCCAATCACATTTGCAGAAATCTGCTCAGTGATATTTGTGCATTTCAGCATCCACAGACACAGCGTGTGATTTATAATGCAGCAATATTGAGCCGGTCTTAGTTTCGTATAGAGAGCGCAGAGAATCGATCTTAGTAGTGGAAGATCAAATATTCTGTCACTGTAACATGTTGTGAGGTTGTAGGTGTAGAAATAGGAAACAAAAATAAGGTCAAGAATTAAGGAGAAAAATTATCCTAATTAATAAAGAGCCACAGATGTTATTGAAAATATTGTATTTTTTAAATACGATATAAATGACAGGGTCAGCTGGCAGTTATAAGTCCTACAATAAAAAAGAGAAAAAAAGGCTCATGTGGCGGGGTTCTTGTGAATTATGCAAGTAGCAAGAATGCGTGATTTCCTGATAAGAAAAATGTTCCCTTCCTCCAGTATATGATAGCGAGCACATTAGGATAGAGAATCCCTCTCACTTACTGGACCCTCTGCATTATCGACAAGTAGTCGGCAATATTTACCTGATAGGGGCAATAAAAACTGTTGATACAGATCCTCTTGGGTTGTGCTATTGAAACATTTCTCTTAGTGAAAAAATGGCTTTTGACTTTCAGTGAACAAACGAGAGGGTGCTGCTCTGGTGTAATGGACTGAAGAGAGACGATGCGACACACTGTGAAACAATGACCTTACTTCGTCCAACACCAATTCAAGTGACACCGGGTGTCATGACAATTGAAGAGTATGACGTCATGGAAGCACAACCATTAAAGGATGTCAACCAGTTTCGCCTACCTAGTTTCACTGAAAAGGTTTGGGTGAAACATTTTACTATAGTTTTCAGTCACTTCCCTATGTTGCCGCGCGTTGGAATTCTCAAGCCAGACTGATATTTTAAAGAAGTCTTTTCGAACGCGAGTTTCAGTGTGTGTGTGTGTGTGTGTGTGTGTGTGTGTGTGTGCGCGCGTGTGTGTGTGCGTGTGTGTGTTCGTGTGTGTGTGTGTGTGTGTGTGTTCAGTTAGTTATGGGCCATGATTGATACACGCTTAAGCGATCATGTAACTTGCGATTTTTTTCCGCAGTAGGTTGCCATTTCTTTCTGCGGTAGACCAGTTGCCATCCAAGGCTATAGAATCCGGTCTGTCCTGCTATTTACAACACATAGAGGATTCATACCTTTCCCAAAGGTGTTAGCACGTAAATGAATTTAATGGATTCGACCGAAATTCGACTCGGCTTTCCGATTCCCCAAACCGAGCCGCTATCCATGACGCCACCGTGCCTAGTAGAAAAATAAAATTAATCGAATTTAGGCAAAGTTTTTATGATTATTTCTTTATGAAGCCCTGCTTTGTCTCGTACCGTTCCCCTTGGTCAACTGATGGCCTGACTTTCAAGCACTTTCCAGTGGAACCACGCACTGGGTTCTCTACCCCTAGAGATAATATCAAGAAGTCACCTCTCTGCAAAATCTTCTTTTTCTCGTATAGCGAACATTCTAACCACGAGGCCACTTGCCCATAATATTCATGCATAAATTACAGTTGGAACAGAATTTTAAAAAAGTTAACAAATTTATTAGTTCTCGTATATATGGCAGTGAATATTCGAAGATTTCTCAACAGATGAAGAGAAAAGTTCAAGCAACAGACCTGCCGTTCTACAAAAGGATTCTGAAAATACCATGGACGGAACATGTGACCAACGACGAAGTTTTAAGTTAAATGGACCCAAAAATAAGCAAGTAGAATTTGAAAGAGCGTTGAAATTTCTAGGACACATGAAGAGGAAAGATATCTCGGAAACTAGACGCTGATGGTGCATATTAAAAGCAAGGGTCAGAGTAAAACAGCGAGTAAACTACCTAACGTGTATATCTAATTAGATGACAGAACAAGAACAAAAGGATAGTATGACGACATTACTAATAGTCATAAAGGATGAGAAGTTGTAGCGGGCTATGGTCGCCTACGCTCTGAAGGGACGCGGTCCATAGAAAAACATAAAAATAAGCAAGGTACTGAAAATTATAAGCAAAGTACTAAGGAATATAAGCAAAGTACTAAGAAACATAAAAATAAGAAAGGTAAGGAAAAATATAAGCAAAGTACTAGGGAATATAAGCAAAGTACTAAGAGTATTGTGCTCGATCTTTCGTAGATATCCTACTTCTGAGATTTTATCCATGACTAATAGTAATAATGTGCCTGATTTGGTGTAATGGTTAACAAGCTAAATGCAAAACCTATGAAGCAGTTAATATGAAGAAACCGTAAACTACTGACAATTGTTTCACAGAAAATTTTTGTCTGAATTTCTGGGATGAGGAGGTTATTATATTCGGATTATTGTCCTGATCTTCGTTCTTGTTATCACAGTAGTTAGTAGTCCTAGCATGGAAATAAATACAATATGAGGGCTTCTAATAAAGAAAAGAAAAAATTGACAGCAGCAGCAGCAGTCAAAACTTTACAAACTGCCGAATCAGCAGTTACAACTAATGAGCAGGTATGGTAGATTTAAGGTTCCAAGTTTACGACTGTAAGTTGTCGTACGTGATGAAAGAGCTGGTTTGTAATTTTGGTGACATAGCGATTATGAGTTCAATAACTGCGTACTTGCACTCAGTTGAAACGGACAAGCAATACTAAATAAGAACTAGACGATGTCCCTTGACATGAGCAGGGGAACGAGAACAGTCTACCTCCGTAGATTAAATAAAGTATTCAGTTTAGAATTCCTTGTAAGTTACTCAGATCGATATACATCCGAGGAAATGCCGGAGAGCACAACGGCCAAAACTGCCGTTGTGCTCTCCGGCAACGGCCAACAATGAAAATGCGGACAATAGTTCGATTGCAAATAGTGCAAATAATATTCCTATTATTGATAATATGACAACCATAGCTCTCAACATAAATTTCGTTTCGATATTATTTTAGGAAAGCTAAGGAACTGGTGGAAGTGTTACCTAAGTTTTACATATTTCCGAAGGATATTAGAATAATCCGGAACTTTCATAGGGGAAAATTTGCCTTCATACGGATAGAAAAGGAATTCGGTAAATTCCTCAAAATAGAAAGGGGTGAAAGTCAAGGATGTCTTATTTAACCTTTACAGTGATGTGACCCTGAGAGAATTAGAATTCCTTATTGGCAGAATTCATTATTGGCAGCCAATCTTAGCAACATTTGATATGCAGGTGACACGGTGTTGATAGCAGTCACATAAATGGAACTCCTACAGACGAAAAGCAAGAAGAAAAGACGAAACATAAATTGTAAGAAGACTGAGTGCGTAGTTGTCAGAAAAATGAAGAACCCAAGATGCGATTTACAAATTGGAGATGCAAAAATCAAACAAGTACAAAAATGTACATATCTCGAAAGTGTTTTAACGGATGACTGAAAGTGCGACAACGAAGCCCGAAGACGCATTGGGATAGCGGGAGATGACTTTCAAAAAATAAGCAAAGTACTAAAAAACAGAAAAATAAGCAAAGTATTGAGAAATATAAGGAAAGTGCTAATGAATATAAGCAAAGTACTATAAAATATAAGCAAAGTACTAAGAAACATAAAAATAAGCAAGGTACTGAAAATTATAAGCAAAGTACTAAGGAATATAAGAAAAGTACTGAGGAATATAAGCAAAGTACTAAGAAATAGAAAAATAAGCAAAGTACTGAGAAATGTAAGCAAAGTACTAAGAAACTAAAAAATAACCAGATACTAATAAATATAAATAAAGTAGTATAAAATATAAACAAAGTACTAAGAACCAGAAAAATAAGCAAAGTACTGAGAAATATAAGCAAAGTACTGAGAAATATAAGCAAAGTTTTAAGAAATATAAGCAAAGTACTATAAAATATAAGCAAAGTACTAAGAAACATAAAAATAAGAAAGGTACTGAAAAATATAAGCAAAGTACTAAGAAATATAAGCAAAGTACTAAGAAATAGAAAAATAAGCAAAGTACTAAGAAATATAAGCAGATTACTAAGAAAGAGAAAAATCTCATCAGAAACAGTTAAAAGAGTACTGAACTGTTAAGTGTCATCGGTCCACTTAAATGGTAGTGAATGCTAGAAAATGAAGAAGAGAATTGTAGCAACGTAAATGTTATTCTGAAGAACAATGCTGAGAAGGCCATGGGCTGAATATGTGAGCCACGAAACAGAAACAAAAAGGACACATATTTAACATCAAGAAGAGACAGTTAACATTTCTAGGACACATAATAAGGAAAGAGGGCTTAGAAAATTTGACACTCAGAAGACATATTGTAGACATGAGAGACAGAGGAAAACAACGCATAATCTACCTAAGGAGCCTTTGACAATGGTTGGCAGAACAGAGATTAGGATGGATAGCGAAAAGAAAACATTTACGAAGAGCTACAAAGGACAACAAATTGTAGAGAGCCATGATCGTCCATGTCTTGAAGGGGCCCGCCACGTAGAAGAAGGAACTTTTTAAATGGTTAGCAGAACAGAGATTTAGAGATACCGAAAAGATAAAAATTTCTAAGAGCTATAGAAAAGAAGAAAATGTGGAGAGCAATGATCGCTAAGCCCCGAAGGGACACGGCGCATAAAAGTGAAATGGTTACTTGCTGCCGTTTTCAAATTTCTGTATTTCCTTTCCGTAGGCAATGATTGGGGATGCGGATATGGATTCATGCCACACCCAATGGTATTGCAAAGTGAAGTCAACAAACTCGGACAAACTCGGACAAAATCTGAACTCAGTTCGCGAATTCCATCTTCCAGTCACATAAACCTTGCACTACTGAAAAACCCACTTCATTCTAGTGTACCTAAACACAAATGGCGACTAGGCGTTTGCAGAAGATAAAATATACAGTTATAGGGTTTGATTTTAATAGAGTCAGTCAGTGACAACCTCAGCCTAATCGTTGAGGCACCTGATACTCTAAGATAATTTCACTGGGATTGATTGTGTAAGGTCGCATCACGACAGATGTTTGCTTTTCACGTTTTATTCAATCTAGAGTGATGGATAAATTGTCGTCAGAATTACGCAAAAATGAAAATAACACTGATATCTCATTTTAACATATATATTTACCAAAATTACACCAAACTATCTTGAAATAGTAAAGAGTAAATTTTTTCAGTAAAATCACCATTGGCTTCAACCAAGGCCTCTAGACAACTTTGGAATATTCTGCAACTGTTTTGGACGGTATCCTTGTTTGAGCTGGTGAATGTTACCCAAATCCTTGACTTCAGTTTATTTTCGGTGTTAAAAGGAATTTTGTTTATCTCTCGCTCAACTGCGATTCACACATAATAATGAAGGGGGTTGCAGTCTGGGCAGTTAAGTGGGCAGATGCAAGGGGATATGCGGTCACAGAAATTGTCTGACAGCCATTACTGTGTTCTCTTGCTTGTGTCGCATGGTGCAAGTCCTATTGCCAGACATAGGGTCTTCTAGCAGCCACCATCTTGACCCAAGGAAGTACTACTTCCTCTAGGCATTTGATGTAGGTCTCCGTGTTGAGTGTAAGGTCCTGTGGAAATATAAATGAAGACATAACGTTGCTATCACTCGTAATCTCCAAACACCTTCGTAATCACCATTAGACTCATCTAACTCTTTCCTAATATTCTGGGCTGTTCCCAGATTGACACACAAACACCCTGAATGTGAATGCTAAGCAGTACAACATGTCGTTTCCAAATTTCTGGGGGATTAAAATTCGTCATGGTTCTCTTTTTCTCATAGACCGTGCCTAACTAACCCTAATATACAGTGCAGTCGACAAAATCAAAAACAAGCAGCGCGCATGCGCGAAATTAAAAATATAAAATGGCGACAATTTCCCCATCTCGCCCTGAGGTTTGTAACGATGGCGGAATGTCAATCTGAGCTTTGCGATAAAAAGAATCAGCAATTAAGATGCAAGAAACGTTAGTCTAGAAATGAATAATAATTGATCATATCAATTTCTAAACCTAGATACTCTAACTATTTTCAAAGCTTGACTTCACTTGAAAGGGATACGCTAGTGCAGGGTATTGAATGATGGTCAAATTAAAATTTCAGTAACAAGAGCTTGCTCAAATATCTCGCTAGCCCCACCTGACGACGAGTATCCGTATAATTAGCTTATTAAGTAAGTTTGCCTGGCACAAGGTGAAATAAGCGCGCTATTCTCGTGAGGATTAAAATTAGGAAACAGTATTAATAGCTTGCTAATTACTCATAAACTTGTTTCTGTTAGACTTTTATTTATACCTGTCCGAGAGACATATATACCGCGTGTAACAGCAAAATTGCCCAAATCGTGTAGCTGCATAATTGTCCATCCCACAAAATACTTAAGATCTAAAGTAAATACTAAACTGAGTTTCCTTTCTCCAGGTTTCCAGATAAGAAGTTTAGCCATCTTGACAACATAAGTATCTCTGAAAAACACTTTGAATAATTCAAATAGAAAGAGAACAGGTTAAAATCGTTTTGTGTCAGATTCGTTGTCTTGTCAACTGGTGCAATGGCGAGAGGAAAATGATCATTCCAGTCTTCAGTAATGGTAACAAAATTCATACTATGACTTCTATCCTCAGATTACATTCAAGAACCATCAAGAGAACAGTGGATATTTCTTTTAAATGAGGAAACAGTAGAAAAAACCTGTCACAACAGGAAGAGGGATCAACATTTCAACTTGGAGCTAATGAGATTAATTAGAAAAGATCCAACTCAATCCGTAAGACGGTTGGCACGTGAGAGAGGTGTCTCAGCTGTGATAGTCCAATGAATAGTGAAAAAGTCTTCAAAATGAAATCGTATGTGAAACGTATGAGGCAAATTGTTACTCTAGGACACAACGTTAGAAGATTAGAGAGGGCAAAGGTCATTTTGAATAAGTTGGGAAATGAACCGAGAATAATATATATATATATATATTTTAACTTTATTTCAGTCCTTCATGAGCTTTCGATCCTGAGCTATGATTAATTAACGATAAACATGACATTTCCGTTTATGATCGATGCCACCATGATTCTTCTGTTAAGCTTGGAGAGTGATTAGACATTCCTATTGCGAAAAGTAGAGTCCAGTAGTGTTATAAAAACCTCGGAGAATTCCAGTAAGATATCTTTAATAACTTCTAAGATACAATGGTTAAAATCTTAATATAACAAATGGACAATTTTGCTTTGACACGATTTGAACAGTTTTTCTATTACACTCGGTATTATTACGTGAGGTTCACTCTTATTGTATGTTGTTTATATTTAATATCTTAGAGATGCACGATGTCTTTAAGGTATCTTTACACGTGTAGATGCCGTGACGGTTATTGTCGCCAAAAACGAAATAGGTGGACCGATTTAAGTTGTCTGTTGCGTTAATTCACATTAATACTCATGAAAAGGACGCGGACCGATTTCTGATCTCAGTTATCAAAACCATGCGTAAACTTTCAGAGTGTACAGTACTTTCTAGTTTTGGTTGGCTGCCAGTCTAAGAAAAGGATGTTTCTGAATTAGAAACTGTGGAAATGACAACGTCGAACCACTTTAAAATGTTCCCCGAGGAGATCAGGTAATTCAAGGATGTTAAAAAAAAGGAATGTTCGGAGATTAATGATTAATGTACAGCAAATAATCTGGACATAAATCTAACTACAAAAGTAATAGCAGAAATGTAAAAAAAAGAAGAAAAAAAAAGAGAACAGCCACGTAAGGCTTCATCCTTCAAAGCTAATCTGTTCCCCATTATTTTCGCAAATTGGAACCAATTTTATATATATGATTCCCTTTCCTTTGTGATATCCATGCGTCAAAGAGTTCAATCCCTCATAAAAGCACAGAAAGGAACAATAAAATACTAGGATTCTTGCTGATTTGAAAATGTTTTCTACAACATTGAATTTTCCCAAATTGTCATTTATATTTTAGGTAATGAATATGCAAATAAGTAACTCAATTCAGCATGAGATACATTTCATGTAACTCGTAAACTATGTGTCACATAGGAGGTTTTTTATCTACTGCGAAATAAAATGGTTGATACAATATATTCTATATATGATCAATCATTTTGTCCAGTAACTGCATATAGAATTAGGGCCACTTTTAAATTTTAAATTTTCTCTTGTTTTGAATAAGTCAGTAATCTCACTAATAATAGCATCTATAGAGCCATCTAATTTTCTATTCGAGATCCCTTCAGGATGTAAGTGATCATGTATTTCCACAGATTCCTTTTCGTTATTGTCTGTGAACTGTCAGAATTTCTTGGAAATATAGTGGTGTGGTTTTCTCTTATCTTTTACACTACTTTGAATTCCGAGTTGACCTCCTAGCCGAGGCTAGAGGGCTTAAACTGTTCTGCTATTTAATCCATAGTTAGTGGGGTAAGAAATGCATACATGCCCTTTCCAAAGACATTTGTCCGAGAGTGAACACAAACTCAGCTGAATGTTTCAACTTTCAGCGCCAATAGCCATAAACCTACAAGTATATCAGAGAATATATTGAGAAGAAGCTGTCCAAATAGAACTTATATTTTACTGATAGAACGCGAAAGCAATTGGGATGATTCGTTCCCGCGTACGTGACATGGCGGGCCTTAACTGTGAAGGTTAGAACTGGTGCAAGTATGGCACGTTGATCGTCATAACATTTGTCATAGATATAGTGATAGAGTATCGAGAGGCTTGCGGTTTTTCGTTTGTGGCAAAGTCGTTTGTTGGGTGGAAAATTATGTATCACCCACAAGGCCAAGTGAACGATTTTAAGCTCCATAAAAAAGGAAAAAGAAGATCGGGCAACACCAGCCCCAATATGGCCGCAATACTCCATATTTTTTGTCTAATCCGACTCTTGTAAAGATAAATCAAGGTAGGAGGTACCAGATACATTCTGGATTTGCCCATGGGGGCCAGTAATTCTTTACTGAGATCTTGCTCAAGATATTTAGAAACATTGTTGTACTGAGTCAGTAATCTCACTAATAATAGCATCTCTAGAGCCATCTGATTTTCGATTCGAGATCCCTTCAGGATATAAGTGATCATGTATTTCCACAGATTCCTTTTCGTTATTGTCTGTGAACTGTCAGAATTTCTTGGAAATATAGTGGTGTGGTTTTACCAGATACATTCTGGATTTGCCCATGGGGCCCAGTAATTCTTTACTGAGATCTTGCTCAAGATATTTAGAAACATTGCTCTACTGAAATACTTTAGTCGACTCTTTTCTCGATTCGTAAATGGTAATACATGACAAGTTTTTGGTGCCGTGATATGGCAGTAGTACTTCATTTTTGTGCATTATTGTGAAATACAATATGTTTGATTGGAGCTGACACTTGTAAAGATAAAACATAGAAATATAAACTGTAAGTTAGTCTAAAGACAACGAAGCATATTTTCTTTCACAATAATCAAACCATATAATATTTCTAGATGTGAATTTATTTCTATATTTCTGGTGTATTTATGTATATATTTCCTGTACCATCCGTGGTGGGAAGGGACATAAATCAACTTAAGTTAGTAAAGTTATGTGTGATTACTTCGCTTCTTTCTTTTTATGTTCCATGTCCTTTCAGGACGTAGGCGATCATGGCTCTCCACCACCTCCCTCTATCCCTTGCAGCTCTCAGCAAGCTCCTTCACTCTGCTTCCTCCCCCAGACCAGATTCTGTCATCCACCTGCTCAAGCTCGTCAGGTATATCACACACTGATTGCCCTTGTCTCTCTTTCCCTCTATTTGACCCGTGAATGACAGATTCTCTAGGCCCTCCTTCCTCATTATGTGTCTCAGGAAGTTCAGCTGTCTCTTCCTGATGTCAAGTATAAGCCTTCTCCTTGTTTGCAACCTCTCTAAGACCTCGTCGTTGCTCAAATGCTCGATCCATGGTATCCTCAGCATCCTTCTGTAGAACCACATCTCCGCTGCCTCGAGTCTCTTCTTCATCTTTGAGGAAAACGTCCAACATTCGCTGAACAGACGTCAGTATTCTTTTTTCTGTTATCAAAGAAATCCTCCTGTCTCGCAATACTCTGCTAAGCTTTTGGAATGTGTCCTTGGCCATCCCAATACGTCTACAGATCTCAGTGTCACACTTACCGTCTTCTATCAAGACGCTTCCCCGATGTTTAAACTTCTGCGTCTGCTTGATTCTAGTGTCCCCGACCTGCAAATCTCATTTCGAGCTCATCCTTTTACTGATGACCATGCATTCTGTCTTGTTGCAGTTTATGCTTAGTCCCTTCTTCACACTCTCCGCCGCTACCTTCTGGGGGGAGATTTTGTAATTTCTCCTCCGTGTCAGCTATCAGTACTGTGTCGTGTCGTTTTTATATTGTATACAAATAAAATTAATTCCCAAGCAAAACGAAGCATTTAATAAGTCAGTTCCTTTACTTCGACCTTTCTTAGATTGCAGTCTTATTTGTTCAAGTCCTTCATGTGATATATTCAGATAATTTTGCCTATTTTCAACTTGATTTTGAAATAGGTTTTGTCAGTGCCGCCTTTGTCGTTCTGTTGGTAATCTTTTACTTCCGATAGATATTTCCATTTCACTGTCATATTGAACACATACAAGTTTTAACATAAAAATATATTCAGCAAAATGTAATTTATATAATTCTAGCAAGAATCAATGAATCATAGCAGAAAATATAAAGGGAACGAATTAACTAACTGCTTCATTGGCTTCTATTTTAACAAGAAAATATATTGAGCCCAAAAACGATTTATATAATACCAGGAGTAATCATTGAACATCTAAAAAATATAAAGGAAACGGAATAATTAAACAATTCATTGGCCTTCTATTTTTATTTATATCCGACTTATTGTTTGTTTTTAAGACTTTTGTTTCATTGCATCTCACTAGCAAAACTTTCTAACAAGTGCACAATCCATCAGGCCCAGTTAGTTGAATTCAGGCAATTGACAAGAAAATCCATGGTACTGAATACGTAGCCCATCTAAATTGACCAAAATAATATATGTACATCATAATACATCAAATTAATTAAGATCAGAAGCAATGAGAGGCCTTCCTGGTGAGGCATTATTATTATTATTATTATTATTATTATTATTATTATTATTATTATTATTATCAAACCATATAATAATTACCAATGTGTATTTATATATTTTCTGTCCCCTCTGTAGTGGGAAAGGAGGTAAATCAATTAACTTAGTAATTTAGTAAATTTATGAGTGATTACTTCCCTTAGGCGTTTTAATAATCTATACAAATGAAATATTTATCTACATTTAGAAAAAAATACATCCAGAGCAAAATGAACCGTTTAATTAATCAGTTCTTTAATTAATCAGTACGTTGTTTATATTTTTCTCCCAAGAGATATTTCCATTTCACTGATATTTTATACACCAAATTGTTAACAAGAAAATATATTGAGCCAAAAAACGATTTATATAATACCAGGAGTAATCAGTGAACATCTAAAAAAATACAAAAAAACGGAATAATTAAACAATTTATTGGTTTCTATTTTAATTGTGAATTCTTTATATCCGATTTATTCAATCTCAACAAATTGTTTCATGACTTGTGTTTCATTGCGTCTCGCTATTAAAACTTTATAATAATTCGCGTCATTTTTTACGGCACGGGTTCACTAGTTTCATATAAACGGTATGTGCAAAATAAAAGAAGGGCTGTCAACGTATGAAAGAAAATCGATATTGGGGGCGGGGAATACATTCATGCCTTGTCCAAGGACATTTGTGTTCGACTGAACACAGCAGACTAAGACGGAATCTGAACTCGACTTACGAGATCCTTTCTCAGTGCTGTTAACCTTACAGCTTCCATCAAAACGGAAATCGGAATTTATAAGAAAGAAACTGTACTAGAAATGTAAGGTTTAAATCGCTGCAAATCAACGGATCATTGGATTTTTTACAATATTCACATATAAACCGAACGTACGAGATAACGGAATGGGTATGAACGGGTGAAAGAATTAGCTAAAGAAATTACCAACTCATAAAAAATATATATATTTATGAATCACTTTCACATTGCCTGATGTATTAAAGAGAAACAGCTTGTCTCTAGTTTGCCACACTTGTTAGGAATGAGAGTTGATAGTTTCGTAAATGTCCAAATAATTCTAGAGGAGGCAGGGGGAGTAATGAATCGAGGCTCGGATTGAGGAATTGAATTCGAATTCCAGTCGAATCAATTACATTCACTTACATGCTGATACCCTTGGGAAAGGTATGAACCCTCGTCTTAAAGCTATGGGTAAATAGCAGGACAGATCAGGTTCTGTAGCCTTGGATGGCAACTGGTCCACCGCAGAAAGAAATGGCAACCTACTGCGGGAAAAATTCTTCCTCGTCAGTCATGTATCGAAAGATACATTATCACCTAAGCGTGTATCACGCATGGCACATAATTGCCTGATATTCAACTTACCTGCTATTACCCTTGGGAAAGGTACGAATCCTCTTTTTCTCCCCCTGCCCAGCTGTGGGTAAATAGCAGGAAAGACCGGGTTCTATAGCCTTGGATGGCAACAGGTCCACCGCAGAAAGAAATGGCAACCTACTGCGGGAAAAGTTCTGCCTCGTCTGTCATGTATCGAAAGATACATGATCACCTAAGCGTGTATTACACATGGCACATAACTGACTGAATTCTGTCATACATAATTTACCGTTTTTATAACATTGGTAAAACTTAACAGGACTGAGTCAGTCAGATTTTCATACAAATTGTTTTTTTTTCTGGGCGCATTTCTATAAACATATGTGCGTATACATGATTCTTGCTTAGTATTTATAGAAGCACTTCACAATATGTAGTTTTGAAAAGGGTACTAGTCGTAAAAGTAAATTTCTTGCAATTTGATTGTTTTGTTCGTTTGTGAGTGGAATGGTCTCATGTAACTAATAACAGGATTGAGTTGCACAAATCATCTCGCTTTTCACGCGCGCCAAGCTGCTGTTTTGGCGGCTGCAGCCCAAAAGCTCCAGCAAAACACGCTTCTTAACATCGAATATCATGTGCCTCGCCATAAAAAGAGAGCATGGCGGTGAAATGAAATCTCAGGGCTTATGCCCTGATCATGGTTGAATAAGCGCAGCCTTTAGTCTAACTGTAAATGTCGGCCGTATGATATTTGTGACTGAAAACATACTCGAAAGATTCTTAAGTTGTATCGAGATACAATGGCCAACAGCGCCAGTATTAGTGGTAAAGAAAGAAAGAAAGAAAGAAAGAAAGAAAGAAAGAAAGAAAGAAAGAAAGCCTCGGAGAGAAAGACAAGCAAATTTCAGAAATAAGGAATGGTGAAAGAAAGAATATCAAGAGAAACGTTAATAAGGAATTAATGAAAATAAATAAATATAAATAAGTTAGCCCAAAATTCAGTATCTGTCTATATTTCTGAGATGAGGTATTATGTATACTATTTTTATTTTATCGGGACTATTGTCCTCATCTTTGTCGCCATATTTATTACAACGTTTCGGCAGTTGTACGCTCCGACCTTCTTCAGGTGGTTGGAATGTCGAACTGAACCCTTTATTTCGCTTACTGGGGTAGACTGTTCTAGTTCCACGTGCCATGTCTAATGGAAGTCAGTTATCAGTTATCTCCTGTTAATTCTTCTCTCCAAGTTCTCCACTGCCTTAACCAATGTGTCCCCAAGGAGACATGGCACAGTGGATAAAGGCGTTGGTTAGATCCAGTGACAGGCCCAAAGAGTGTGAGTTCAACACCCGGTTAATAATGTAAATAGTGTAGCCAAAAATTATTACAAAGCAACAACAGCAGCAAAAACAGACAAAGAAATAATAATAATAATAATAATAATAATAAGTTGAAATTCTGATAGCAGGAATATGATTTTTTAAAATCCTTTTACCCCAGGCAAGGTAATAAAGCCACTAATGCACAATGGCGTTACTGAGTGTGAAATAATAAGAAAAAGAGAAATATTATTAAGGAGCGAAAACAATAAAAGAAGAAGAATCCAGAAGACAGTAAATAACGAATGTTATTGCATGAAAAGTTTGAAGATCAAAGTTAGCTGGAAGCCGGAAGAGAGTTCCAGAAGGAACAGGTATGAGAAAAGAAACAGCTAGCAAATAAATTAGAATTACAGCTTGCTAATTCAACTGTAAATTGATGAGACCTTGTTGCCAATCTAGTACTGCGCTTAAATTGAAAAAAGTTTAAATACCATCGCAGAAGCTACATCCGAACAATTACCACGAAAGGATTTAAAGAAAAGACACGGGGAAGGTGTATTACGGCAGTGGGAAAGTGACTGAAGCCTAGATGATCGGTCAGGACCAATAATATTGCTGATTCTTCTTTAGATTTTATCAAGAATCTCTAAATATATAGCAGAAGTACCAGGCAATATGTGGCGGCAATATTCAAAGCATGAACGAATGGTAGACTTACAAATATATAAGATAGCTTCATGAGAGAAAAATGTTCTAGCACGACAAGAGAATTAACTTTCTTAGTAGCAGACCAAGCAATTGATTCAATATAATCTTTCCACTTCGTGACCGCGGAGAATGTTAACCTGAGAAGGCGCAACGCCTAACTCTCCTGGAGGTTAGTTGCACCCTTGCTGATGGAAGGTAGAAGGGGGTGATCTCAGGTTCCTGTTTTAATGTAGTAGCAATAACAATAACAACAGTAAGCGCTTTGAGAACAATCGTCCTGATATACTACTTGTGCTCAAGAGCCGTCATGAATGGACGGTAATAGACGTTGCGGCACATTCGGATAAGAACATCGTGATTGTGGAACAGGCAAAAATACCAACACCTGGCATTGCAAATCAAACAAATATACCAAGCAACGCCGCAAATTGTCCCTTTTGTAGTTGGCTCACTCGAGACAATTTCCACGTGCCATTCTGCCTGCCAGATCTGCTTCAGGCCACCTGACACATATGGGAATGTGCAGGTGGCAGTACTGCTTGGAATAGCTCATGTGCCAAGGAAAGTGTTGTGTCTCTAAGCTACGGGTAGAAGTTGAGATATGAGCATCAACACAGGACCGAAGCATCTGAGAGAGAGACAGATTATCGAATCAAATAATAATAATAATAGCTATCTGAAGACAGAGTGCGCAGAAGCAGAACAACCTTTATCCCAGAAAATGAATGCTGTCCTACTTCTACAACCCCTGGCAAGGACTTCAGACAATTATTATTACGTCGAAAATAAAGCTAGGTGAGAAAATTACAGACCAATGATCTGACTACCACTGATACGGAAAACGTTGATTGAAAAAATATTAGAAAGAATATACGACACAATGGAAATAAATAACACTTAGCAGAACATAGACGATACTATAAAGAAACCAGATCATTTTGAAAACTTTGCAGGGTGGGGTCACTAGAGAAAAGCAGACGATGTGATCCTTCATAGCTGGATAATTGGATGGCTTGGGATATTCAAAATTAGCGAGTCAATCTTGAGATTCTTAACTAGCTTTATAAAAAGAAAAATAATATGTTGACTTGATCGTTAAAGAGAATCCTTAACAGAAGTAATTAATCCAGACAATTTTTCTCCACTATTTTCATATCGAATGCAACTGTGTTTGAATATTTCTAACGTAAATCTAACTGTAGTAATATTTTTTTATGTTTACATAAAATAATTATAAACGTATTTATTGAACAAAGTAACTAATAATAACAAAACAAAAGTCATTGAAACAAAGCAAGTTCAGTCGACCAATGATGACAATTCCAGAATATCTATTACACCACTGAAGCTCATCTTTAAAGACGGCAAAGGATAGTAGTTCCTTAACTCAAGAAAAACAAACAATCACCTCATGTATTTGAATAACATTTTAGCAAAAGAAAAGGGTTTGGAAATTTTGATCAGTACTCGAAGTAGAGAATTACGATAAGGGGTGATTTATATGGATAGGAGTTGGAAAATAATGGTTGATTCTAACTTGAACAGATTAAGATTGCAGTGATCAGGGAAACATTCTCTTTGAAGTCTGTTCCATAGGGCAGTGGTTTCTCACTGAAGGAATACGGAAGGAATGTGGGTCGTTTGCTACTATGTAAGTGGCATGGCGGGTCCTAGATGTGAAGATCAGGCTTAGTGGAGATGCAGGTTCGTCCGAGCACTTTCCATGGTAGTAGTGATAGAGCAGTGAGAGGTTCGCCACATCCAGATTGTGAGAGAGAGAGAGTTTGGAGTGTGGAAAATAATTCTTCAGAGACGCTTTTGAACTCTATCGAGACTGAAATGTGAGATCTGCGCAGCCCCTGCCAAAATATGGCAACAGTACTCTATTTTCGGCCTAATCTGGCTCTTTAAAAGGTAGAGGATAACATGCCCAGCCAGGTACTTACTGGAGTGGTACAGGGAGTTGATAATTTTAAATGCATCTTTAGCGATCGATCGTATATAGAAATTACACTTGGATTTGATGCCCAACATCCTCTCGAGGCATGGAGCCTCCTCTAAGGGGCACCCGCTCATCGTGACTGGCGGTTGTTAGGGGTCTGATCGGCAGTTTTAGCGGCATTGAATGTAACCAGCTAGTAATACCTGCTAATAATACATCGAAGGACATAAAAGTGATTCAATAAAACAAGAGAAACTTAAATAGAAAAATGTAAGAAAAGAATTTATTTGGAGGATGAGAAATACTTTCATCAAAATGAAATGCTAGATAAAAATATCTGTCTATATTTCTGATATGAAGTATTGTAACTATTTACATTTTTCGGTCTGTTGTCCTCATCTTTGTTGTCATATTCACGACGTTCCGACCGTTTTACGTGGCCCAGGGAATAAAAACGTTGGCTGAAGTAATTCAGTGACTTGACCCAAAAGAGTAGTGAGTTCAATCCACAGTAGAACAAAAAACTCTGGGAGTTGAATTACTAAAGGAAAATAACTGAAACTGAGATATCCGGAAGAGGCATGACACGTGGAACTCGAACAATCTACCCCTCGGTGGACGAAATAAATGGTTCGGTTCGAAATTCCAATCACTTGAAGAAATCCGCAGCGTACAACGACCAAAATGCCGGGAATATGAAAACAAAGATGAGGACAACAGTCCGAACGATGTAAATAATAGAAACAGATAAAACTAATTGATGTCTATTTGAGTGATCTTTCCTCTAATGGAAAAAAAAGATGAAATCAAATCAATGAACCAACGAACGAGAAAATTTACTTCACAATTCTGTATATCCCAAATGCAACACAGATATACTGCATAGGAAAAAATAACCAGAGCGGAACTCTTCAATATCGAAGATTTTAAGTGCCTATATTATTGAAATATCAAAAGTTGATCTGATTTCTGGTATCCTTTATATTCTTCTAGTAAGAGTTATCTCTTTCCGTCGGGTCTTATATTTTTCTATTGTTTTAGTAATCAAGATTTTCAGCACCAGTAGTCAGGTAATTGGTATTTAATTGCATATCTCGCATTATTTTCGGATGTAATAATAATTCTGTGAAGACAGCTGAAGTCTTAGTCAGGGTGTGTAGAAATAGAAGAAGAATGCTATAAAAATATTACGTAAAGCGTTCGAAACCATCACCACCACCCTTCCCATGACCAGGTGTGGTGGAATGTACTCAGCTGAGTACCTGACCAATTCCTTCCACGTATATGGGTTGAAGGTCAAAGAGGTCTTCATTTATGCGTAGTGTAGTGGGCAAAAAGACTTAACATCGCCCATCTCTCTGCAGGTAAAAGCACAGTCCATGTCTTTTAAATTGATGTGACACCTTTGTCACCTTTGGTTCCACCCAGGGCGAACACACTGCATTTCTGTTCAGGAAGTCCTCCTCCCAACGACACCGGGTCATCACTGCAATGGCTGTATACATAATATGGAGTCCAGTCTGCTCGAGTCAGCTAAATGGTGGTTGATATCTAAAAGAAGGTTCACACACACTTTTTTTACAGATTATGTTTTTAATTTTGCTCAGCAGAAAAATCCTGGTGGTGATACCGGTTTAGTTAACTTAACAATGCGACAGGTAGTACTGGGTTATATTTTACCAGTATCATCTGAAATAGACATAATGCAAAATGTAATTTAAAAAGGTGAAAAACAATGAAGAAGAAAACAGGAAAAATAAATATAATCCAGGGAGAAGTTAAAAATACAAATATAAAATATATAAACGTGGTAATTATAGAAATGGCGATGCAGAGTGTTGAGGGGTCTCCCCTTTTTGCACAAGGACTCAGTATATACATATACTACCGCCAGTGAATACGCGAACAGTCAAGTAGAGTAGTAGTGGAACGTTGAGTCGGTCGAGTAGAGCAGTAGAATAACGAGTCACAGTCACGAGCATGTAGACTCAGTAAGAAATCATACAGCGATACGTCAATACCAAAGACTATATATATTTGAAAACTAATCCCACATTCCTGGAACTACTAACCTGTATTACCAGTTTGTATTATTACGTTAATACATTTATTTCCTATATTCATTCTTGGCGTTTGTTATTATTTGATACCGGATTTCATCCCGGAATCCACAACACAGAGTATTCCTGAAAAGAGAATTAGTAGTCTCGAGCAATGTATTAGGACAAATGACATAAATATGAATTACAGATAAATCGGTCGCTGGGATGAAAGAGACAGTAAAGAAATATAGGAAAACGGTCGAGAAATATTGCAGTGTAGACATCACAGAGTAGCAACCATCATACAGCAGGAACTGTGCAAAATTTTGATCATATAGATAAAATGATATCAGAAAAAAATACAGATACGATCCTTGGAAATATATACGTAAGAGTTCTGAGGTCCAGTCTGAATAGCACAAACAAGCAATAAATAAATGAAAATTAAAATAAAAAAACGACGCTCATAATCGTCAAAAATTAAATGAAAAGTAATCCCAACAGGCTACATACTGAATATAGAGTGAGAAATTAAAAAGGAGAAGCAGCACCTTGATCACGAGTAGTAATTCAAATTGTGGGTCACTTGGAACACGTCACACGAATACCGCGCAAAAGCGGCCATTTCTTTGCAACCGAAAATTCATAACTACACATGCTTTTCCGTTCGCGTCGATTTATGTTTCCCCAAGCTGGAGAGGTGACCTAGAAAACTGTGACGTATTTCCTGTTTAGGCTTCGTATACATAACATATGGCGGTAGTAAATATACTGTATATATCCGTGCATATACTGCATATATCGATGTAAACTAAATCCTTAACGTCTTAATCCGAAAAAAAAAATCTATGATTCTTTTAATTCTTAATTTAATTACAATTTAAATCCACGAGGTTTCTCATATGTCTTCCTAGTTGTAATTATTACAAGTGATAGAGTAAATTCCTACATTACATTTTAGCTTTTTATTAACTTTGTTAAATATCAGTTTTGTGTTCATATAATCTTTTATTCAAATTCCTTGAGGTTTCTCCGATGTTTTTCTTGTGGCAATTACTGCAGGTAATAGAATACATTCCTACTTCAAGATTGAGAATATTATTTTGCCTTGTATTATTAGTTTGTTTTTTTTAAGAATTAGTTGTAAAAAATGATGTTAAGCATAGATAAATACTTTTCAATGATAACGTTGGTAATTAGAATAATATATGTTAGATGCGCTGGGTTTGTCAGAATGGTCCACTTCTATTTTGAAATATTTTTCGAGGGTTTTGTTTTGCGTTGAATATGAAAATATTATGGTTTTGGAAGAGCTTAAAAGTATTTTCAAATTATTTCTCTTCATTCAAATAGTCAAAGTCTCTTAAATGGAAACGGATGAGTTCATTTTGTTGTTATGGTCAGAATAGAGATGTAATTCTTGTATATAAATATTTATATATCATTTTTCCCATATATATATATATATATATATATATATATATATATATATATATATATATTGATGCATGTTTCATTAAATAATATAAACAAGTTTTGTCTATTTATTTTATGTAAATTCTTTTCATATCGTCTGATAAGCTTAATAGCATTATCATTAAAAGAAGAAAGAAAATCACAAAATTGATACATATTTTTTTCATTCTATCTAAGCTTTCGGCTTACACAAGCCTTTATCAAAGATGACAATTACATTATAATATATTAAACAATAGACGGACAAAACAATAATGATAGTCTGTTTATATTTACATGGAAGATTTCCAAGTAACGACAAACTCGTACATACGAGACGCTGGAAGAGAAAATCGATCCGCAGCTCATGACGTCACACATGGCCACGCGAGAGTGAAAATGAGAAATATAGGAAGACGTTGGCATAAACCAATGACTTCTGTTATAAATTATATACATTTAAGAATATTTGTGGAAATTTCATAGTTTATTTTGTTCAGGTTAGATTTCAACTGTTTTATGTATATAGCTTTAAGAATTTTTATCTTTTGTTTATTGTTTTCATGTTTAAGTATAGTTGTGTTTTCAAGGAGGATTTTCGGGAATTGTGTATGTGGCCTGGCATGTTGTTTGAAATGCCTAAAAATGTTAGAGTTATCATTCAAATGTAGTGTCAAGCGTCGTGAAAGCAAGTTTGTGGTGTGACTAACATAAATATTATTTAATCCGTTGGAGATACAATCTCCCCAAGGGCACTTGAATTTGTAAACAATGTTGTTTTTTTTTTGCAAATCGCTAGCCGGGGGAGAGGAATTATTGCGAATAATTGAGTTGAAGATACTAGATTTAGTGTAATATATGATTAACTTAATTTTTTTGCTAGGATCTGTTGTAGATATATTAGTATTTACTCTTTTTTTTAGTATATTTTCACCTTGTTTATAATTAGTATGCATTTGATTACGATATACGAGATTAATAGGTTTGAGATTAGTTGAAGCAGTAATTATGTTCTATCAGACGATATGAAAAGAATTTACATAAAATAAATCGACAAAACTTGTCTATATTATTTAATGAAACATGCATCAATGAAAAAATGCTGCCGAAATACACCCAATATATATATATATATATATATATATATATATATATATATATATGATTTATGGTTGTTTGATGTAATATTCAGTACTCCAGTTGCTGATATCTCGTCAGGAGGTATCAGCAATTGAGAGAGAGGAGGGAAAGAGAGAAAGAGAGAAAGAGATGATAGACATAGGGGTCAACACTGAATGGTGATTCTAGGGTGGATTCCACAATGCAATTCTCAGAACAAATGATTCCACAACCGGAATAATGCTGATTTGTATGTATAGAATCAGCCGCTGTGTCGTAATTTAAGTGTGTTAAATTACAGGAGGGCCGAAAGATGAGAAGATAAAGTCTTTGCCTGTTTGTTTTGACGTCCAAACTCGTTAACGCGTAGAATTTAAATTTGTTCCCCTCCGCGTTTATGCTTCGTTTTTATAGCGAAAAGAAGATACCATTTTTGACAAGGGAGGTAACCGTAAATGACTCTACAGCAAAGTGTTCAAAAAAGTTTGTTCGAAAATCGCTTTGCGTTCGTCAAGATTTTCCTCTAACACGCCAACGTAGGGTCGCAACGCAAGCTGTAGAAAAATATACAATATTTACATTTTTCGAAAGAGAAATAAATTCTGCATAAAGAATACACAATAAAACTAATTTATATTGTTTTATTAATATTCTGAAATGAATAAAACTTTAACTAGCGGTCTTAAACTTATTTTTGCCAGTGTATATATACATAACGATTCTACTTATATTATGACGAATAAACAAATAAAGAAAAACAATCTAACAGATTGGTTGGTTTTATTATATATCAACCACAACAAACATCATATATTATACACAGGAACGCTACTTATCGAGTCAACTGCACGTGAAGCTTGCTTAACCAATGGGAATCAAAAAACGCATAAATAAAAATACCAGATTTTCTTTTTATCCGTATCTCATTGTCTGATGAAGCTGTATTAAAAGAGAAAAAATATTAACATGATAAACGTTTTCTATTTCTTCTTTATCCTATCATATCAACCATTTTAGGCTTATATAACGTAGAATCATGTACAGGGTAGCTGGTGAGAATCGAACACAGTAATCAGTATTAATACTCGACCAGTCTAAGAACGATAACCATGATGCTTACATTTATTGTTTGCAGTGAGACGAACATAAGAAAAGGAAATGTAAATAAAAATAAATAGAAAATTATTTTTATTGATTTAATGTAATAGATTTTTGGGTTTTTTTTTTTTTTTGTAATACAACATTACTAGTTATTCATTCTGATTTAATTTGCAACCTAAATTCAGTGGATATTCAGCAATCATCTCTTCACGAGGGTTTTATCTGGGCGAGCAAAACAAATGCAGAAACATGGTTACAAATTAAGTTAATAATCTCCGGTATAAAAACCTTTCCCAAATACTAGAAACGCTTTATTTAAATGGAAAAATATTCAAGTAATTCAGAACTACTGCCGAGAATAAAAAACCCGTATGCGAATAAAGAAATAGTTCAGTCCATACATAAAGGAGAGATAAGACAAAGATATGTTTTCTCGCTAAATCTTTTTTAACTTATACATCCAGAGAAGCGAAATAGAACTTCTTAAGATAATCGTATGATAGAACGTTGATAGTACACAGTCCGTCTGAAGTTATTATGCAAATCACATAACCCTCAATAACACGAATTTGCTTTGAGAAGATTTTGCCAGATTTTAAACGATTAATTTAGACGTCGAAACAAAGCGCGAGTTAAATTTTTAGGTACTTTCAATGTTTTATTGAAGTTATTAGATTTATTTATAAAAACTCTTGGTTGAAATTATTATACAAAATTAGAAAATCTCTATTCATTTTAATAACAAGTTAATAAAATCATCAACAATTGATCAACATATGTAATACAACAAATAACAAACATATATAGGGTGACACCCCAAAAAACGGGAATTTTTGAAGTGCGTATTGTCAGACATAAGCAAGTGGCAACACTGCGTGACAGTGACCTTGAGCAAGTAAACATTTCGCCATTTTAGTAACGAGAATTGTTCGGTAACCGTGTGATCTCAAGATTCGGTAACTTTGCCCCCTAGATCGCCAGATTTATCCGTTTGTGATTTTTTCTTGTGGGGCTATCTCAAGAGTAAAGTTTATACAACTCAACCAAGAACTCTGGATGAGTTAAAACAGAGAATTCAAGATGAAATTCATAGTATCCCAGCTGAGATTTGCAGCAGTCAATGAGGAATCTCAACAGCAGATTTCAAAAATGCATTCGTACAGGAGGACGCCATCTACAGGACGTAATTTTTAAAAAAATGAAAATTCCACCATTGTTTCTTAAATGGCATGTTTTAAGGTTTCAGTTACTATAAATTAAATATTTTTCTTCCATCACTCTTGGTTTTATTGGATTGTTAAAAAGTTCATTTTTTTTTTGGTCACCCTTTTTAAATATTTACATCTTAAAATAATGACCGTTCTTCCAAATAACAGCCAGCAATCTATTATCTATTGATTTTGTTATTTTTTTTACTTCATCTGCTTCAATTTCCGACATTTTCATTACTTCCAATATGTCTGTGTTTGTGTCATAATATTTGCCACCTTCATATAATTTTATCTTCACAACTGACCATAGATTTTCGATGAGATTAAGATCGGGACTTGATGGCGACCATTCCAATATCATCAAAAAATTCATGGGTAACCTCAGTACTTGGGAAGAAGTGCTATCTTGCATAAATACACACTTCCCTTTGAAACTGCGAGGCTGGAACTTAGAGCATTCAATTAAAGTCTTTTCCCTAAAATCGGTTAATGTGTTTAGAATAATTTCGGGTTGACTGAGATGACACCGAGATATGGTCGTAGCAAGAAATAAAGATAAACTGTTAATTGTAAGAAGATAAAATTATTGGTTGTCAGCAAAAGGGACAACTCAAGATGTCAGGTGTATATTAGGGACGGTAAAATCAAACGAGAACAGAATTAAACACAATCTGGATGGTGGAGTAACAGAAGAGGAAATACGTAACATAGAAACCTGTAGACATCGGAATTGCGAAAAATGCCTTCGTGAAACTAATCAAAGATTGATTTCTTTTCTACCGTTTAGCAACCATTTTCGGGTTATTTAAAACCAAAAAATATTTTATGGTTTTAAGAAATTAATAAGAATAATGATTTTCCAATACAGTTTCTACTAATTAAATCATATTAAATGGGGAAGAGGAGGTGGAGTCATACCTTTCCCAGGAGTAATTTGTGCGTAAGTTTATATGACGAATTCGATTGGAATTGGTTCTCCGATTTCCAATTCCGACCCGTTATCCATTACACCACCAAGCTTAACATGGCGGTCACCGAACTAGGTACTGTCTAGGATCAACGTTTCTTAACTTTGGTGGTTGTACGAGAAGCATTGCTTCAAAGTGATACGATCGTAAGCCGTAACTAATTTAAAATTGAGAAATAAGACAATATCTTCATAAACAAATAAAAGTTCGAAATTACTAAGAAATTAGAAAAGAGTGAGATGTGATTAAAGCAATAAATGTCGACAATGACATTAACAGGACCTGAATGCAACAGGGAAATTTTAAGAAAATTACAAGGAAACTTTTTCTTACATTCAGAAAATGCTGGTTTATATTTTTCTGAAAGACGACCTAGAGAGTATAACACTCCCAAGACAAACCGGATGCAAGAGAAACAGGGGAAATAGTGTGTAACCTGCTTGACAAATTTGTTGGAATGCATGGAAGAACAATGTGATAAAAAAAGAGTCAAAATTACCGAGGAAATTGGAGAGAGCCACGACCACCTACGTTCTGAAGCGTTCTAGCGCATAAAGGAAAACGGGTTTAGACTTGTCCCCTATTTTATATTTCTGTGAGCGCTTTAAGTGACGTTAAGCTACGATTCACAAAAGAAGGCGAAAAAATGTGACAAAAACATAAAATAATATATCAAAGTTGAGCTCAAAACAGGTGAAGTAAAATAAATTATTGATTTTACTCGCTCAATAGGTGATCACAGAGTGAAATCGGAAAACGCTGCAGTAAAATTCAGGCAACAGTGGACACGATCCATTTTCACAAGGACTCAGAAAAAAATCGTTTTCAAAATATCTGCTAATTTCAATACATTAATCATATCTTGGTTATTTTTGTTAGGATTATTGAATACGTAACGCGTCGTGTTTGAACAATTACAAACTACAAAACGAGTCATTATTTTTATACCAGAAAAAAATAGTGTAATGATTAAATTTCCTATGGCTCTTGTCCTTGTTTTTGCTATAGCATTTAATTTCAAAATGGCGTTTTCTACTTTTACTGCAATAAAATTATGTCCAAATGCTGACATTACAAATGTCATGTAAACTACTCCATTCCTTTGCATTTGAATCCATTGAAGAAAACAAATACATTATTTACCTATTTTTGTTTTTTACATGATTTATATTAATTTGTAGTTTAATCCGAACAGTAAAAAAGAGAAATTGAAAGAGAAGTGTTAGTGCACAGCTTAGTGGTAAAGCGTAGCTATGAAATTTTTGAACTCTAAGGTCGATTTGGCATAATTGTTATGACATAGTATACGCCTTCAATTTGGAAAACAAATTATATTTTGGAATGCTTTACAACCTATTCTCCGAAGTTTCCTCTCCCCATAAAGCAAGGGGACACACATATAGACGCATATATATATATATATATATATATATATATATATATATATATATATATATATATATATATATATATTCAAACACGTTTGGTAAAATAATGTCGATATATCATGTCGATTACTTTTCGTTGTGATCCTTTCAATCTCGCAGAGTAATTTTTACTTTTTTATCAGCACTTAAAGGAAAACTCAGGCCCACACTCACAGATTAAAGGGATACTAGTTGAAAATACATCTATATTACATAAAAACAATAACAAGCAAAAACTAAAAAATAGTTGAAGCCCTTTATATAATAGAGTTAATGCCCAAAATAAATAAACTCAAAGGGCACGTGAACTTTGAATTAGATTATAGAAAAACGATGGATTATACAGAGACGATGGAATTATGGTTATAAAGAACTCTACAAACTTTGAAATCGATAAAGTCAGAAAGATATTATATAGAGAATTTAAATGCCTGAACTTAAACATTACTGTAAGCACTAAAGTGAAAAAGGTGAACTTCCTTGATATTTATATTAGATTTAATAAAAAATGTATACCTACCTTATAAAAAAAACAATACTAATCCTTTGTAAATACACTCTAAATCTAATCCACCTCCATCTATAATTAAGCATATACTTTTATCTATCGAAAAGAAAATTAGTACAAATTCAGCAAATGAGAAGATTTTCTATGAACATATTAATTTCTATTATAAAGCTCTAAAAGATAGTGGATACAAAAGCCCAAAACTAACTTATATAAAAAAAATGAAAATGAAAAGAATAGAAAAAAACAGAAGTAGCAAAATATTAGGTTTGTGCAAAAAATAATGTCGTTTTCTCACATGAAGTTGAGCGTCAAAAAACGACATTATTTTTGCACCAACCTAATAATTTGGTCTACACCCTCATACAAGCAAATGGTAAAGGACAAATTAAGGCAAAAATTCCTTGCATTAAGCGTTAAAAATTTTCTTAAAGATAGTAAACTCAATACTATTTTCAATAAAAATACCCTAAAATTAAGTTACAGCTGTACTGAAAACTTAGAAAATATGATTGAGAAAACATAATGCTAGTATCTTGAATAAACAATTAGACCAAAACCAGAGAAATGTCGACAGTATAATAATAAAATAGATGAAGATAAACAAAAAATATGTAATTGCAGAAATCCTCATAACTGCCCTCTTAATAATAAATGTCGCGCTGAATCATTAGTATACCAATGCAATATCTCATCTATTGAGGATTCAGACAACGTAAACGTCTCTATAGGATGTACAAGACATGAGTTCAAAAAACGGTTTAACCAACATCAAAGTTCTTTTAGGATAAATAAATACCGAAATCAGACATCCCTATCGAAATATATCTGGCACTTAAAAGAAATCAATAAAACACCTACTGTGAAATGGAAATTAATAAGAAAAGCTAGAATATGTAGGTCATTAAATGACCCATGTCCTTTGTACATACATGAGAAACTATATATTACTATGTTTATAAAAAATAAAAAGTTACTTAATCAAAGAAATGAAATATCTATTCTTTGTCGACATAGTCAAAGATTTTCCTTAAATAATGTTTAAAAATATCTGATAAATGAAATATACATATTTATATTTGATATTTAATAATAAGTTTTAAATAATTTAAGTAATTCTATTACAGTTATTTGTTTAAAAGATGTATAGTCTAATAGTAATTAAAATTAAGAATAATATTTTAAAATTGTAGTTCAATACGACGTATTCATATACAAACAACCCTTTTAGAAAAAAATCTTTATGTATACAAATACAAATTTAACGGCAAAACAAAAGAACTGAAATTTTTTTTGTCTTTGAAAAAGACCAGACGACATGCGTTGAACGGATGTCATCATTCGTTGGAAAAGACATCTCTACTCTACCTTGACTTAACCGCTTTTCGAAAGTAACTCAGTGAAAATGAATACCCTACCGCCCCTTGTTAAAATGTTTGGATTTCCCCGTATCCTAATAAACTAATATTATGAATATATGTGTTTATAAAACTCAGTAAATTTCAAAATAATAAATTCGCTTGAAAATGAAACAGGACAAGGGACTTTAATTTAATTCACTGACTGAATTTAAAGATTTTAGCTTCTGTTTTTGAAACATGGTAATTCCTGTGTAGCGATGGAAGCATATCTTTAAATTAAAAATAATATATATATAGATATATGACGCGATGGGTAAATTGTCGCCATTTTATATTTTTCATTTCGTGAATTCACTTGATTTTGATTCTGGCACAATACAGTAGGGTCAGTTGGGCACCGTCTGTGAGGAGGAAGAGCACCATGATGCATTTCACTGCCGCTAGAAATTTGGAAAATCATGCTGCATTGTTTGACATTCACGCCGGAAGCTCCAGTACAAACATTTCAGAGTATTTGGGTGTGAATCTGAGGAGAGTGCAGAGGATTCGGCAAATGTTGGATGAGTCTAATGGTGATTACGAATGTACGGTAGATCGGAATAATCAGTCTGATCGTTCTGATAAGAAAAGAACTCCCGAATGTTTTGATGAGGGCCTCAGAGACAGTACGAAGAACAACATCAAGTGCCTTTAGGAGGTAGTACTGTCCTGGGTCAAAGGCGTGGCTGCTGAAAGACCCTATGTCTGGCAACAGGATTCTGCACCATGCAATACAAGCAGGAGTAAACGGTGATAGCTGTCAAACAATTTCTACGACCACATTACTCCTTACATCTGTCCCCCTTAACTCCCCGGACTGTAATCTCCTTGAGTATTATGAGTGGGGCGTAGTTGAGTGAAAAACTAACAAAACGACTTGTAACACCAAAGATAAACTGAAAGCAAGGATTATGGCAGCGTTTACTATCTTAAACAAGGAGACCGCCCAGAACAGTTGCAGGGAATTCCGAAGTCTTCTGAAGGCCCTGCTGATGCCAATGGCGATTTTATTGAATAAATTTATTTTTTAGTATTTCCATATATTTTTTGTGTAATTTTGGTACATATATCTGTTAAAATAAAATGTCAGTGTTAATTTCATTTTTGCGTAATTTAGACTACAATTTATCCATAGCATATTATATATGTGTGTGTGTGTGTGTGCGTGTGTTTATAACTAAAATATATCCTACATATATATATATATATATATATATATATATATATATATATATATATATATATGTGCGCGCGTGTGTATAACTAAAATATGTCCTATTGGAATGGATTGATTTTATGTCCAACTCGGACTCTGCATATTAGAATTCCCCTGGCAACAACAGAAAATAAAAGACCGTAATATTAACGGTGGCACAATTTCGGAAGACGCTTGCACAGTTTAGTCAATCCGACAACTGGCGGAATCCTGGAGTATGTCTACGGCGTTCTGGTTTAGTGATGGGAATGCCTCGACTTAGATATCAGGCTACATCTCATGATCGTCTCCTTTTGAAAGTACTGTAGATGGTAGTGTGCTTTCTTCCAAAGCGTATGCCGAAGAATTTGTACCACAACATACGCATGCACGTATCTATATCCATCTCTATTAGTTCACATTCTATCACTCTCTCTCTCTGTATATAAATTTGTGGAGATCCGTTTCAGAATTGTAGAAAAAATGCTAACAGATTTAAGCACTCTCACTGAAAACTCATTTTATGTAAAAGAAATAAAAAACCTGCTGACAAAAAGTAACTCAATTTTTACATTGACACTCTAGAAATATTTGAATTTTGTATTCATATATATTAACCAACCCACGACGTCAAATGACACGCACATTATTCTTTGATTTGGCAGACGGTAAAATAATTTAAATAACATTTTGGAGGCTCAACTTTAGAATATGTTCAACAATATTTTTCTTCCTGAAAAGGAATATTTAAAATATATTAGCCAATAAGCTTCAGATTAAAAAATCTAAATTTCAGATACACCTAGAGCCTACTATGTAATAAATATGATTAATTATTTTCCACTAAGTTGTCATTCAGTTAGCTTTAATCAGTGTGTCCTTTCGATCGTTTGTCGCACAAACGAAACTGAAATTTTCACAATTAGACATATTTTTCGTATATTTATTTAAGTATACAACATTAGAAAAATTACGTTTAACGATAGAGACGATATTCCGCTACCTTGTTTACATACTACAACAGTAGCGTCTAGCTTTTTCATGCCTTTCGTTCATAAGGTCGACAACTACAATTCATACACACTAGACCTGTTGCACAGATCTAGTAGATCTGTCACATACTTCAGAACACATACAGACGGACTCATCGTTTATTCATTCAACTGTACAGTAAAAAGATATTAAAAACATTTTCTGTGAAGCTATATCGCAAAGAATCATTTTAATTCACTTCTTTCAATTTGAAAGAAAAATAATATTCAAATAAATGATAATTATTAGAAATTCGTACACTTGTGTTTGAAGATTATTATTTCTTCGTTTATACACGCTATATATATATATATATATATATATATATATATATGTGTGTGTGTGTGTGTGTGTGTGTGTACAGATAGTGAGAGAAAGAGAGACAGTTACTGTCAATTTCACACCACAAGAGATCTTCTGACTATATTTTGGAGGTCGATTTACATACAAAACTGGTAGCCCTAGTATCATAGCACTGAGCATACTTTAACAATAATTAATAACATTTAAAATTTTTAAAAAATCCTTTCACCTCACTAAAGTCTTCTCATTCTCTTCTACACCCATCGCTTGTATTTTAACGGCATTATCGCTTTGCTTGGGTATGAAACCATAAAAAAAAATGTGAATTCCAAGGAATGGAAACTGTCGAAAGTAACATTTAAGTTATTAAATATAAATTCAGACCAGATGACATATCTGCCGGAGCAACTGGAAATCTCGATGTGGTGCAATTGTTAGCAAACTTGTCTCGCTAGATCAATTATGACTGAGTAGTGACAGTGATCTTCACCGGGTGCTCCTACTTTCAGTCTTGTGCCTCATCTAAGCTATGATTACAAAACCACCATATCTGCTGTAGCCTGCTAAATACTGAAGATCAACCTCACTAGTATTACATCTGAGATTCCTGAACGTGAACTAGTGCTACATTAAGACCGCACGTATTTATTTCCTCATGCAAGCATTCTGTGCGAACGGAATTCTTTACAAAGTTAACGGTTAACGACTTGGGTTTGTTTACCAATAGTTCACTGTATGATTCCTCATCATGTTCAAGTCTGCAATAGGAGTCATTAAATTTTGACAGAATTTAGTTGAATGGAAATAGTTTGCAATAGTATCTTCATTAACACAGGCTCAGGGTTCAATTTTTGATTACACTTGTAGCAGCAAACAATAGAGGCTTTAATATTAACAGCAGCTGAGAGGAAGCTTCTTTAGAAGATCCACCTAAATGGAATTACATCGTTACGCTGTGTTTCGTGTTGTCTCTGACTTCAGTTCCTGTTTTGTTGGGGACACACAGACAAAATTTAACATCACACGAATTTATAAAAGAATACAGACAATAGACGTAGCATTGCTTCTAGGAGGGAAACGGAGTTGTTCGAGAGGGCGCATGTCAGCCGATTTTCCCCAAATCTCCTCACCACGTGCTGGATTATCACGCTAATGAATTTAAGCATAGGAGCTTGCAGCCGTCTGGGTGTCTTCGCTCCATTTAGGTATTATATCAAAACATAAACATAGGCAATGCATCACTCCCAGAATTCCACCTTCACGGCGTCCTACCCCAACTACACTGACCTGGGCCAGCTTATTCGTTTTGTCATACTTGTTGACCGATTATTGAGAATTAACCAGAATGTAGTTAGAAAAGTGATTTACTTTTGCAAAGGTAGGTCATCTAATGAAGGGTATAGTGATTTTCCAAGCGTAGCTCAGATGTGGCACAAGGCCGAAAGTAGGGGGCACCCAGTGAGGATCGAACTCACTACTCAGTCGTAATTGATCTAGCGAGACAAGCGTGGTAACCATTAAACCGGCTTGGGGCGCCCATCTAATGAAGGGTATAAATGTTAAAAATTTTCCATTAATTCTGGTTTTTGCGGATTTTAGAAACGCTTTTGATTCCGTTCATAGAAGTTCATGGAAACACTGAAGTCTCATGGAATGAGAACTAAAATAACTTCGGCTATCATTTGATGTACGCAGATACTTTAACACAACTGATAGATAATTTTTAAAATCTGACTTGCAAGAAGGCAGGGTGTCTCTAGTTGTATTCACCATTAGTCTTGACTACGAAACGAATCTGGTAAATAAAACTGAGAACATCATTTTCTTTCCCTTAAAGAAGTTAAATTGGTTCGGTTTGGTTTGGTTTGGTTTACGGCATATAAACCTCAATGGGTTATTTAATGCCGACAAAATTTTTGTTGCTGGTAATATTTTGTTTTCAAAAATGTATTGCTGGTAATAATGTATTGCTGGTAATATTTTGTTTTACAAAGTATTTCTGGTATTAAAAACTATTTTTACATTTTCATAGTGTTTTGACTCCAGTTTAGGGGTTAACTATTTGTCCATAGCAAGGTCCCTAACAGGTGCTACCACTCCCGATCAGGGTGAACCTGGGAACACCAACAATTAAGAGGTGGTTCCACACTCCTCAAAGCCTGCTGATCAGGGGCCTTGCTGTCGGACGTAGTTTATCGTCTTACCTAGGACGCGGACGTAGTTTACCGTCTTACCCAGGACGCGGACGTAGTTTACCGTCTTACCCAGGACGCGGATGGTTGTTGCTTCAAGTCGTTATTTCGGTAGATTTTAGCTTATCGAATTGTCTAAACTCAGATTTTAAAGAGAAAACAGAAACATATAAGGATATCATATTTCTTCTTTTATGTGCCGTGTCCCTTCAGGGTGTAGGCGATCACGGCTCTCCACTTCCTCCTATCCCTTATTGCTTTCAATAAGTTTTGTCTTTTTGCTACTTCTCCCAGATCCTGTTCATTTTTAGTCCGCTAAGTATGTCACTCGTTGCTTTCGCCTGTCTCTCTTTCCATCTATCCACCATGTGAGTATCAGATTTTCCAAGCATTCCTTTCTCATTACGTGTCCCAGAAATTTCAGCTGAAATTGACCCCATCTGGAAATTAAAACTAGAAGACGAAACCTGCAACTCTTTAGGTCAACTTCTGATCAGTCTTGTACGAGTCAAGCAGTTGGATATTAACAAACTTACTGGCAATAAATCTAGATGGTGTATGTGCTGTTGAGAGCAGCGCTAATTGCCAGTTGGAAACTACACATGTCCAGTTTAGAACTATACTGGGAGCAACCAAAAATTACAAACACAGTGCGGGAAAGACGAATGCAGCTTTATGGTAATGGACTGGGGAAGTAATCAAGAGGTTGTACATCAGCTTATAATTTGGGATCTAAATTAAGGGAAAAGATTAAGATCTCAACCCAGCACGAGGCTTCATTGATCAGATCATACATGAAAACTGGAATCAGGAATGGTTGGAAGGACCTGATCAGAAGTGTTCGTTTAAGAACGGTCAGTTAGATGCAAAATAGTCCGGTAAAAAAATATCACGTGACATGAATTTCTTCCAACGCTTGGTTTATTTAATATCAAATCTGAGATGAACATTGTTATAAGACATGGCGAATTCTCATCGAAGCTTTTGTCTTTTGCTTATATTTATTCTTCGGTATTTGAATGTCTGGTAGTTGCTTCATGTTGTTAGTATCTAAGGTAGATTTTAGCCTTGTCAAAACTCGGATTTTAAAGAGAAAACAGAAACATATAAGGCTGTCATATTTCTTCTTTTATGTGCCGTGTCCCTTCAGGGTGTAGGCGATCACGGCTCTCCACGTCCTCCTATACCTTGTTGCATTCAATAAGTTTTGTCTTTTTGCCACTCCTCCACTTTTAAAGCCCGCTTAGTATGTCACGCGTTGGTTTCGCTTGTCCCTCTTTCCATCTATCCACCCTGTGAGTATCAAATTTTCCAAGCATCCCTTTCTCATTACATATCCCATAAATTTCAGCTACCTCTTTCTGATGATAAGTACGTTTCCTCATTCCTTCTGTAGAAGCATAACCCTGTTGCTTCGAGTCTTTTTTTTCATCTTTGAGGTGATTGTCCAACATTCGCTGCCGATGTTCACTACTCTTTTCTTTGTTGCCAACGAAATCCTCCTGTCTCGTAATAATCTACCTAGCTTTTGAAATACCAATAACGTCTTCTGCCAGATTTTAGCCTAACGAATTGTCAAAACTCAGATTTTAAGCAGAAAACAGAAGGGTGTAAGTCTACTATAAACATATCGTTAAAAATGAGACTATATAAAACTGGTATTTTCTTAAGTGCTTAGTTATATTAGAATGTTTTGCGGGTGATTTTACTAAATATATTTACCCAATTGTTTTTGTATTTAACTTTTTCAAAGACGTACATTACAACCTCTGAATGTTCCAAGGAAATGTCAGCCATAACTGATAACTGTAATAGTTCGAAGGCTTATAAACATTATGAGCATAAATAAGTATTATACGTACACACTCAGACACATACGCATATATATATATATATATATATATATATATATATATATATATATATATATATATATATACTAGAATAATCCTAAGGAGTCAGGCAAACCTACCTAGGTTTCACCTAAAAGGATCTTCAGTGTAAAGCCGGCTAAAAAGGAAAATTATGCAACAGCTTTTCAGGTTTTACCCTGAAGATCCGTTTAGGTGAAATCTAGGTAGGTTTGCCTGGCCCCTTAGGATTATTCTCGTTTATCGCTCTACTTAGCGTGTTGAGAACTTTACGTCGTTGTCTTTTTACTGGTTTTTGTTTTTTTTCTTTGGACTTGGAGCTTAAACACTTGGCGATTGTTTCGCCTTGTTTTAATGTTCTTGGTTCTTTCTTTTTTTATTTCCAATTTTTCATCGGTTACCGATTTGTTCTACTGCAAGTTGAGCTATCCGAGGTTGTTCCAAACGAGTACTACCATTTTTATATATATATATATATATATATATATATATATATATATATATATATAGCGATTATTTCGGCACTTTCATTCCAAAGAAAGTTATATGACACTTTCTCTCATAGCTTCTTTCTCTCTTTTTCTCTTTGTGCCTTTTTCTCCTCTCCCCCTTCCATATCAATATATAACTTCCGTTAAGTTAACCGATTTAATGTGTCAATGTTTGGATTTCCTCAAACAATTTAAATTTGAAAGAATAGAAATGTTACATCTAACTCAATCATGTCTCTCTCCCCCCTCACTTCCTCACTTCGTTAATTTACATATACTTAGTACTGCCCGTCAAAAATGTGTAAATTTCTTTTCATTTTTCATTTCAACCTTTGGAAGTAAAGTCTGATGATCCGCGGTCCTTTAAAAGGGCTGTGGTGAAATAATTTATTACATGGAACCTTAAAATGGTCTGTTTTTATTTAAATATATATATATATATATATATATATATATATATATATATATATATATATATATATATATATATACATATATATATATAGAGAGAGAGAGAGACAGAGAGACAGAGAGATGTAGATAGATAGATAGATAGATATTAGGTATCGCTACGTACTTTCTAAATAAAACGAGAAAGGCATTTTAAATAATTTAAACGCCCTTTTTAATCTAAATCTCTTCTAGCTGAACATGTCACATAAAAATATAGATATTAGTATTGCAAATAACAATCTGGAAATCAAAACAAGAAGACCGAACTTATAGAATTAGTCGTTTCGTACGGGTCAAGCAGTTGGTCATTACCAAAATCACTGGCAATAAAGCTAGATGGTGCGTATACACGATTGTTGGGAGCAGCGTTAGTTGGAAATGAGACATGGCAAATGAAAAATTACATTGGAATCCACTAAAGATTACAGACAAAATCCGTGATAGGTGAGCGCGGTTAAAAGTCCATTGCTGGAAAAAGTAAACCGGAAATTGCGCACCAGCTTTTAATGTTGAATCGTAATTATGGGAAAAAGATCAAGAAGTAGACCAGAAAGAACGTTCATCGATCAACTCGTAGACGATACTGGAATCGGAAGGGAAGAAATGGCTAGAGAAATGGTTGGAATAAAGTAGACAGAAGCGTTCATGTGAGGACAATCAGATTGATAGATATGCACAGGCTAAGATATCTAGATATGTAGACATACGTATATATATATATATATATATATATATATATATATATATATATATATATATATATATATATATATATATATATGGTGCAGTTCAGTTTATATTACATGAATCATTCATACAATAAACAGATTAGTTAAGTTAATGATATAAATGGCGAGAAACATCTTCGCAAACAAATTTATTACAATTACATTAACCCACGAACCTCGAGATGAATGTTATGATCCCTGTTTTTAATAAATTCAAGTTGTATACGTTTTTTCTTTTTGTTTTTTTTTATAACTTTAATCTGTTCATACAGATATCATCAAGTATGGAAATTGATTTGTGTTTTTAGTACATACAGGTAATAACAGGACTGGAAAGATTAGATGTGAATCGAAATATGTTTTTTAGAAATGTGTTATTGTTAACGGTAAGAAATTTTGGAGCGTGCGGTCGAAACGCCAAGTTTAAATTGTTTGAAAATTTAAGAGAGTGCGTTTTTTTCCTAATATGGTAATTGGAGAAAGAATTAAACACAGGGATCATAACATTCATCAAGAGGTGGGTGGGTTAATGTAATTTTAATAAATTTGTTTGCGAAATTTGTTTTGGTTTCTCGCCATTTATATCATTAACTTCACTAATCGGTTTTTTGTATGAATGATTTATGTAATATATATATATATATATATATATATATATATATATATATATATATATACGAGGGTCATTCAATAAATAAGGTGAATTTTTCGGTATAAGGACTTCTAATACAGATAGAAGCTTATACTTTTTTTTTCAACGTAGTCTCCCAGCACTGCCACCCACTTTTCCCATCTGTGCACAAGCTTCCGTATTCCCTCAGCGTAAAAATCTTTGGATTGATGTCTCAGCCAGTCGCTCACAACACTTTTGACTTCATCGTCACTTTTAAACTTCGTGCCTCTCGTGAACGCTTTCAAGGGACCAAACAGGTGAAAGTCTGAAGGGGCAAGGTCTGGGCTGTAAGGGAGATGAGGGAGCATTTCCCAGCCCAGCTCGTTGATGGTCTGCACCGTTTGGGCTGCTGTGTGAGGCCTTGCGTTGTCATGATGCAAGATGACTCCTTCTGACTGATGACCCCTGCGTTTGTCCCAACAGATAAGCTCAAAGTCCTTGCAATGTCATCCACTGTCACCCTTCTGTCAGACTGAATGAGGTCATTGACTGATTCGATCACCTCAGAAGACCTCACTTCTGTAGGCGTCCCAGGCCTGTCTTCATCCTCAACACTGCTCCGTCCTTCTTTAAACAATTTAGCCCACTTGTAGACATTTTTTGGCTGAAACATATGGCACCATACACAGTTGACATTCTCCTATGAATTTCAACTGGTTTTCACCGTTCAGTAACCAAAAACTTGATAACTGACCGCTGTTCAATCCTGGAGCATGCTTTTAGATCGGCAATCTTTGTTAATCGCCAAAACTCTCAACATTTTTTTTTTAATCTGGAAAAGAAATTAAATCCATGTGAAAAAGAAGTAAAACAAAAAAAATAAAAAAAGTGTAAGTTTCTATCTGTATTAGAAGTTTTTATACCGAAAAATTCGCCTAATTTATTGAATGACCCTCGTATATATACATACATGATTAAAAAGTTATTGGTCAAAGTTGAATTACAGCAGGAAACAGCAGCATTAAAACGTGCTCAATACACGTATAAATATAACAAATAACAAATAAAAAATTAACATGCAGAGCTTTTGAAATAAAAAAAATATGGAGGATCAACCTATCACGCTACTTTGTTTCAACATCTCGGTTTCTTCAAGAGATCCGGGCTAAAATCGGCTGATCTCCTAATTCTTAATATATATATATATATATATATATATATATATATATATATATATATATATATATATATATAAACAGACCACTTTAAGGTTCCATATAATAAATTATTTCACCACAGCCCTTTTAAAGGATCGCGGATCATCAGACTTTACTTCCTAAGATTGAAACGAAAAATGAAAAGAAATTTACACATTTTTGACAGGCAGTATTAAGTATATGTAAATTAACGAAGTTAGGAAGTGAGGGGGGAGAGAGAGACATGATTGAGTTAGATGTAACATTTCTATTCTTTCAAATTTCAATTGTTTGAGGAAATCCAGACATTGACACATTAAATCGCTTAACTTAACGGAAGTTATATACTGATATGGAAGGGGGAGAGGAGAAAAAGGCATAAAGAGAAAAAGAGAGAAAGAAGTTATGAGAGAAAGTGTCATTAACTTTCTTTGGAATGAAATAGACGCTGTTGTTTTGCTTTACTTTGAGTTCTCTGGATTTTATCCTCCCTGGGTCTACCCATACGGATTACCTAGTTTTTCGCAAACTAAATATACAGTGTAGCCCGGATATAAGAGACCCGGATTTAAGAGAACCCCGGATATAAGAGAGATTTTATCTGGTCCCAAATTAGAGCCTGTGTTAATGTATATAAATTAGACCAAACCAAGATATAAGAGAAGCCCGGATATAAGAGACTTCTTCTCCGGTCCCGAAAACTCTCTTATATCCGGGTTACACTGTATATATATATATATATATATATATATATATATATATATATATATATATATATATATATATGAATGAATGAATGAATGAATAAAAACAAGAGGAATCACTATTCTTAGTCAACGCGTTTATTCCCCCTGAGGGACTTATTTTGTCGTACGTGTTTATAGATAACGGCAACGATATCATTGGTTTATCTAGGCTTATGAAGTTGAAGACGTTCATGAAGGTTTATTAGGTGTTTGAAAGGTCAGTTAAAACATATGGTGGACACAAAGTGTAATAATTAAAAGTTTATCGAAACGTAAATTGGGCGAGTACTAGTTAAGTTTTTTTTTAAATTAATGTTTTAGATTGTTATTAAATTGCTATGGTACGAGAGGGACGTATTTACCAGTTTTCCTTTGATTTTTTTGGTTGTTTATATTGGCTTAGAAAAGTAGAATGTTTTCAGGAAAGGTGAGATTTTGAAAAAAACCTGGGAGTAGAATTATAATTTAATAGTATTTGATGGTGATACTCTCGAGAATTGTTTACGTCCGTATAAATTACATACAATTTGATGTGCATGACATTTTTAGATCAAAATTGTGGTCGAATTTATTTCTGTGCATGACTAGTGATACCCTTGCCTTTTATATAAACACGTAAAACAAAATAAATCCTACATTACCATGATGAAGTCCTTCAGAGGAAGTAACACGTCGATTAGAATAGATTTTTTCTCTTGACTCATTTACAGATACACTCTGTCTGAGAATATTTACACACACACACACACACACACACACACACACACACACACACACACACACACATATATATATATATATATATATATATATATAAAGAGAGAGAGAGATAGAAAGATAGATTCAGGAAAACAGACTGAGATAGATAAAAACCGAATTAGAAAGAAAAAATAAGTGAATGAGATCTATCGATAGAGATACAAAGATAGATAATAACAGACTGAGATAGATAGATAGATAGATAGATAGATAGATAGATAGATAGATAGGCAGACAGAATGAGAAACAAAGAAAAGGGAACATATTGTGATAGATGGATTGATAATAACATAGTGATATATATATATATATACATATATATATATATATATATATATATATATATATATATAGAGAGAGAGAGAGAGAGAGAGAGAGAGAGAGAGAGGATATATAGATAGATAGATAGATAGAATGAGAAAGAAAGAACAAATTGAGATAGGTGATAGATAATGACAGAGTGATATATATATATATATATATATATATATATATATATGTATATATATATATATATATATATATATATGAAAGAGAAAAAGAGAGTGAAAGGGAAGGGAGATAGATAGATAGATAGATAGATAGATAGATAGATAGATAGATAGATAGATAGATATTTGTCTTAGTGTGGCATAATGCACCAGTGTCGACCATACACCTGAGAATCGACCTCACTATAGATGCAATGATCTGCTAGATGACCTTGCTTGCGGCTGCAGTAAAACTGAATTTCAACTTTTATAGAATAGTCACAGTCTAAAGGATTATAATTAATAATGGCGTACGCTTGCAAACTATTGCTTCACGGTGTGGCGTTTGTTTGACTGTTCTGAAACAAAATTGCAAATGTGCGACGCTATGCGAGAATCGATCTCCCCATAGTAGTAATATTCTCTGGAATTAGATTGCTGAAAATTGCTTCATGACTGGGTACCTGGCTTTCTAGCTGATTAAAACACGGTAATTACTGAAAAGTTCGTTGTAAAAAAAAAAAAACTGTATTAAAGAATTTTTTGTTTTCATTCTCACCAAAATGTCTGAAAAGAAATAGAAAGTCAGCGACGAATTCGTTACTTCTATTGACGAAGCCGTCCCTTCACCAAGACGATAAATAGCAGTTGGCGAGTTCCTTTCGAAGATTTCTAGAGCATTAGACATCGGTGTGATATATTGAGAAGAGTAAGACGTGATATTGATTTGCTGAATATTGGCTAACCAAGAAACGACAAAGAATCAGGACATTTTTAGCATCAACTCAAAAGAATTGAACAGATTAACAGTTTTGACAAAGAACGAATGAATGCGAAAACTTGACACTGGCGGACACGTATAGAATAGGTACAGGGCGAAAAGTAACCCCTATTTTATGTGTAATGGACTCTCCCGTCTTTTGAGAATTATAGTTAGACGGGAAAGTCAATCATACATAAAATGGAAATGGGAATGGGACGTTCCAACGTAGCCCATTTGGCATCTCTGAATCTCCGTGGCCGATTTGGCGTAGCCGATTCGACATAGGAAGTTTTTTTTCGGCAGAGAGACGATTAGGTGACAGATTTCAAAACAGTGCTTGCTACTGCTATTAACGCAGAGCTCTTCAATTACAAATTGAGTCCCCTGGGCCACTTGGCTTTTATACACACTTCATACATAATACGTTAAGATTTTCCGATAGCTTAGGAGTAACATCTCTGACTAATGCCACGTCGGTCGAGTTTCGATGCCGGCTTGAAGCAATCGGTCGTCTAATCGCACTGATGAGCTGTGATACAGCGAAACAGGCTTATATATATATATTAGCTCCTGAAAAATTAATTTCGGTTGAGCCCTCTGGTTTGAGGTGTGAATTTGTAAACAGTGACTATTTAAGCTAATATTGCACGACTGTTCGACAGAATTGAGTCACTCTCAGTCACTGTGTGTTTATCCGAATCTAAAAATAAACACGCTAAAATTCACCTTCATTCCGTACCGTACGCTGACGGCTTAGCGGGAGAAGTTCGGACTGACGCAAATTCAGTCGGGTTTCGATCCTAGCTAGAGGCAACCGGACGTCTAGCCACACAGTCTGTCTGTGGATGACAAATATATGTATATATATATATATGATAGTATGAAGAACAAGTAGGAAACTGATCTTAATCTAAAATGTTTCACTTTATTAAAGCTTTGTCAGAGATCAAGATAAAATTGATAAAAAGCAAAGAGACGCAGATTAATGGTAAATTGTGTTTGGCTATTTCTTATTGGTTAGATACGAGTCACGTGTAATGAAGTAACAAATAATATTAAATATGTGTAACATACATTCTCGACGCTAAAATTTTGATTGGATACGTATCAGATAATATTCAAAGATGCCTGCTAAATATTGGATTGGATACGTAACAGATAATATTCAAAGATGCCTGCTAAATATTCTCGACGCTAAAGTGTATAAAAGTTGGTGAGCTGAAGTAGGATGTTTTGATTGGATAAGTGTCACGTGTAATGAAGTAACAGATAATATCCAAAAAAGTGTAAGAAAACATTCTGGATGCTAAAGCGTGTAAAAGTTAGTGAGACGCTGCAGGATGTTTTGAAAAATTTTGTTTGGTTAGCTTTTTCTTTGAAGTATATCTCGTGCGTATTTTGTATATATATATATATTAATGTATTCGGAAAAGATAAGTTAGATTCATGAATAATAGATCTGTACAAAAATGGGATGTAATGTAGTTTTTTTTTAAATGTGTGTTAATAGTTGCTAATATTGCTAAAAATCTATCTTCATAATATTTTCTCTTTAAAGAGTTATGTCCTTTTTTAAAATAAAAAAAAATAAGCCTAGCATTGGCGAAATTAACTTTTACACACTTTAATATCGAGTTGAATCACCCTCTCTTCCGTATTGCAAGTGTAAGAAGGGAGTTCCAATAAGAGCGCCTATCCTCCTGTCAAAAACAAACATTTTGAGGAACAGATTCCTACGTGGGTGCTTTCCTGAATAATTTAATCCTTCCCTTTTCAAGTTCAGGGACAATCGTTATCCTTCCTCCTAATCTCCACTTTCTATCACGTATTCTTCCATTTATATAACAAATCATAATCATCGTAAGTATTTTGATTGTAGTTCACTACCCTGGGTGGATCTCTTTGCCTGGTAATGAGCGTTTACTAAAAATTAATAGTAAGAAAAAAAAACAATAACCACATTAGAAATGCCCTGGTGATATATCATAAACAAAAATATGAGGCATCATGCGATAATTTGATTAATCCCAAGCAGACATTTAAGCTCCTTCCACATAAATTCGCATCACGGTGTAGACGTTTAAATATCCGTGCCTATTATCTAAAGCAGCCAGACTTATATTTTGAAACGGTAGGAGTTTGTTTACAATCATATATTTTTTTTCAAAAACGAAATAATATCGAACGGTTTCTTTTTCTAGACGAATAGATATCATAGATACAGTTAAACCAAGTCTAAAGCATTTATTTCCATCGCACAAAACGTAATTGAAAACCAAATCAGAAACCGTAAACAAATCCAAATCCAAGCGATATGTTGTGTAGCGTCTCATGAATTCAATTACCAATATCCGTCGCAAATTTGTTTATGGTAAATTCGTATGTTTTTAGTAAAGAATCTATTACTGGTCTGCATTATCGGTATACAGATTCATATCGACAATATGCGATAGTCTAAGATACATTCCATATATCTAACACTGCGCTTCCTTATAGTCCGTTAGTCTGGCAGACATGTTACGATTTAATATGCGTGATATACTAGTTATATTTTTAAGAGGAGAGATCTGTAAAATAACATCGCTGCATTTAGTAATACTGTCTATAATATGTACGTCCAGAGTCATGTCGTCAGTTCGCGATAGGCTAAGATTATTTCTGTAAATACCTTCTGCTAAAGACAATTCACTTTTAGTTGTATGCTATTGTGCTATTTATCAATTTCTTCATAAATTTATATGCTAAACGTACCAAAAAATGTCGTTAGAAGGAAGATACAAAAACAATTATTTATTTTTCTTTCCGCGTATTATATAAAAAGGAATTTTCTTTATTTCCCTTTGTTTTTCTGTCCATAAAAATATGCTGGAGGTTTTAGTAAACTTCAGTGTGTATTTTAATACACACTGAAATTTACTTGGACCAGGAAGAAACTACTTTGAAGAAGATTTGGTTTTCATGATGTTAACGCTAATAAGCTATTAAAATGATAATTACGCGCATTTTTCAGGGGTTCCCCTCCTATAACCCACGTACTTTCCCACACTGTTTTCTTTCTATGAGTGTTAATAATGAACCCTTTCGACAAAATTAAGTAAATGTATTTAATAAGAAAATGTACCTCCCGACAGGAATCAAAACTGGTTTAGGCGAGTAGTGTGACGGTTAGCTACTAAGAAAGAGAGCCCAACAAGCGGAGGTCAAGTTTCAGTTGAGTTCGTTACGTTCGCTTTCACAGAAATACTCTTAGGAAAGGTAGATATTCAATATAGCAGGATGATTGGACTCTTGCTTTAAAGTAGCAACCAGACCACGAGAAGGATAATTGAAATCCAGTGTCTATGTGAGTGGACTTCCTCAGGCAAACTTAATTTTCTCCTTTATGGCAGCAGTATATGTGATGGCCCCACGAGCCTCATGCATTACGGGACTATTGCATTCACGACGATATTTACTAAGCAAAGTTTGGTTTGTCGGATAATGTGCCGAGTGAAATTCGAACTCATTCTCAATCTCCTGTGAGACGAGCTCGAGAGCAACTGCACATTTTGGGTGGCTGAAGTATAGTAAGTATAGTTATTTTCCAAGCGTAGCTTAGATGCGGCACAAGGCCGAAATTATGGGGCACCCAGTAAGGATCGAACTCACTACTCAGTCGTAATTGTTTTAGCGAGCCAAGCTTGCTAACCATTACACCGCCTCGAAGTGCCCAAGTATAGTAAGTATATATTGCTGATAGCGATTTTCCTATTATAAAAATTAGAGAACAAAATTTTCAATTAAAAAATAAGCGACTTATTCAATAACGCAAATATATTTTGGTGATTCCCCTGTTTAATGAGCCTATATAATTGGAAAGTCACAATGCTTCTAGATTTCTGTGATATTTGAAACTCTGTTGTCACTGCAGTAATCCGTAATATATATATATATATATATATATATATATATATATATATATATATATATATATATATATATATATATATATATATATATATATATATATATATATATATATATATATATCCCAGTCTGTTAATATCCATGTATCTATCTATTTAATTATCTATCTATTTAACTATCTGTCTATCTATCTATCTATCTATCTATATCAGTCTGTTCATATCTATCTATTTCTGTTCATATCTATCTATCTATCTATCTTATTGTCTTCATTTCCTATCTATCTATCTATCTATCTATCTCAGTCTGTTCATATCTATCTATCTATCTATCTATCTATCTATCTATCTATCTATCTATCTATCTATCTATATAGTTCTCAGAGAAATCATTATTTACTGATTTTAAATGAATACTTCCAAATAACTGGTAGCACTACCCAGAGTTTTATGCATTACGCAATATTCATATTAATGGTATTTAAAAATAGACATTCTTGAAAAATAACGGTCCTAAAACTATAAAAGAAATTATTATTAAAAATAAAAAAAAATGTAAAAAAATATTATTTAAAATGGGATTTATATTTTCTATTAAACATAAACGGGTATTACGGATTTTTTCCTCTTATGGATAAAATTAAACGGACCTAAAACTATAAAAAATATCTTGTATCGGGATTTATGTTTCATATTTAAAGTAAATTGGAATTAAAGGTTTTATTTTATATTTCAAATAAACGGCGATTAATCCTAGTTATCTATGCTTTACATAAGACAAGTAAACAGAAGAAAATAAAAAAGGCAGGTTATAATCTAAAGTAAAAAACAACCTAGATCAACATATTTAAACAGGTATTCATTTTTATGCCTAAATGTGACCATCACTTCATTTTGTTTTGGTTCAATAATTTAATGCTATTTACGTGGCTAATTTTTCTACTAGGTATAAATGAAGCCTATCGCCTTTTCCATTGTAAGATTTGGTTTTAGCTGCGATACCCCACGTGATAATGAGTGTATTAATACTATTCTTTAATTTCCAGAAATGTTTGGAGGGGGAAATGCTATTCATTTATCTTACATTACCTAAATTCGATGATGAAAGAAACGAAATTTCCAGATCAATTTCTACTTTTTTATTTTTTTGTTTTTACTTATCTTATGCCGAGCATATATATATATATATATATATATATATATATATATATATATATATGTGTGTGTGTGTGTGTGTTTTAAATCCTTTTTTATTCCAGTCTTCGTTTTAAATTGACATTTCATTCTCCATACAACCAAAATTTAATATCATAAGTTTAATATACAGGTTTCATTTTATAAAAGCTCTTCCCTTTAAGACTATTACCTTCTGCCTTCCCCTATCCACTCTCTCGTACTTTTCGTGTGTCTGAAACATTGAAATGGATAAATTCCTTATTAGTTTTTCGACGTTTTTTTTGTAGTATTTACAGTTAATTTCCGACGTCAACTCAGTCTATACCGAGGTTGATAAGGCTAACGAATTATATTTTCGTCGGTCGAAATAAGTTTATTCCACATATGAGGTGATTTGGGATTTTATTGTGTATTAATTTTTGTTCTGTAATAACAAATACACTGCGCACTTTTGTGGATACGTTTTCATATTTCATATTAGTATGATCCACTTGGGTTATATAACAACGGATTTATTACCTTTACTATATATATATATATATATATATATGTATATATATATATATATATATATATATATATATATATATATATATATATATATATATATATATATATATAATATTTAAAAAGACACTAATCCCCGTATAATACATAGACTGCATCAGCATTGCGTTAAGCAGACATTTTCTTAACATTTACATAATCTTATGATCAGTCTATACTCACCACCTGAAGATTGCGTTGTAACATGGAACTCCGAGTCTTGCTACCGATGAGGAATTATATATATATATATATATATATATATATATATATATATATATATATATATATATATATATATATATATGTATGTATGATGCATGCATTGAAAGAAAAGGGTGAATAAAAGGATAAAAATACTGGATTAACAATTAAATAAAAGAAAATGTGTGCAAGGCAGATAGGGTTGTCAAGAATAGAAAGTTGAGATATTGAAATTCTTTTGTGGAGATAGAGCAAAACAATTAAGAAGGAAATGATGCAGATGGAAAATATTTGTGCATTTTCTTTTTCGGCTTTGAAACGAATCTTCATATATGATTTAATGTCACATAATAAAAATAATGGAAGACAAGAAAGATTAACACAAAGAAAACACATGAAATTATTACGAAATTTTCTTTTACCGCTTAGAATTATCTTTATTTATTCCGTTATTTCAATTTATATTCAATGCATTTTAAAATGAATTCCAATGAATCAGAAAGGAGAATGTGTCAGAAACTTGTATCATACACCAAAGAACCTTTTTATATCTATTAACGACGCGGATCCAACAGAGATAACTTACACAGCTGAGAAACTAATGAATTTCTAACCGTTATACTACCATATCTTGTTTTCAGTTAACTTATTTAACACTACATTCTTTTGACTAATTAGTAGACTACTCATAGTGCTACTAGCAATAGTAAATATAAGTTCGGAATAGGATATATGCATACTAAGAGCTACCAACTGGACTAAAACCAGAGATAACAGATCCGTTTATCAGCAGATATTGTGGACAATAAATTCCAAGCAGTGTATCACAGAACTTAGTATCCGGTTTCAGGTTTGAGGCTATGATTTCACCCGATATTTCCCAAATTTGGTGACGAGAAATAGGTCTGTAGAAAACTTGATAAAAAATAGCAAAACAAAAAAAAAAAGACAGAATATTGAAAATACCTATATCTCAGAACATTGGATATTTAATGTCTGGTCGACTGTCAAAATTATTTTACCGTTTTTAAACGTAATTTAAGGTGAAGAGAAAGTTCCTCTCAGGTAGCATCTCGCTCATAAGTGGAATTGGGAAACAAACCATAGCCATCCCTGTTGGAATAGTTATTGCCTGGCGGGGTGCCACCTGGGTTAGATCATAATACATGAAACACACAGAGAAAAATGCGTCTTGCCTAGCTCTTTAAATGTTGGGAAAAGATTCCACAGACATGCATACCAAACGATTCTCAAAACGAGATAATCTATTTTTAAGGGCAGTTTTATGTTTATTTTTGCTTTAATTCTATACTAAAATTAGAACTTATTTTATACTTCTGAATTTAATGTCTTTTAACACCATAGTACTCCTTGAAGTGTGGAAGTCGTCGATGAACTTCCCTACCTTGGCAGTATCATCTCGAGTACTTTCACCTGCTAGAGAAATCGTGACAGCAGGATCAAAACGGCACATACTGTGTACGGAAATCTCTAGAATCGGATCTTCAGCAATCATGGCTTCATCATGAAAAAAAATCATGTTCTTCCGGGTCGTAGTCCTTTCCACCATTCTGTACGCTTGCGAGGCCTGAACTTTGCATCTTCGGGACATCAACGGTCTGGGGCGGGTCCAGCAAAGGAAAGCCCCGAAGAATCCTTCGCATCAGTTTTGAGGACCGCATCACCAACAACAAGGTCCTCTGTCGAAAATATTTCCCCAGCATTGAAACTACCATCCTTCAACACCGCCTCTACTGGGGGTGTCACGTGTCCATAATACGTCCCACTCGACTCACACGTATCATCCTGTTTGAAGAACGCGCCAGCGGCAAAAGAATACGCACAGGCCCATAACGACGCTTGAAGGATCAGTTGAAAACCTCCTTGGTACAGACCAACATCAAGTGTGGAACCTGGGAAAGCGTTGCTGCAATTCGATCTCACTGGTGTAGAACCATCCGAGTTGGGGGGTCGAGATATTCGTACCCAACTGTCAACGTGGAGAGGATCTCCAACGTGCTGTCAGGAGGGCACGAGTCGCCCAGCTGCGTCCACCGCTCACATTCCTCTGTGGATCCTGCTTCCGCTTTTTCAGTGGTATGTCGGGCCTTCACACCGCCACCAGATGGGAGAAAGGGAATAAGGATAGACGATGACGATGCCTATGCTCGTATGCGAGCAGATGCCGATGGATACTTGAAGCATGACGTGGAACTTTGCACTAAGTTTTGAAATTTCCTCGCCTGTTTTCTCTTCAAGCATTATACGTATGCGCATGTCATTGTTTTTGTCTTGTTCTTCCAGCTTCAGTTGCAGGCAAATAATTTTAGAAAATGACGTAACCTCCGGTACTTTAACCTCGTGAATCCTAGAGTTGCAAATTAGTCATTTAAAATGCTTGCATTCTAAACGAATGATTCCCTTATTGTTGAAAAGAATCATAACCATGATGATATCCTCTGATTTCCATTGAAACATCATGTGATAATAGCCGCAGTTTGAGTGTTAACCACAGTGAACCATTCGTATATAGGACTAAAGGAAAATATTCAAGATACTTTTTCCTTCAAACACGAAAAATTTATATTCGCCATCTTAGTTGCAATAACTATTGTTTGAACGAATGGAACCACTGGATTTGGGGAAAATACCTGAAGGAGACAATTTAACCGTGTACAATTCTAAATACATCCGAACAAGAAAATTAATTAAAAGAAACATTCTTATCCTTTTTACAGATTAATTCTATCATGTATAATTACAAATGTATATAAATAACACACAGACTTTATAAAATTCCTGTACACGCAAAGCAATAGAAAATACACTTTTTTTACTTTTTATTTTTTGCTTAATCTAGAGTTAAAATATTGGTCAAATTAGCTTTTCTTACTTTATTACTAATAAATATATACAATTTTATCATTCATATCTACAGCATATGTCTTATATCTTGGCCAACTTAAAAATCGCTTGCTTTATGGAGATAATTCATTTGCATAGTCAGCTTTAAAATTTAGATTTCAAAACATAATTCTGTTTTCCCGTTCACTTTTAACTTGACTTTCATGATCTTCATACATACGTAATTGTATTGGGGATGTTTTAAGATCGATTAGTTATTCAAACAAAGCCAGTTTCTGCAATAAACATAAAGTCAGTTTCTGCCCTGTGCATATAAATCATAGTTTAGAATTAAACAGAAGTAATGAAGATTTAAAGAGAAGTAAACCATGCTGACATTTTTGATATTTTTTTTCAATTCAACAAAAAAGTCATAATATGCAATATATAAAATAAACCACTGCGAAATTGTTTAATCATACTGAGCAATTTCCGTAACAGAATGTTGCAGCATCCACAGATTTTTCAAAGATAATGTTGCGTAGGAAAACTGTGTAAAGGAATGTGATTTAGTATGCCAAACGACGAATATCACTGCTAATATATTTCTAAATTTTTAACTGTTTTATGTAAACTCAGCTAACCCCAGAATACTAACTATGGGTATATAGTACCCAGCGCAAATTTTCCTATTTTTAATTACAATTTTCAGTACCTGATTTTCTTACCTAAATAATATATTTTTTTCAGTTCCTATTAATGTTAACTCAAAGAAAAAAGTTTGAAGTGCCTGCATGTAAAATATTTCAATAAAGATTTATATTTACTATTCTTTCTTGATATTTTCAAAATCGGGTATGATATACCCATGGTTAGTAGTGGTGTAACTTTAATTGATAGTTAGTGTTCTAGGGTTAAATTCAATTTGAAATTGATACGCAAAAGTTAACCTATCTATAATATGTATATTTTCGCTGAATTATATTTAGGTTGTTGAAGAAAATGTTTTCGTGGACAAATAATTAGAACCGTTCTAGGCATGAGTCACAAGTTTGAACCTCACTGTGGTTGATTTAAGAAGATGTCTTATATCTGTGTAGGGAGAAGATTCTAGCGTGCAGAAAGTTGGAAAGTGATTGAAAAACGGCTTTGTTTAGACTTGTCGGATAATGTAACCCTAATATCCTTTTTGCTCTTCACATACCACGTGGTGGTTGGAATGTCGAACTGAACCCATTATTTCCACTGCCTTAACCGGGTATTGAAATGAACACATGGCACAGTGGATAAAGGCGTTGGTTAGATCCAGTGACAGGACCCAAACTGGTTAAGGCAGTGGAGAACTTTCAGAGAAGAATTAACAGAAGATAACTGTCATCCATTAGACATGGCACGTGGAACTCGAACAGTCTTCCCCAGTGAGCGAAATAAAGGGTTCAGTTTGACATTCCAGCCACCTGAAGAAGGCCGAAGCGTACAACGGCCGAAACGTTGTGATAAACATGGCGACCAAGATGAGGACAATAATCCGAATAATGTAAATAGTGTAGATAATACCTCATCTCAGAAATATAGACAGATAAAGAAAAGATAGTTAAATAAAATGTCTCTATTATCTACTGTCAAATCAATCTACTGCAGCATGATGATTTGAGAAATCTAACCTCAAACGGTAAATTAATAACCAACCAGTCGACTATCCCTCAATTTTTCAAATCAATAATCAGCCAGTCGACCCTCTGTCAATTCTCATGACATGCTTGTGTTTGTATTTTCGGGTGTGCTCTTTAGTGATGGATGTCTTAAGAGAAATGCCAGGTTTCTCCTATAGCCGACTTCTTCGATGATTCGTCTCCATCTGTGTTTGGGCCTGGCGAGTTCTCGCTTATATAGACGACTTCCCTGCAAAAATAAAAATGATATTGATATATCTGATTTCTCCACCGCGATGGTCTTAATCTTAGAAGATCTGTCAATAACCACATGGACTTCGCATTTGACTTTTAGATATCTTTCTGTTTTTAAAGTGGGGGCAGCAACAATACAAATGTCTATCTTAGGAAATTAACAAAAAAGCCTTTTCTTTGTCGTGAATAATTTGTAGGAACATATCTGTCTTGGACAGATAGTATAATGTAAACAAACCTCTGAATTCTATTTATCGGGATTCTGAAATTCTGAAACCACATTAATCATGTCTTCCTCTTATCAGCAGGAAGTGGATAGGACGGAGAAACTTAGTGCTGCTCAATTTTACTGAATCTTGTCTAATTAATATTTGGTTCTATTTTCCTTGGAAATGCTGATATTATTGTAAAAGCAATTTTTAACCGGTTTCTTTTCTCGTGTTTTATCAACCATTCGACCTAATCTCCTGCGTATTTCTATAATTATAACTCAATTAATAGTCCCTTGAAATCATCATTCTGTAATTTCATGGAATTAAATGTTTAAACAGTGTCATTAATCTGTGTTGTGGAGTTATTTCCACAATAGAAACTGTATTCGGACTAAATGCGCCCTAAATAGGTTAAACGTACAGAAACGTTAGGAACTTGTAATAAAGTGTTACGCAGAGTAATCGAGTTGTGGACGCTGAACACTACTCCTCCCCTCGACTACTACAGACTCCTACTTAAAATAGGTGGGAGAGTCTATTATCTAGACAAGGTGTCTTTCACTATAACAATCTGTTACATTAACACGAAATCACATGATGGAGGCTTTGTGCGTATTGGACTTATTCAAATACTGATCATACCAAATTATGCGCTCTGTCCAAAAAACTATAACTAAGGTCTACTCAGCACAGTTGCAGTATAAACCATAGTTGGGTTCTGTAGGTGTTGAAGAAAGACAAATGTGTTTGAGGAGGCGTTTGCAACAGCGGCCAGCCAGCCAGCCTTACAGAGAAACAAGCATTATTAATGTAAAGCTAACCAATTATACAGTTGCTAATGCAGTTGAAATCTGAGTCATGGTAGGAATTAATTTATTATCACAGTTTCAAAGTCGTTCTATTTAACAATAGACTGCAATAGGTTCTGTGGTTTCTATATCTAGCTGTCATGATATCTATTGATGAAAAATTACAATTTTCTTCTTCAAATTCGGAGCAAGCCGTGACTAAAGAGAAAGCTTTAGATTAACTGTGCAAACAATACATTATTAATAAAACCAAAATTATGACAAATAATGTTTTATTACATTTGATTTCTTTTTTTGTTCGTCAAACCGGTCAGTTTTCTATCCATACACAATTAGTCCCGAGGAAATATGAGATATTCCCGTTGTAGACGTCTCGATGTTTGACTTGAGAGATCGAAAAGTGCTAAGGTCATGAATTTAGATCCAAACGTACGAGAATGTTTTCAATCAATCTCCAATATGAAACTGTTTTTTCTCATCTCTAGCTTTGTTTAGAAATGTCTCTCCATTCTAAAACAGAAAATTACCAGATTTTCACAGAAGAATGACGTCAGAAAACAACTATATTGGTTAATTTTTTTTTTTTTTTTTATAGTTTATCAACTTTTTGTAGGTTATTTACATATTTGGAGATAATAATTGATACAAATCCTACTAATTACTCCATAGCGGGGAAAAGAAGAAGTGGATTAATATTTTCTGAAGAGTATTTGCGCGTAAGTGAATATAACGAACCAGTCTAGGATTGGAACTCGCCTCTCTGATTAACAATCCTGAGTCATTATCCATTACATAACAAGCACACACGAGCTTCGTATTCTTACACCCGCCTTCTTTTGTTTCACCCTGTATATATGTAGTGACAAATACTCGTGAGATAATTTTTACAATGAATAGGTAAAGGAATATTTTCAGGCAATTTGCAAAATGCGCGTGAGGCGCTGAAAAGTCCTTTAACTTACAAAGAACACCTGACTTCTCAAAACCTGATATTTGCTCATTTGATCAGATTTTGGGAAAGCGGTCGGGCCAATAAATTTTCAACATTCTCTTGTATAAAAAAAGAAATAATTTAATGAGTTAGTAAAACAACAGTTTACGAAGAAAAGTGAATATTATTTAAAATTAACAGATTCAAATAACTGGAGAGAACGAAAAATCTATTTATCTTAATATAAGTCATTTCTGATGCTAAGATTTAGAAATATGATCAAAACCAAATCTATTTTAAAAATCACACACACACACACACACACACACACACACACACACACACATGATACTTATGTTAGTTATTATTATAAGTTTCTGCCATATATAGTCCGGTGCCTCTGCTCTTTACCTTGATCTCCTTGATAAGATCCAAAGAAAAATCAGCAATATTATTGGTCCTGATCTGGCTGCTCGGCTCCAGTCACTTTCCCACCGCCTTAAGGTTGTCTCTCTAGATGTCTTTCCTATAAATATTTTCATGGTAATTTCGGATGAGCTCTGCCCTATGATACCTAGAGTTTTTGAATTTAAGCTCAGCACTAAAATGGCGTCGAGATCTCATCAATTTACGGTTGAGCTAGCATGATGTAAACGTAAATTCTATGTTTCTTCTCACGCAGTTCTCGCTTGTGGAACTCTCTGCCGGCATCATGCTTTCCAGCCAAATTTAGTCTGCAAAAAATTTAAATGTAATATCAATCGCTATCAACTTTACTCCTGATTAATCTCTCCTCTTTCTGCTCGTAAGTATTGTTTCTTTTCCTAATTCTTCCACACCCTGTAACCCCTTGTGTCCTCGTGGCATTACGGGATCTGTTTTCTATTATTATTAAGTAATAAATTGATGTGTCCTAAAATTATCGCACCGTATTAGATTTAAAGATACAAATCAATGGTTTCATAATAAAATTGGTATAAACAAACCAATACGTAACATAGCGATTAACTATCTGGAGGTTTTTGACAAAATACAAAGACGTATCTGTAATGTAATCGATCCTGAACAAGCATCTCAACTTCAGTCACTTTCTCACCTCCCCGACGTGGCGTGGCTTTCCTCTATCTTTTCTACAAATATTTTAATGACAAGTGCCCAGGTGTCATGACTACATAAATTTAAACGTGCTACTTGATTGGCTTTTAGGTCCCATCCGTTCACTGTTGAAAAGGCTAAATGTGACCGCCACTTCTACTCCAACAGATTCTTATCTCGCACTTCCCGCTTGTGGAACTCCCTTCCATTTACTTGCTCCCTGATAACCAAATTCTTCAAAATTTTAAATGCAACATCAATCGCCATCTCTTTGAATCTCGTTCATCTTTTGTCCTTTCTTCAATCCTCACTATTCTCAGTCTTCTCTCTCACTTTCATTCCCTGTAAACCCCTGCGTACTTGTGGCATTTGCGCCTTGCTTGGGGTAAAATCATTTATAAAAAAAAAAGAATGATAGGAAGATTTTCACCATATATTTTTATGTTAAATGTTAATATTAAATGTTAATAATACTACTAGACATTCATTTTTATATATGAAGTAAAATTTTAGGAAAAAATAGATAACTTTATTACTTGATTTGGAATGAACACGAAAACTTTTTTCACTGTCATAATGACAGTGATCTCATAAACTTTTATTCTCACCATAGCACGAAAATAAAACCTGGAATAATTATCAAATTTAATTTCAGAGCACTCAGAATTTATAACCCACAATATTTTTCACGCAGATGGGAAATACATTAAAAATACTTTAAGCTCCGCCAATGCTGTAATTATTTCTTATTCAACGCGAAACAAAAGGCCCATAAAAAACATTTCAAAATAGAAAAGCGAATCTTCCTGACAAATTCAACTAATCAAAGTTTATTCTTCAACCCACCAACTCTATCACAACGGCAACTGAAAAAAATGATCTCAAGCTCAACAGAAAAATTCTTCTAAAACAATTAAAGACTTAAGTAATAAAAATCAAAAGAATAAGTTGAAGGAGAAATTTACTCTAATACTTCTCAAAAGGAATTCATAGACGAAACCTCAAGGAATTAAAAAAAAAGATTATACAAAACAGAAGCTTACTGGATAAGACGTTAAACAACACCCGCGTCCTGGGTAAGACGATAAACTACGTCCAGCAGCAAGGCTTTGGATCAGGAGGTTTTGTGGGGCGTAGAACCACCTCTTAATTGTTGATGTTCCCAGGTCCACCCTGGTAGCACCTGTTAGGGTCCCAGCTATGGGCAAATAGTTAACTATTAACAGCAATGATTTTTTTAAAAATTTACTAGCAATGCAATTTTGAAGGAAAAATATTACCAGAAACAGATTTCTGACAAAACAAAATATTACCAGCAATAAAAAAACATTGTCGGCATTAAATAACCCATTGAGGTTGATATGCCGTAAAACAAAATAAAGCAAACCCAACCATCAGAAAACACAAAAGTGATGATTTACAAAACAACACACTAAATGAAATAGTGGTTCACCGTAATGTAGCTGACCATAATTTTGATATGAAAAATGTTACTCTAAATAAAAGAGAATAAAATTTACTAAGACAAACATTTATAGAAAGCTCTTTAATCGTTAGTTAAATTCACGTCAGTTTCTTAACAACGTTTCATCTTTGGCAGATAATCTATTATCTGAATGTGGGATATTTAATAACGGAAGTGGTGGAAAGTATATGCCCAGGGCATATAGTAAATGGAAGGGAGTTCCACAAGCGGGAAATGCGAGATAAGAATCTGTTGGAGTAGAAGTGGCGGTTACATTTAGCCTTTTCAACAGTGAACGGATGGGACCTAAAAGCCAATCAAGTAGCACGTTTAAATTTATGTATTATTAAGAAATAAATTTAACATTTTCAGCGTGCCTTTCCATTGTGCGCATGTGCAGTCGCATCAACGTAAATATCACTTTAGTTCGATGAAGTCCCAAACGACGAAATGCGACACACGAAAACTTTTACCACTTTGACACAGTCCTGCCAATATATATATATATATATATATATATATATATATATATATATATATATATATACATATATATATATATATATGTATATAGTCATCCACAGACAGACTTATTCACTGTATCACAGTTCATCAGTGCGGCAAGACATCAGATCGCTTCAAACCGGGACCGAAAACCGACCGATTTGGCATTAGTCGGAGAAACAAACCCCTAGAGCTATCGGCGCCCAGAAGTGAGAAAGGCGAATTTTTGCGTATTTATTTTTTCATAAACACGCCAGTGACTTAAAAAAAACGAATCAGTTGGGGGAGTCTTGCATTATTAGCAGTAATAGTCACTGTTTACAAGTTTGGATAGTGTTTTGTTTTCTCCCAATGTATATATAATACGAATATAAATATCGTATATTGAGTACTAGTGTTAATACAATAGTGCTCAATATATAATAATGGAGCACTATATATATATATATATATATAAATATATATATATATATATATATATATATATATATATATATATATATATATATATATTGTATATATTTGGCAGCAACCTTTCTTTTAAAGATAATTCTTTGAATATGCAGACTAGGAAAATTTGATGATTTTTAGTTATTTTTTCCAATATTCTTAAATTCTTGCGTTTGCTGTCAGTAAGGATGTGCAAAAATTGTCCGTATTGTCCATTGTCCCAAATACTTTCGGCTAATATTTTATCCATTTTAAAAGGAGTTTGTTTTTGGTTTTATTAATATCTTTTTCATGTTTGAAAGTTTAAGATGTTGTTTTTGTGCTGTTTGAAAAGAAGTAGCTTTTATTCCGACCTTCGCGAGTTGGGCGTATTTCCTTTTCTAAAAGAAAGTTTCAAGACATCATTTCCGCTAAGTTGAATTTAATGTTGGGTGCCAGATGTTTTATCCAAAGGACCGCTCTCATAGTTATGAAAGTTTTCGATAACGAAACCTATATAGGATGCTCGTGTTATCAACCAGAATCTTCCTTAGAGGTTGTTGCAAATTGTGGGCGGCTAAGTGCTTATTTATGGAACTTTGGTTAGGTAATGCCTGTTATCTGATATATATATATATATATATATATATATATATATATATATATATATATATATATATATATATATATATATATATATATATATATATTAAGTAATTCATTGAGTCTGAAAGAAACCTCAACAGAATGCAGACAGGACTGGACGGCCGTTTCGTCCTATATTTGGGACTCATCAGCAGTGCGCATACACTACCGAGTATTGAAACCCTGACAGTTGAGTTATCAAGCAAACGTCATACCAACTGTTCCAATGGGCCTTAGCCACGAAGAGGTAGCAAATCAGACTCAATATAGCGCCGCGCGCTCACATATTCCGTAGTGGAACTCAACTGAAATTCTCTATAACCATAGGACTGTGCCCCCCGGAGCCACGACTACTATCACCAAGCCGCTCAAACTGAAGCATTAGAAGCCTGATCAAGCAATGATATAGACATGATAGAAATTGTTAGGAGGATTTAATAATTATAATTAAGTAATATATATTAATATTAGCGATATATATATATATATATATATATATATATATATATATATATATATATATATATATATATATATACATTTATGACACCAAAATAATATATAGCGATATATATATATATATATATATATATATATATATATATATATATATATATATATATATATGGCAGAGGGAAAGGGAAATTCTAACGTATTGTTTACGGATGTAAACAAACGCCAGTAGTCAACAGGATGCATCCAAAATACTTTTAAAAAATTGGGGGATGGGTTACTCACACCAAAACAAGGACAAAAGTTCATATAAATATACGTTCGCAGCTCATTCCTTTTTTTGTAGAGAAGGTTATATTTGTCATTTGTGTACATTAGGGGCTATTCTGTCTTCAACGTTTAACGTGTGTAGTAGTTAGTTAACTGAGAAATGTTTCGTTTAACAATCTCGTGATAATCAATTCCTGAGCAGGCAGATATGATTTTTACTTTATGATTAATAGAGCCGGGTCATCCAAACTTTGATGCTTTTTATGGTCGCGTTGCTGAGACAGGATAAGTGGCACCACAAACTAGGGGTCGAAGAAGAATGTGATCCGCTTGCATGCCTGACCACGAAGAACACAGACTGTCGGAGAAAAGCCGGGTATCAGTACAAGTTGCGCCAGCATGTCGTACATTGAGGCTACTTCAAAAGCAGCTCCCGTGACCGCATCATTTGCAACGTGTGCACAGTCTTTCGCAGTCTGATCATTCACCACGGGAGAACTTTTGTCGATGGTTTATTGAACAAATTGTCGATCCGTTGTTTGTATCGGATGAGGCAACATTTGGAAGAGATGGCATAACAAATTTACACAAACAACATTTGTGGCGATATCAGAATGCCCATGGTACAATACAGGCTAGACACCAGCATCAGTTTATGAATAATGTTAGGTTGTAATTGCAGGTGACTGTCTGGTAGGTCCATATGTTCTCCTAGCACCTATTACCGGAGCTGTCTACAGGAGTCTATTTTGAACAAAATTCGAGACCTGCTAGAGGATGTGCCCTTGCTAATACAAAGACGCATGTGAGTCGTGGATGACGAGGCTCCAACACATATTATTCACATTATTCGAGATTCACTGGCTGACAACTACCATGAAAGATGGATAGTTAGCGGATTATCTGTGAGGCCACCTAAAACAATTGGTATATGCAACAGACATTGATAATGCAGAGACACTTCAACGACGGTGTAATGGGAGCCTGCGAAGCTATTTGACACCGTGTGGGGGTATTTGAAAGGGTCCTCCAATCATTGATCCGACGGGTGCCTAATTGTGTGGAAACTAGCGGGTGACATTGTGAACATTTCTTATGAGTTGATGTGTTGAGGTACAACAGTGACCTTTTGGACATATGTTTCTATGGTTATTTTATGTTATTTTGGTGTCATAAATGTATATATATATATATATATACATATATGTGTGTGTGTGTGTGTGTGTGTATATGTGTGTGTGTGTGTCTGTATTTGCGATGTCAACGAACACTCGTTGCCCCTTTTGTAATGTCAACGAATACACGTTGTGACTTTCGTAATGCTCGTCGCAGTAGAGACTTTGTAATAGTTGATGCAACTATAGGAAAGCCGTTGAACAATACTGGTGTCAGACGCCTTTGAATAACACTCGCCCTAACACTACTTGCTCGATAATACTGGCTCGAAAAGTAACCACTGAATAGTGATTCGTGTAGAGATCATTATAGAGAATAGGATAGTGAATAGAGTAGAGAATAGCGGTCCGTATAGTAATCGAGAATAGAGTAGAAATAGCGATCAATTAGAAGCCAAACTAATTCGGATATATCCGAAGCATCCAAGCACTGCAGCACCGTTGGAATAAATATGTAGACCGCAAAGGGAACTAT